>QXTE01000039.1:4382510-4454292 GCA_003942145.1 Platysternon megacephalum
TGTGTGTGTGTGTGTGTGTGTGTGTGTGTGTGTGTGTGTGTGTGTGTGTGTGTGTGTGTGTGTGTCAGTCATCTGGTGAGAACAGAGAAGTGGCCAGAGATCATGTAACGCTTCCATCACATCTCTGCTAATGACCTCAAGCTACACCTGCGGAACTCTGCTATTCTAAGTCTTGTCCACTTGCACATAAGAACTGCCACTCACAAAGACTTGCATGATGATCCTGTGATACAGTTATGGGCAAACTTCTGCTAGGGAGTAGGATAAGAACAACCAAACTCTCATTTATATGGAAGCTGAAGATGTGAACTCTGTCCTCAGTTGAAAAGATACAGGAAAAAATATTTACTTTTTAAACATCACTAAGTTTGAAAGTACTTCTCTCAGCCAGACAAGTTGGGTGCAATTTGGCGAGTAGCAGCAGGCACGGAGCAGGAAGGATATACACCAAACAGATGAAGAAATTCATGTCATGTATATGCCACCAAGAAAAAGATCTTGCAAAATGGGATTTACTCAGCTTGAAAAACCAAGCATCATGTAAATGGCACAAGATGGAGAGCGTGAGCATGAAAACCATCTACAGCATATTCATCTTTCTGCACTTGCTGTTTCATTAGACTGGGGTGGAATTTTCAAAAACATTCCGAGCAGTAACCTCCCTCTGCTCCCACTGGACGCTTTTGAAAATCCCACCCTGGAGTTTTCAGTTATGGCTGAAGTCAGCAGAGTCAAAATCACCCTTTTCAGCCTGACTCCTGTGAGCTAGTCGCTCCCCCTATTAAAGAGATAATTTTGTAGCTCGGTTAAGCAGATGCCCAGTGATGCTGTATGTCCCCACATTGCACAGCGGCTAGCTTTATGTTCTGTGCAATGGAGGCCAGAAGAGACTACTCTCAATACGTCAAAGTACATAATGAGACTAGTTTGAGGATAATGTGCAAACCAGACTCCCAGTGGGCATTATTTTTGTCACGATTCAAGTACAAAATTGGATGTGGTGATTATAAAGTTAGATAACCCACTGCCTCGGGGTCAGCACTGCAGGGTTCAGAATCAACCCACGCCTCTCGTTCCACAGGAGAGTGACATTGAGGTATGTTGCAAAAGGTGACTGGGGATGAAGGAGTCAGTATTCAGAGTATGAGCATCTCCCATTGGCTGACCCATATTGTCCTCTGTGTGTGTATTTTGCAAGTTGGTTCCTCCTTCCATAGCTTGGAGGATACTCAACCGTCCGCTATTCCAGACAGAGGACAGGAACTCAGGCTGTGACCATCCAGAGAAGAAAGGCAATGGATCAAGAACTCAGGCTGTGACCATCCAGAGAAGAAAGGCAATGGATCAAGAACTCAGGCTNCTTGACCATACCTGGCTAGAGACAGGCAGCGGCAGGGAGAACTGGATAGTTGGGTGTATAGCAAAGAAGGGAAGCAGTGCAGAAGAAAAATCCCAAACCACTGGCAACTGCTCTCTCTGTTTTGGGTCCCAATTGGATTTTACTATTTCCCAGCAGCAAATATTCCACTGACCTTGAGCACCATCTCCTGCAGCTTGATCCTCAAGGTTAGGAGTAGCTCCCACACCTGCTTCCTCTGCTGATTCACAGTTAAATAAAGGGGGGGAGGAAATTACAAAAGTTTAATTTAAATGGCTGCCACGAAAAACAAATTTGCTTCCTTACTGATCTTGTCCATCAGCCTGAATGCATTCTAAACAGTACTATAAGGTACCTGAAGGCAGTTATCTTTTAACTGCAGTTGAGGGACTGCCTTACTACATCAGAGCAGTGCTTCACCTAAGCCAGTATCTTGGATGACAGAGACCAGTACCAGATACGTCAGAGACAAGTGCAGGAAACTCTTGTGGGCAATTAAGGAATGGCCTTGCCAAGGTTAGCATCAGAATGTATATCCCTTTTTCAGTCCCAAGGGTGGATGTTATCAGCCACAAAAATATCTAATTCTTTATTATTGCCCACAGGCTCACTATAACGAAGCTCAGACAAATTCTAACACTAACCCGATGCTAAAAGCTGAGAGCTATGGGGTAGTGTCATCTCACTACCCCAGGCAATAGAAAGGAACTGAGAGGTGGTTTGGGGCCCTTGGGGGAAGCAGGGTACAGCATCAGAAATCCTCTGAAGTAAACAGGATGAAATTCAATAAGTATAAATGCAAAGTACTCCACTTAGGAAGGAACAATCAGATGCACATACACAAAATGGGAAATGACGGCCTAGGAAGGAGCACTGCAGAAAGGGATCTGGGAGTCACAGCAGATCACAAGCTAAGTATGAGTCAACAGTGTAACACTGTTGCAAAAAAAAAAAAAAAGCAAACATCATTCTGGGATGTATTAGGAAGAATGTTGTAAGCAAGACACAAGAAGCAATTTTTCCGCTCTACTCTGCACTGATTAGGCCTCAACTGGAGTATTGTGTCCAGTTCTGGGCCCCACATTTCAGGAAAGATGTGAACAAACTGGAGAAAGTCCAGAGAAGAGCAACAAAAATGATTAAAGATCTAGAAAAATGACCTCCGAGGGAAGATTGAAAATTGGGCTTGTTTAGATTGGAGAAGAAGACAGAGGAGACATAGTAACCGTTTCAAGTACATAAAAGGTTGTTACAAGGAGGAGGGAGAAAAATTGTTCTCCTTAACCTCTGAGGATAGGACAAGAAGCAATGGGCTTAAACTGCAGCAAGGGAGGTTTAGGCTGGACATTAGGAAAAACTTCCTAACTGTCAGGGTGGTTAAGCACTGGAATAAATTCCCTAGGGAGGTTGCAGAATCTCCATCATCAGAGCTTTTTAAGAGCAGGTTAGACAAACACCTCTCAGGAATGGTCTAGATAATACTTAGTGCTGCCATGAGTGCAGGAGACTGGACAAGATGACCTCTCCAGATCCCTTCAAGTCCTATGAGTCTATCATGCAGGGCACATACGTGGCCCCAAAGGACACTGCTGACCAAAAGAATCCAATCTCTCATTCATGGGGCGTATGAGCACCTAGAGTGGGATCCATGTGGACAAATACTCAAAAAAACAACACCTTGTTTACTTTTTGCCCTGCTGCTGCATGCTGCGCAGAGGTTTATGCTGTCCAGAATGATGCCCAGGTCTGTTTCCTGAAGAGCTACAGTTAGCTTAGAAACCAGTAACATCAAGGGACAGTCCGACCTATATTTTCGGAGATGCATGGCCTTGCATTTATCAATGCTGAATTCCATTTGTCATTCCATGATGCCCATTCACTTAACTTGATTAGCTCAGTCTTCTTTCAGTCTTGACTAACCTACTTACTTTTGACCCTTTTAAAATGTTGCCCGCTCACTACTCACCCCCCTTTCCCCAATGGTTAATATATTACACATCAGTCCTAACACACAACCTGGGGGCAACCCGTTAAGCTTCTACAATGTTGAAAACCAACCATTTATTGCTACTTTTTGGGGGGTGGGGGGTGGGGTGTCACTAATTTAGGACCCATGACAGTACTTTAACCTCTCATCCCATGTCAAGCCTGCAGACAGGACCTTTGACAAAGGCATTTCGACAGTTCAAGTAAACTATGTCCATCTGCTATTTTGCTGACATTCAGAGAATTCTAGTAGACTAGAGAGGCATGCTTTTCTGCTACAGCAGCCATGCTGGGTTGCTTCTCTCCTGTGTTTCTCTACGTTTTTTATAAATTCTATTGTTAATCACCTTTCAACCAGTTTACCTGGTACCAAAGTAAAGCTCACTAGTCTGCAATTCCAAGGATCAAACCTAGTGCCTTCAGGGGCTCCCCACCAATTCTCAGGTATAGTCACCGATTAAATGAGAGAATGCATCCTTTTGTTACCAGCTCAGCCACTTCATCCATGAGTTCCTTCAGAACTCATGGGTGTGCCACACAAAAGAGGATGATGCTGTTGAGCCAGGAGAGGAGAAAAGGTTGCAACATCTTTCCCAAAGATCCTGCTGTTCTCCGGGATGGGAACAAGAGACAGACCTGACCAGTTTGGATTTTCAAGTAGGAGAAGGTAAAGCAGCAAACCTGTGTGTGCTTATTGGAACCTACTCAAGCCTATGAGATGTTTGTAGTTTTACTACTAAAGCTGCAACTCCAGTGCCCATTCCTGCTCTATAAGCATCCAGAAAGACTGTCCAGCCACCAGGGATGGCATGGTATTTAACAGAGGTGGTTTTTTACCAGGTAAAATCCTGTTTTTTAGTGCCCTGGGAAATACTACTTAGTCTCAGTTTAAAGCATTTTCTATTTTAAAAACTCTTTCGTCAATGCACCCCACATTACGCTGAGTTTTAGTTACATATTCAAATTGTGAACACAAGGTGGTAGATTTGAGATGAATTTAGGGCTGTACAAATAAAAAGCAAAACTGCAGTGGTCGTAATATCAATGTGTGTCATCATAATACTGAGCATCAGAATGCCTATACATTTTGGTTGGTTATTTTCTCAATGGAGTTATACACGTTACGACTTATTTCGGTTTTCAATGTTGTATAAACAGAAGTCGAAATCATTTGATTATATGGGAGTGACAATAATGCAGAGTTGTAGGCTTGAAGCATTAAGAAATCAGAAACATGCAGTTGCCACCTACCAGTCCAGGTCCATTTGACCAGGCAGCATTCTGTAGCACAAGACCAACTTTGAAACAGTGGATAGATTATTCAGTTTGGAACGGCTGTATCCAAAGTTTGAAAAGATTCGTCCTACGCTTGCTGAACTTGCTGGACACCGATGCAATCGTTTTCCCAGTTTCCTGGTTTAAACCGGCATTTACCAGCACCCTGTGCTAAACTAGTTTTTCCCAGGAAACTGCCAACCCTGCGCCTGCCACACTTCGAAACTCCTTCCTTGTTCACCAGAAGGCGTGCAGAGGCCTCACCTGTGGTTCCTTCGGGTATCTCCACATGCTGCCGAGCTGCAATCCGATCCTCATGTGCTCTCTCCTCCACTAAGGGCGCTGTGGCATCTGAAAAACAAAGCAGCTTTCACACAGCCTGACTGAAACAAAACCCCTTCGCAAAAAGAATAGGAGTACTTGTGGCACCTTAGAGATGCATGTGGTGGAAAATACAGAAGGAAGATAGATAGATATATATATACACACACACACACACACGAAACAATGGGTGTTACCATACACATTATAAGGGAGTGATCAGTTGTCAGCAGGAGAGAAAAAGAAGTCTTTGTGGTGGTAATGAAAATGGCCCATTTCCAGCACTTGACAAGGAGATATAAGGAACTGGGCGGGGAGGAAAGATAAGCATGAGGAAATAGTTTTACTTTGTGTAATGGCCCATCCACTCCCAGTCTTTATTCAAACCTAATTTGATGGTGTCCAATTTGCAAATTAATTCCAATTCAGCCGTCTCTCGTTGGAGTCTGTTTTTGAAGTTTTTTTGTTGTAATATTGCGACTTTTAGGTCTGTAATCAAGTGGCCAGGGAGGTTGAAGTGTTCTCCAACTGGTTTTTGAATGTTATAATTCTTGACATCTGATTTGTGTCCATTTATTCTTTTACGTAGAGACTGTCCGGTTTGGCCAATGTACATGGCAGAGTGGCATTGCTGGCACATGATGGCATATATCACATTGGTAGATGTGCAGGTGAACGAGCCTCTGATAGTGTGGCTGATGTGATTAGGTCCTATGATGGTATCCCCTGAATAGGTATGTGGACAGAGTTGGCAACGGGCTTTGTTGCAAGGATAGGTTCCTGGGTTAGTGTTTTTGTTGTGTGGTTGCTGGTGAGTATTTGCTTCAGGTTTGGGGGCTGTCTGTTAGTCTCTAAGGTGCCACAAGTACTCCTATTCTTTTTGCAGATACAGACTAACACGGCTATTACTCTAAAACCCCTTTGGAGGTCAGTGCTTTAAAAAAAAAAAAAAAAGCACTGAAGGATGAATCACAGAAGGGAAACCATCGTCAATGCTCACCAGGTTTCCTTCCTATCGGCTGAGCAGGATGAAAGTTGATACTTGTCATGGGAAACAAAAGCGCAAGCACGGCGCATGCACACACAGAGAGCCCATCTGTTAGGCACGCTGTACATCCATCACCTCCTTTGTCACACAAGCTGCATGCCTGCATGTATTACTTACCCATCCAAAAAAATAAAATAGTTTGGCTACCAGCACTGTCTTTTTAAAATATGCCCAGAGCAGGAGGGGGGAGAATGCCTGGTTTGCACATTCAGCAATGCTGCCCGCACAGAGGTGATGCTCAGAGCTCAGCTGGTGACAACAGCCCACAGTCAGGATGTTTTATTATAACATACATGCATCTTTCATTAACCCCCTCCGCTGGACTGTGCCCACTAATTCATCCCTGCTGGGACATTCCTCACACGGCAAACCTCTGGCGTCTCTTTTCCCCCACCAAATGAGGTTTTCCTCCTTATGACAACACTGTCCTGATGCACAGGAAAGCAATATCCAGTCCCGGACCAGCTAGAATTTTATGGGCCAGTCTCTTGAACCACGTAGGCTGGGAATGAGAGTTTTATCACAATGGACTGCTGGCAGTTCTCATTTCCAATGGAGTACAGCTCTGGCAGGTCACTAGACATCAGCATTTAAAAGTACAACAGCCCAGTTCAGAATAAAGCTTCTGTTAGATAAAGCTTAGAAACTAAGAAAATTAGTATTTTCCTCTCCTTCCAAGGCTTGTGATAGGTGCATGCATGGTAGCCAGACATTACAAGCAGAAGAATAAAAATGCCACCAATTACAAATATTAGTATGTCTCTAGAACATTTCTAGATTAGGTTCTCTGTAAAAAAAACGTGGCAACATAATACACTCAGGAGTCACACCATCCACCCGACCCGTGCATTATACCACATCAGCATAATAGGCTTTATTTCACATGTATCTATTTTATTTTACATATAACCATGTGCTGTCATTCTGACAGATACCAAATTGTATTGCCAGGTATGTGTACGAAGGAGCAAACACACCAATGAATTGCAGCTACTTCTGGGATGGAGGGCACCACATCGGAGGATATGGGGAATATTTTGGCCAAGTACTTTGGTGCAAACCCTTGACCTTCAGAAGCATGAACTATGGGATTGCTAATGTCCAGGCTGAACAACAGGGGCGCCATTTAGGGGGGCAGGCGAGGGCTCTAGCCCCCGCCCCGAGTTCCGTTGGGGAGGTCTCCTCACCCTAGCCCCAGACAGAGCTCTTAACTGCAACAGCTCGAGTGTGATATGTGATGAGTTCGGAAGCTGGGAGCAGCACAGCATTTGGGGCAGGGTGTTTGTTTATAAACAGAGGCAGGGTGATTAAGATAACAAAAGGCTTGTCATTAAAGTAAATTAAGGATCGTTAGATGATCCTGAAAGTACTGCCACGCACTTCAGTTAAAAGATAGGAAACGAAGGGTAGGAATAAAAGGTGAGAGGTAAATAGTGGTGTCCTCAAGGGTCTGTACTGGGACCAGTGCTGTTCAACATATTCAGAAATGATCTGGAAAAAGGGGTACACAGTGAGGTGGTAAAATTTACAGATGATACAAAATTACTCAAGATAGTTAAGTCCCAAGCAGACAGCGAAGAGCTACAAAGGGACCTCACAAAACTGGGTGACTGGGCAACAAAATGGCAGAAGAAATTCAATGTTGATAAATGCAAAGTAATGCTCTTGGCAAAATAGAATCCCAACTATACATAAAAAAATGATGGGGTCTAAATTAGCTGGACGTGTCAATAAAGAGATCTTGGAGTCATTGTGGAGAGTTCTCTGAAGACATCTGCTCAATGTGCAGTGGCAATTAGAAAAGCTAACAGAGTATTGGGAATCATTAGGAAAGGGATCTATAATAAGAGAAAAATGTCATATTGCCTCTATATAAATCCATGGTATGACAACATATTGAATAGTTTGTGCAGATGTGGTCACCCCATCTCAAAAAAGATATATTGGATTTGGAAAAGATACAAAGAAGGAAACCGAAATTATTAGGGGTATAGAACACCCTCTGTATAAGGAGAGATTAAAAAGACTGGGACTTTTCAGCTTGGAAAAGAGATGACTCAGGGGGGATGGTGTGGAAAAATTGAACAAGGAAATGTTATTTATTCCTTCCCATAACACAAGAACTCGAGGTCACCAAATGAAATTAATAGACAGATTTAAAAAAAAAAAAAAAAAAGTATTTCTTCACAGTCAACCTGTGGAACTCTGCCAGGGAATGTTGTGAAGGCCATAACTATACTAGGTAAGTTCATGGAGGATAGGTCCAGCAACGGCTATTAGCCTGGGTGGGCAGGGATCCAACACCACGTTCTGCATGAAGCTGGGAGTGGGCAACAGGGGATGGATCACTGGATGATTCCCTGTTCTGTTCATTCCCTCTGAATCACCTGGCATTGGCCACTGTCGGAAGACAGGACACTGGGCTAGATGGACCTTTGGTCTGACCCAGTGTGGCCGTTCTAATGTTCTTATATAGAACCCAGGTGTATCTGCTCCCCGCTGTAACCCACTAGACCCTGCTCTCCTCCCAGAGCTGGGATAGAACCCAGGAGTCCTGACGGGGTCTCTCTCTCCACAAAGTTAGTAATAAAGTAAGAATATACATTAAAATTTTAAACCTAACCAGTGTCCCTTAAGTGACTTGCCACAAAATGTCAGTACGTGTTGTTATTAGAACTGAGTGGGCCTAATATTTATTTAATTTTCTTTCTTTTATAAAGGAATTAGGTACAGGGCTCCTGCCAGTTAATTGCTAAGTTATCTGCCAAAAACTAGCGTTTTCAAGTGCCTACGTAGCCCCAGAAATCACGGTTAAAGTTGCTCCCCACCACCAAAATCTGAACTGGCGCCCCTGCTGAACAAGCAGCCTTCTGCAGTCAAGGTCTAGTAAAAAAATAAACAATAATAATCTCTATAAACTGCAGGGAACTTATGTAATGAATAATACTTTGCACAGCACCTCCCATCCAAAGACCTCAAAGATCTATGCCCACCTTTTAAAGTATATTATCCCATTTTACAGATAGGAAACTAAGTGATTTGCTAAAGTCACTGGCAGAAACAGGATTAAAAGCCAGGTCTCATGGCTCAGTACAGGGGTAGGCAACCTATGGCACGCGTGCCGAAGGCGGCACACGAGCTGATTTTCAGTGGCACTCACACTGCCCGGGTCCTGGCCACTGCTCCGGGGGGCTCTGCATTTTAATTTAATTCTAAATGAAGCTTCTTAAACATTTTAAAAACCTTATTTACTTTACATACAACAATAGTTTAATTATATATTATAGATTTATAGAAAGAGACCTTCTAAAAACGTTAAAATGTATGACTGGCACGTGGAACCTTAAATTAGAGTGAATAAATGAAGACTCGGCACCCCACTTCTGAAAGGTTGCCGACCCCTGCTCTAGTAACTCGACCAAGCAGCCTCCCATAAATAGAATTTCAAGTTGAAAGATCTCTGCAGGCTTCCCCACCACCAGTGATGCTGCAATCTTTAAATGTCTGTAGGATATTAAAGACTGTGGGCCAGATTTTTAAAGGTCTTTTGGCACCAAACTCCCATTGGGAGTAGCGGAGACACATCTTGCAACCAAAAGTTCTAATATGAACACTCCCGAAATAACCCAGGTTTTGTTAGCCTGAGAGGCGATTTGGACTGAATGCCTAGACACCCAGCTGATGTGTGACAGCTTGGAACACGGCTTGGTTTCTTGTCCGATTCTTGACATTTCTGTGTAAGTATCTATTGGAAACGGAGAACACTCGTTGGCTTGATGCAAATCTAACTCTTCCTGGCAGGCTACAGGGTCGTTTACCAGGGAAAGGCAACTAGGACGCTCAGACATTTTTCCTAATGATTTTTTTGGAGTCTGCGTGTCTACTTTAGAATCTGTGTTGCCTTGTGAGCAGTTTAATAATGGCTTCTGAAGGCTGGCTAGTGCCCATTAACATTAATGGGGCGTTACAGACACGAGTCGGTGGAGGAAATTACCCTCTCAGGAGGGGCTACACTCAGCAGTCATCAATAGGCACGCTGGTTTGGGAGTGCAATCCTTGAAGGAGGAAAAGGAACTGATCCTCCAAGGGTGTCTGGGTGGGCAATTCTCCTTCGTGATTATCAAACTAACAAAGAGCATTTATCTGGCAGCACAGAGACAAGACAGCCATGCCTCTTCAGGAACCCCCTTCGGAAAATGGTCTGGCGCATCTCTAAGCAATGCTTAGAAACAGCACCAGCCATTATGGTTTAAAAGCAGTACGACAAAGAGCTCCCACCTTCCATAGTCGGGGTGCTCTTAGCATCAGAGGTCTCGGAAATGGGCTCATCTGATCCATCGTCAACTGGTATCTGCAGGGGATAGCCTGGAAAACATACATTGAGCACTCAGAACAGGTCCTTGGCAACGTCTAACGGGCTCTTCCGTTAACCTCGCCCATCCCCATTTCCTTATCTGAAAAGCTGGTTGGCTGTAGCTGGCAATTACAGTACAATGTTCACCAAGCGTTAAAGTGCCAGTTACAGATTCAGTGAGAGCACCGGAAAAAAAGCCAAAAGCAAAATCTGCTGAGCAACCAATCCAATGCAGAGCACATCTAGAAACAGCAAAGCACAATCAGTAAAATAAATAAATAAAATCTTTCCTTGGAGACCACAGACGTCGGATTACATCAACCTGAGTGAGTCACTGTAGTTCACATTGATGTTACTAGTGCAGCATAGGCTCTCTCTCTCAGAGCAGATTGCTGAACTGATAGCTTATTTTCTTCTGTTATTCATGTTTTTAAAATCAATGCAAAGAGGGAAAGCACTTGCAAGGAATTCTTCAGTGCTCCATATGGATTATTATGTTGGGCCTGGGTTACAAGAAGTCAGCTATCAGAATGTTAGCGCAAAAAGGACAGGGACACACTTTGCAAGGAGTTCCAGCAAATAAAATAACGAGAACTGGAGAAATTGATTTATGAAGAATGATTCAAGCTAACACAAGCAAAGTCTATTGGACTCTGGTGCATGAGAATTGAAACTATGGCATTGACAGAAGGTTGCTGATTTGACTGGATAAGGTGGCCAACCTTGAGGGGCCTGGAAGGGAGAACAGTCCTTGGAATATGCCACAGGCTCTGTCCATAACATAGGGACCCCATTTGCCTGAAGCAAACTGTACCTGAGGCAGATACAAGACAGAACTATGTTGCTCCACATTAATGGAGTATTGAGTACTATCAGTCCCCATGACCACACAGGTTTGTGAGCTGGATTGTTAAATACGTGGGGAAAGACTTCGTGAAAATTTAGGCCTAAAATACGGGGTGAGAGGAGCTCTTTTGGAGAAAACTTCCCCACTTCTCCACATTCCCGGCTTTTCCCTCAGTTGTCCTGGCTCGCTACCCAAGAGAAGGAAGCTGTCTGCTGGCATTGTTTTTATCATCAATTGAGCTGACTCGTGAATACAGAATGCACACGAGTGCTGCTGCAGCATTACAACTGCAGTCACTAGGAAAGCAACAAATGATTCCAGGGGAAATAGGGAGAATCTGTGTATGCAGGAGGTTTTGGGGGGGAGGGGGAAGGAAAGAGATGAGCCCATCTACTTCAAGGATCAGGCTGTAGGGGAGAAGCAGGAGGGTCGAGGTGGGCAAAGCGAAGGAACGGAGACAGCAAATTAGGCTGTGACAAAAGAAGAAAAACCCATTGGCTGTTATTGGGTATGGGTATGCCTAGAGGGCAGGGGAAATCCCCTATGGATCTGATTTTTGGTGAGGTCAGACATCCCCTGTATCTGACTCATACTGTAGTCCATCCTTCCCTTGGTGAATGTTCATAAAAAGACACGGGGAGGCACAATTGGCTAGAGCAGAGTGGCGGAAGCCTGGCGGTCGAGGGCTGTTCCCAGGTCGAGATGGGAGAGTAGGGATTAGTGGTTAGAGCAGGGGGGGCTGGCATTCATGATTGATGATTCTCCTCCTGCCATGACTCACCGTGTGACCTCAGAGGTCTGTGCCTGCATTTATCCTCCCTGTACTTCAGTCTCCCCACATATGAGAGAGAATACTCATTTCACAGTAGGGGGTGAGGATTCATCACCTCATGTCTGTAAAGCCCTCTGAGATACACTGATAAATGACGCCGTTCACATGCATGCTACTAACATCAGAAATACGTGCCAATTTCCAGCACATGAACAGAGGCCCCTGGGAACAGCACCCTACAACATCCAGACCTGCCACTAGCACTGGCTTAGGTGACGTCCCAGAGCCCTGGACCCCAACGCAACCCAAGTGGTCTATTTGTAAAATACGTCTCTCAGCTTTGCAATGTTTTTCTCTTAGCATCACCCTCCCCAGAGAGATGAGGCAGAGCATTCAGGGAAACACCGCTCATTACGCAATGGGGAAATTCCAGTCTTCACAAGACGACAGCAAGAATTCCTAGTTTAAACGACTCTGATAAAAGCTCTATCTGATCCTTTGCACACACAGGGGGATTATATCCTTTAGCCCACTGAAAGCCATTGTAAAATGGTTCTCCTCTCGCCACAGCAGCTCAAATCAGAAGGGCAGAAAGTCCTAAGTTCCACTCTCTAAATGAGGTGCCAGCTTCAGCCTAGAGACTGGAGGGGCAGGTGAGTAGGTGGATGCAGTTTTGTCAATGAGATGCATTAAAATATCCAAAACTTCTACCAGGGCCAGTCTTGCCTGGAAAGGGGACCCCAGTCTGTCACTCACTCACTCTCACACACCCACACACAAGAGGCTCAGTGTGACCAGGCCTTCCCTTCCCATCCCAACCTCCACCTCCTCACATGTTTACATGCCAGCAGAAGCCCCCTCCCTCTTCCCCTCTGGTAAGCAGAGTGGTTTCTTTGGAGAGTGGAGGGAATAGAGGCAGAGACAGAACAAGCCTAAAACCTTCCTCCCCTTCTGTATGGGCAAAAGTGGGGCCCGGCATCTCAGGCACCCTCTTTACTAGGCCCCACTGACCATTCAATTATAATGACAACTATCACCACCAAGCTGCGGTTGCGTGTGGGGTCTCTTGAAGGTAAAGGCGGGGCCCACTTGATGGGCCACGGGTTGAGGACATCATCTGGGAAGAAAAGCTGGTGAAGTCATTTCATAGAATCATAGAACTTGAGATCAGAAGGGACCATTATGATCATCTAGTCTGACCTCCTGCATGATGCAGGCCACAAAAGTTGACCCACCCACCCCTGAAATAACTCTCACCCTTGACTCAGCTGTTGAAGTCCCCAAATCCTGATTTGGCGACTTCAAGCAGCAGATAATCCTCTAGCAAACGACCCCTGCCCCATGCTCGGAGGAAGGCGAAAAACCTCCAGGGCCTCTGCCAATCTACCCCGGAGGAAAATTCATTTAACACCTGCAGAATGGGTCAGAGTTCACTTTCAGGGACAAGGAGATTCTTGTTTTAACTTAAACCAGCTCGTCCACCTCTGTCTGCAACAGACCCACCTAAATGGTCAGAGTGCACCCTCGGCATTCCTGCCAGCTCACTTAGAATGATCAACGCTCCATTCCTCATTCTCTCCCACCGCCCCAAATGCCTCTGTCCCAATATCTAAGTTATTATCCAGAGATTCCTGAACCTTCCCAGCAACCAACGGATGAAAAGATGGCTGCCATCATGCATAAACTGAGGTAGATACAAGTTTGAGAGATTTGCCCTAGCGACTTTTTAGTTTTCTGAATCCTGTAAAGGGGGAAAGGGTTTATAACCATATTTAGAGGCGGTAAAAGGAAGCCAGTGTCACAACAGGAGGTGGCTCATCTACACACCCATGGACATGCGTCTTTTAAGTATGAACAAAGAGAACTAGTACACGAAGGAGGATCTGAGGTGCTACATGGAGGGATGGGAAATCTCAGTCCTGTGCCTCAGTCTACTAAAGAAGCCATTAATCTACATTTAAAAAACAAAATCAATCACCCTGGTCCCTTCTACACTGGACTTGGGAAAAGCCTGTTTCACCTCCTTTTAATTCCCAAGCAGCCTTTACCTTTTTTCTATGAGCAGCAAGATTCTACAGCCTTTTACAGATTTCACACGCTCTACCAACTCAAGTGTTTTTTCTTCTATTGAAACTTACCTCTGAATGGGAAAGAGCACAAGGCAGATGGGGATGATTACGATCATCAAGTCTGGCCTCCAGCATAACAGGTGATAGGCTCTCACTCAGTGACTCCCTCACCAAGCCCAAACCCCAAACTTCGGTTTGAGCTACAAAGTATCTGAATGTATCTTATGTTTATCTCCCAGAAGACAAAGAAGCTCATTTACTGCATGATGATGTCTCGGCACCTAAGTAATTCACAAAACAGTCCCCTTTTCCTAGACTTTAGACTAACCTTTCATTGAACCACATACATTCCCAGGCGTCAACTCTATCAGCAACCTCACCCCAGTCTCCTTGTACTGAGATCTCCCAGCCGTGTCATCCTTTCTCCTGGAGAGAAAATAACCTGCCTGTGGGGGAAGGTCCTCCCCTTCTCCCATGACTACCCCCACCTGATAAGGCTCACCTGATAGGATCTGCTTAGCTTGGCTCATCGAATGGTCTTCCATCATATTGAAATCCTGACGTTGCTCAGCCATCCTGTTGCAAAAGTTATCTGAAGGGAAAAAAATTTAACACTATTACACCAAACCTCATGCAATGCACCTCCTATTGCTCTGTGGTGCATTTTCAGCTCATCAGTTTAATTCCAGGAACACAATCTTTTCTTTTCTTTTTTTTTTTTTGGGTGGGTGGGTGGGGGGGGGGGGGGGAAATCAGATGGCCATTAATAACTAGCTGCCTTTTAAGCTACTGCAACAAGCTATTTAACTCACTCACTTTTTCAAGGGAGACTTGAAAAAGCTCACTATCATGATCACAGACAGGTTACAGCTCAAGGTATGTGCTGAAGAAAGCAGTCCCCCTGACTGACTGATATAAGTTACGGCTGGATAAAGGTTTGACTACTAGACACTCCTTCCAATGCAGAATTATTCCCTATCAAGCTCCTCTAAACCTACTATCAGAAGCAAATTTTGTCCACAGCCTTTAAATTTACCAGAACAGCAAGAAAAAAAGCAAAAAGCATTAAGATGGTGTCTAGGATTCTGAAATGGCCGACATCAACTTGGGAATGCTCTTTTAAAAAGAACCCCACAGTTGTATCGAGTTATAGGCATAGAGATCAAAGCAACTGCAATCCCAATAGAGAGCAATAACTGCATTTGTGAAAAGAATCTGAAAAGGAAAACGTTTTGTGAAAACACTCAATAGGCAAGTATATGATTTTTGTGACCAACGTGAAGAGCTAATCATTCTTGCACAAGTCGTAGGAGACAAAATACCAAGCCTGTGTCACCAATTTCCTGCAGCAGACTGAGGACACAGGCAACTTCATACCCAATGCACCACTGAAGTTACACAAGCAATTGAATAACTTCCAAGGGAAAGGATCCACCATGGCTCATTGTCTGGTCTATCAATTTTCACAAGTCTATGTCTGGGACACTGGGACACTGGGGCGTAATACAGACTAATTCCGCCGCAAACTGCTTGATAGATTGGAAGTCGCAGAGCCAGTGGCAGAACTGAGCTCAAATGACTTAACCGCAAGATCATTCTGGCTCTTCTTCCAGTCTCCTGCCTCTGACGTTACACACCTTCTAATTTCTACAGTGAATGAGCCAAGGACTACAGACCACAGCCTCATTCAATACACAACCCAGATTCATTCACTGAGCACAGTTCATCCTGTTCGCTGAAGGAGGCAGGGATTCTGTGGAAAAAACAGTATGCATGTATATATATAAATTAAAGACTATCATAATGCATACACAGAATAGGGCCATGTCAAAGTTTTACAGGCACGCTTGATTCTGGCATTTCCTAACTTTTGAGTGCTTGAATTTGCAACCTTAATGTTATTTCCTAGGGTTTTGTTTTTGTTTTTTAAAGAAAGGAAAACAAATTCTACTATGTGTAACTGAGGACCTTTGCAGACAGTTGGGAGACTCAGTTCCTAAATGCTTGCAAAGCACACTGAGATCCTTAGAGCATTATAGAAAGCAAAGTTGTCTTTTCATTTGATTTTCAGACATTTTGCATAGTTAATAAAAAGCTTCCTCGACCCGCCTATATTTTTTTTGTTTGACGTAATTTGAAGAATTCTGTCCTATGGCAAAAATTAAAAAATTAAATTAAATAAAATAATCCCCCTACAAGTCCTGAACTCTCCTCAGAGCTGGATGACCTGAATCGGTGCTGAAGTGTCTGCCAACAACAAAAGGAAGGGGGTGCTTTACCTGGCTTACTACCAAGTTATTTCTGCCCCGGTGATCTGAACAGTGCATTTGCCAATTAAGCTAATTTGTGTCCCTAAATGACCCAGAAAAGGGCAGACTCAGTAGAGCAAATCCAGGTGTGAAGGAATTAAAATTATTTTAACACAAGAGAGAGCAGAAATGCATTTTCCACCCAGACACAACATTGTTGCAAGGACCACTGTCTTCTCTCTTCATGAATGTGTGTTCCATTCTGTGAGTAATGAGCTGGAACAATGTACAAGTGATTTAAAAAAAAAAAAAAAAGAATTTAAGGTGGTAACAAAGCACTTGTATGAATGTAGGAGATTTACTTAGACTGGAATCTTTCTGCTCTTTGTTTGCGCCATGAAGCCCCAGTCTATGGCTCCTAAATGCTCCCACAATACAAATAAATATTAATAACAAACATTCCTAGTTGTGTAGCTGTTTTGTAACTAGGAATGGTCTAGTGGTCTATGCATAGGATTGGGAAGCAGGAGTTCCCAAGTATTTGTTGTGGGCCTTCCTGCAAGAAGAAGGGAAACGTTCAGGTAAGTCAAAGTAAAATCTTTTTCTTCTCAAGAAAAGTCCACAGATTCCTTACAGTCCCAGAGAGCTCCCTCTCCAAAGTACTTAGGCGTAAGGAAGCAGGAGGGAAACTAAGTGTACGTACTCAAGAAGCAGTTTGAGAGAGACTACAGCCAAGAATAAGGTGCAAAAGAAAACAAGTATCCCGTTTAATTTATGGTATATGGGTGCTGACAAAATTATCCAGTTCTGCAAAGCGGAGACCATGATTCTGCTAACAACTCTCCACTAAAAGTGATGTTGATTTCATGATAGCTGCTCTAATTACAGCCAAAGATAGTGATTAATAACCTAATCCCAAGTTTACCACAACTGGATGGGAGGGAGCTGAAACCAGCAATGCTGCTCGGGTTACCCGCAGTAAGGAAGTGAGCTTACATGGTTTTGTTGGCTGGCAATAAATTAACTGGATCTTTAGAACTGAGTGAGGGATTTTAACTCTCCAACATTTTTTTCCACTAGGAAGATGTCTATGCAATTTAATTTCTGCTTTAAACAACTACAAAATCATCTGATTGAATTGCATGGAAAACCTTCAAGAGCTTGCCCTGCAAAAACTCACAAAGTCACAAGAATTGGTGTTTGAAGCGGACAGAAAAGTCAGAATCCGCTCAGTGCACTTTATTAAAAAAGCATGAATGGAGTTTTGCCCACCTAAAACAAACAAACAGTTCTAATTATCTGGCCATATGGCCAATCTCTTTCTGGAGCTCCGGGAATCATTTTGATTATATCCTGCCCACAGTGGGCTGCATTTTGGTGCTTTTTTAGGACTGGCAAGCATGTAAGCGATAAAATACAACTACTAAGCTGCCACACAGTTCACAAAACCAAACTGGAGTTTGCCATAGGTGAAAATGAGGCTTGCAATTCAATACTTGAATTGGCTACTTTTTTCTTTTTTTAAATTGTGCCAATTTTCTGGTGTGGACGATGCCAGACGGAATCTTCTATCCAAACAGGCCCAACAAAGATGATATGGTAGGCACCTTTCCTACATGCTGTCCTGCTATTGTGCTCCCTGGAAGGAGCGCCTCTACAGGCGGACACGGATCTCTGCCTGACTTCCAGACCTTGGTCTCTATGTCAACTAGACTGAGGATCAATTAAGACCAATTGTGATGAGGAAACATGTCTACTAGCATTTGACCTGAGACCCATCAACTCATTTCACTGAACAGCCACAGGTGTTATCACCTTTCCATCATCTCCTGCTGACCCAGAAGTGAAAAGCTCATGAATTAGCTGCCCTGTATCTAAACACTAACTGTATGTTTCTTTTTAATTCTCCCTTTTTTCTACCTAGACAACCTTTATAAAAAAAATAATCAGTGACATTTCCCCCCAGACTGTCTTCCCCTCTCCCACAAACGCTGAGTGAGGTCTTCAAGGCATCCAGACAAGAGTTTCTCTTAAGGTTTGTCTACATGGGAACACTCAGCAAAATTAATCCAAATTAACTAATGGTGTGAATTCAAAGGGGATCAATTAAACTGCATTAAACCCCATGTGAACACACTCATTCAAAATTAAAGTGGCCTCAATTCAGCCTTCCAAAAGGAATTAAGTTAAACTGAATTAAGGTCATTTTAATTCTGAATGAGCATGTCCTCACAGGGACACACAAAGCTAATCTGCTTTGAAGTCACACCTTTTGGTCTGGTCTACACTTTAAATTTATGCCAGCTCAGCTATGCTGGCAGAAGGCTGCTTCTGTTTACGGAGTTAAATTTGTTCGGGGAGTTTGTGTTCCCACACCAGCAGAAAAATTCCTTCTGTCAGCGTACGGCATGTCTACACCAACATAGGCTCTGTAGTGTAGACATAGCCTTAGTCTGTTTGGATTAATTTTCCTGAGTGCCCCTGTATAAACAAGCCCTTGGGAATTCCAGATTAGGGTGCCTACAGGATGGTAAGGCTTCATGGCTGGGGTCAGACAGGAGTGAGGGCTAACATGCTTTTTCTGTGGAAAGCATTGCTGTGAGCAAAGATCCTCCACTCATAATACAACATTTAATATCAAAGATGCAATGGCAAAACAGCAATTGCAAGCTAGGAATCAGTACCAGCAGAGAAAGTCTAAGATGTCATCCATGGGTGGCCTACAGAGCACTTGCTGGTGGTCTGCAGAGAGATGATTGGTCACGTGGTGCTGGCTCCTCCACCTGGCTTCCAGCGGCGTCTACAGGTGTCCAGGCTCCTCATTACTTAAGAAAGACTGGGTGTCTATCAAAGATGCTAGAAAGAAGGAGGAGCGGCCAGCCTAGCTGCCCGCTAGGTAAGAAGGAAAGAGATGTTATGCAGTCCCAAATGGGAGGGGAAGTGTTCATAAGCAACCCCCTCAAATGACAGGGTCCACACCATGGAACAGCTTGAGAACCTCTGAGTTCGGGGGGTTGGAAAGACTGTTACATCAGAATTTAAAGACAAATTGATTTTCCTTTTGGTGTCCATTTTAGGGAGAAGAGAAGAGATACTGCCTTCTCGGACGTGGAGAAAGAAGAGTTACTTTTATTATTAGGTATTTTATCTTAAAGCTCCAGCTGCTGGAATCATGTGATTACTTGTGAATCTTAGGGTTTTATTTAAAAAAAAAGTGCCTCTAGACCTAACGGATGCAGAGAAAAACTTAATTTGAACTCCACGGCTCCAACACCAGAAGGCAAGAAAGAGCCCCAAATCATTTTTTAAAACCTCGTGATTTTAGGAGGTCTGGCTCATGATTTTTTAAATTCTGGGGGAGTGGCAATACTGAGATAGTAGAACTGGCCTCCCACCTAGTGAGAAGAAAGGAGCGTCTCCCACACAGTCAGAACACTGGGCATGGTCGTGAAGCCTGGAGGAAAAGTGTGACCCTCCCTCTGTTTCCAACATCCAGACGGTAGGGGGGGCAAGGACAGCCTATTCCCATTGTCCATAGGCCAAGAAAAAGTGGGGGGCAGGGGAGGAAGTGCTCCAGAGCGAGAGCAAATGTGGCTGTTACGTTTAGTGGGTTTAGCCCTGTTCCCACTGGACAGGTGTGTTGGTCACAAAAGCCAGACTTCCCTGCAGAGAACTGTTCAGTGGAAACAAAGCATACTGTTCAGTGGAAACTGTTCAGTGGAAACAAAGTGTCCTAGGGCACTTCCACACGGCCCTAGGACAATGCACCTGTTCTGTGCATAACAGGAGAAATCAGTCCCCATGGCTTTCCATCTGGAACTTCATGAGAGAAAAATAAATCCCCGTGGCCACCACACGGAACAGAGAAACACGGCAATTCGGTGAACAAATAGGGAAGAGCACCCTACTACGGGATGATCTTTAAGTGCTGTAGTTCTCCCAGCAAAATTTAAAATATGAAGGTCATAGACTGGTACACGAGGAAGGAAAGCAATAACCTGCAGTAGAGATATATTTTACACATCTCTGCTGGATTATTTCCCCCCCTCTCCCACTATTTTGTTTGTTCTACTTCATTAACTATAAGCACGGATGACTCTGGCGCGCACACACTCACTCAGACTTCTGATGCCTACAAATTTCTGCAATGTAACCATGACCTTCCATTCCTTCAGTTCAAAACAAGAAGCAACACACACCAAACTCATCGGTGTTCAAGATGCATCTCATTCTAACCGGGAAATTCCAGCGTCATCCTCAAATTAGGTAACCGTCTCAATGACTAAATGGAATTTACTGAAAAAAAATTACTTGACTCTAAGTCAACAAATGACCCATTTCAGGACCGATTCCTTAAGCAAACGTGGTGCTGAGGTCACTCATGTATCACAAGCCATGCAGATTATGACAGAGAATAGCATAAAAGTAAGGCCTCCCAATACCGTCTCCGTCTCGGCTAATTGAAGAGAGTCAAGTTTCTTTAAAAGTAAGTGAAAGCAGCCCTACCTTGACCCAAAGGCTTCTGCAATGAATAATTAGGGCAGTGACGTCTCTGAGTATTTAAACTTTGGCAGCACCCCCTATGCAACAGATAGGCACATCTTCAGGGTCTTATCTGTTTCCAACAGATCCACTCCTGCCAAGCAGACACTTTATCTAAACAACCAGCCTATCCCACCCTTGACAGCACTTCAGGCTTCTTCAAAACTTTGCATACTTCACAATTAGGATCTGCCTCTCAGGGGAAGAGGCAGCTGGTGGGTTATAGCTAATATGGAAAACAGTGCGGTGCTGTGGTGCCAAGGTTTTATTGCTCTGAGTTAGGGATGGCTGGGCGTTACCCACAACGGCTGAAGCATTATTTGGAGTGATTTGCACAAGTGCCAAAAAATTCTCTACCGCCCCCCACCCCGCCATGTATTCCGTATATGCCATTTTTACAAACAGTTATTTTTGAAATGTGAGGGAGGGGTTTTTGTTCAGTTGTTACTGAAAATAATCGTGTGTGTTTATAAAACAGCATCTCTCCGCTGATAAAAGCAGGTTCTTTGAGTGGCAGGAATTAAAACTTCTGAGGGAGAGGGGAGTTATAACATTTTAGAAACTTCTAGAAGTCATGTTAAATAGCTTAGCCATTCACATCACGGCACTAAGAACTGGTACGTAAACAACTTCCCAGCCAAGAGCCTTGGATAATCTCCCCTTCCCAACAATAAAAAGAGGTTACAAGATAACCACACTCGAAACCTGTCACTGGCCTAGGACAGGTGACTGCCCCACTCTGCCCATCAGATGAGAGTGATTTTGGAACGGATAGAAACAAACCTTCCTCTGTTTGCTTTGTTGAAATGGAAGCAGTTTGTGGCAGCCAAAGCATGATATATGTAAAGCCGGGGTTCTCAAACTGGGGGTCGGGACCCCTCAGGGGGTCACAAGGTCATTACATGGGGGGTCACGAGCTGTCAACCTCCACCTCAAACCCCGCTTTGCCTCCAGCATTTATAATGGTGTTAAATATATAAAAAAGTGTTTTTAATTTATAAGGGGGGGGGGGGGGTCGCACTCAGAGACTTGCTCTGTGAAAGGGGTCACCAGTACAAAAGTTTGAGAGCCACTGATGTAAAGGCAATGGAGATGGATCAGCAGTCAAAGTGTAGGGCAGTGCGGAGAGATGCTTATTAAAAGGATTCTGCAGACACTGCAGAGAGAGTGATGAAGTTCTCTTCCACTGCACTACGGGTTAAACTCAGGCCTGTTGTAACTAGGAGCCACTCTTTTTGAAGTGTTTGAATAGCATCTCATTGGCTGAGTCTGGCCCAGTCTCCCCAAACCATTCATTGAAGACTTCTCATTCAAAGCGCTAGGAGCACTGAGTGCAGAAAGCCAAAGCAGCAACAACATATATTTATAGTGCCCTTCATCCCAGAAAAGCCCAAAACATGATGTACATTCTGCACACAGGGACCAAATGTCCATCACTGAAAGGCCTCTTGAATGTAGCAATTCTTTAATAGGACCCAGCATCACTGATGTTCCGGACAGGAAGCGAAGGCTACCACAGCCAATTCAAGCTGCAGAGGAAATTTAAGGAGGCAGAACACAATTACCTAAGGTGGAATTTGGCTAGGATACTAAAATCAACATCCCAGCTCTTGTGAAAAGTGGCAGGAAATCATGGCTAGAAGTCAGCAGGTACTTGGTTTTGTGTGTCATCAGACAGATGGCACCATCAGCAGCAAAATGCACCCTAATTTCATGCTGGGGCATTGTTTCGAGTGCCATCTATGGAATAAGCACTACTAATGCTTCCAGTACACGTTGGGGTCTTCTATCCAACTATGAACCTGGCCTGACCTTCCTTAATTTGTGAGATCTCATGGGATTATAGTTCAAGATGCTCTGTCTGCAAACCAAAGAGGACTGCAGAGTTTCTACTGTGCTTTATGTCATTAACTTACTATCAAGATAACCAGGGGAGATTACAAAAGAAAATTAGGAACCCAATATGTAGGGATAGTTTATTTGTCTGTCAGAACGTTCTCAACATTGTGGGAAAATTTCTGCATTAACCACATAAGAGTTTAACTGCACAAGTCTCAGAGAGGGAGGATGGCCCAGTGGGTAGGGCATAAGCCTGGGACTGGAGAGATATGGGCTCAATTCCCTGCTCTGCCACAGGCTGCCTGCGTGATCTTGGGCACATCACTTAGCCCCTCTGTGCCTCAGTTCCCCCATCTGTGTAATGGGGATAACAGCACTACCCAGCCTCACAGGGGTGTAGTGAGGATAAATACATTAAAGATTATGAGACGCTCAGATACCATAGTTAAGGAGGGCAGATAAGTACCTATAGATAGAAACCAATATACATTGAATGAGGCAGTATTCCATATGATGCCCAAAGGTCAACTAAAATATAATATTTTCATATGAAGCCAACATTAGTCACACACACATGTGCACGCCACCCACCTTCTTTTGGAATGAAGCAGATTATAAAAGTAATAGAATTGGTGTTTTTTAAATAAACTTCTGAGCATGCACACAGTGCCATTTTCGACTCTCACAGCTCTGCCAATCAAAATCCAGGTTTGATGAAAACATTCAAAGGCGTTTCTCAATAAAATTTTCTACCCTCATGCATCAGAGCTAGAGCTTTTCAAATGAAAATAGTTACGTATTCTTTCCACACTCCTCATTCACAACCATCAGCTCCAATTGTTTTGCTGAAACTTGTCCAAAAAATTACCCTCTGGCACAGATCCAGCCTGGAATATGTCAGCCCAATAGGCTGTATTTTTGGAATGTTATGAGTGACTGAAAAGAGGGAGTTATAATGGAAACACGTGAGCATTTGGGAAGTTATAGCTGTAAAAATGGCAACAAACTGCAAATGATGGAATGAAGCTTTTGGAAAAGTAACTGGTGTGATTACAAAACTAAACACCAAATGAGTCCACAACAGCTGTCAGGTCCGGTGTATCACGCTGGGCACCATCCCAACTGTGGGTCTTGTGTCAGATCGTGCAAATCATAAATTGGACTCTTTGGCCCTGAACAAACTCATGAGCTGTAAACCCACATGTTTACGTTATGTACAGACAAAGCATCAGCACAGGTAGGATTGGGCTATAATGTTTTATCCTAAGGCTGCACTAAATTATGTTTCTCTTACCTCAATGAGAACTAATGCGTGTTTGTAATACCAGAGCAAGCTACGGGAAGTGAAAGCACATTATTTTATCACTACACACCCAGTTATCCACTTCTGGAAAATGAAGGTTTATTAACAACTGGTGCACTCTGTTGGCAAGATCATCCTGCACTGGACAAAATGACCTGTAATCTTCTCCATCTGTAACATCTTTGATTCTATGAATAGGAAAATAGGGGTTATAACAAACACTGAGACTTCACTACTGCAGCACTGACTGATGCCACTATAGCAATCCTCTCTCTCCTCCTTCTCCCTGCAACCAATCCTAATCCTCGAGAAGGATTACCAAGTAAGAACAGTCATAATCCAACATATGGGAATGTTTATCTCCATGGGTGTCAGGCTGGGGGAATTACTGCAAGGAGTTGGTATTTTTTAATACTTAAAATCGTCTTGCTCACAATCATCCTAGTTTTCACCTGACAGGCAATTTGGCCCCTACTTATCTATGATTATATTTTACCTACCACAGAGTACCATGATAGTCTCAATTGAGCAATCAGTTTAAACGCAGACACATGGCAATAATATGCAAATATGGCATTAAAGAGCCATGCATGAAAACCTGATTGCAGAGCGCTGTGCTGACAACAGGGCTAAGCGACGGCCCCAGAGACGAACATCAGTTCTTTACATGTATAGCGCAGGCGCGGACTGGGAAGCAGCAGGCCAAGTTTTCCCACCCTGCTCAGCCCCTCAGTAGTGACCAAATGTGACAGAGGTTAGTTATGTTGCTTAATGCACTACTGGAAGGCACTCAGATACTATGGTGATGAGTGCGGGATAAAAACCTACATAGCATTACTCAATTCATCGATTCCAAAGCCAGAAGAGACCACTGTGATCATCTAGTCTGACCTCCTCTATAACCCAGGCCACAGAACTTCTCCAAAGTAATTCCTAGAGAAGAGCTTTTAGAACATCCAACCTTGATTAAAAAATTGTCAGTGATGGAGAATCCTCTACCAGCCTCGGTAAATTGTTTCAATGGTTAATTACTCGCCCTGTTAAAAATTTACACCTTATTTCCAGTCTGAGTTTGTCTAGTTTCAACTTCCAACCACTGGATCATGTTCTACCTTTCTCTGTTAGACTGAAGAGACCATTATTAAATATTTGTTCTGCAGGGTGGGAGGGATAGCTCAGTGGTTTGAGCACTGGCCTGCTAAACCAGGGTTGTGAGCTCAACCCTTGAGGGGGCCATTTAGGGATATGGGGCAAAAATTGGTTGGATGATTTAATTGGGGATTGGTCTTGCTTTGAGCAGGGGGTTGGACTAAATGAGCTCCTGAGGTCCCTTCCAACCCTGATATTCTATGTAGGTACTCAGACACTGTAATCAAATCATCATGGCCTATATTCTTTGTTCCTAGATGTGTACATTTTAGGGTGACCAGATAGCAACTGTGGAAAAAATAGGACAGAGAGTGGGGGGAAATAGGCGTCTATGTAAGAAAAAGTCCAAAAAAACAGGACTGTCCCTATAAAAACAGGACATCTGGTCACCCTAGAACATTTGCATGTAGCCATATTAAAATGCATATTGCTTGCTTGCACCCATCTTACCAAGAGATCCAGACCGCTCTGAATCAGTGACCTGCCCTCTTCATTATTTACCATTCCCCCAATTTGTGTCTCATCTCCAAACTTTATCAGTGATGATTTTATGTTTTCTTACAGGTCATTAATAAAAATGTTCAATAGTGTAGGACCAAAAATTGATCCCTGCAGGACCCCACTAGGAACACACCCACTCGATGATGATTCACCATTTACAATAAGGGAACAAGGAGTTCAGACTCCATGAATGGCTATTTTCATGCATGGTCCATTTAACCCTCCACCTCTGTATAGTGAGGCTGCCAACAAGGGATGTGGACAACTAGTAATTGGATGGAAACCACCAGTTAAAATTTTCACAAGCCTAAGATTTTAAGTTCAAACTAAAACAAAGACACCGAAATACAGACTTTTCTCTAAAAAAAGGAACAGGAGTACTTGTGACAAATTTATTGTAGCATAAGCTTTGTGGGCTACAGCTCACTTCATCGGATGCATGCAGTGGAAAATACAGAAGGAAGATATATATATACACACACTTTTCTCTGCTACATTCACTCTGGAGAGAAGGAAATTATTTATAATAAAGGCTATCACAATTAGACTGCAGAAGAGAGGTGAATCAGTAACCACATATGTTTCAAGAGTCCATGGAGACAGGTAACAATTGCCATATCAAATTTAATCGATCAGATTCACTATACACGTATGTGTTATTGCCATACTCACATCTGTGAGCCTCAGACACAGAAACAGAGAACCGTTTTTCTGGACAACAGATCATGTCCATTTGGTAAGATAGAATGAACGACATGAAAGATTGGTTACCGTTTCAAACTTAATTTGGACCATTGATCTACAGGAGATTAATGATCCCTACATTATAACAACATTAAAGCCGCCTCTAATCTCTGACAAAGAATATATTTCACTCCCAACAGGCTGAATAAAAACTTGACCCTTGGTGCTGCACCATGTACGCTAACGTTCAGTAATAAATGTTATACTCCCATAGATGACTTTTTAAATGTATCTCTGCCAAGTGCCAATATTTGATGTGAGTGGGCATTATGGTTATTCACCTGGATGCATTTACTGAGGCAGTGTTATCTGCATAGTGTTAAATCATGCATAAGTCATGGCCAGCTGTACGAAGTCACAGAATCTTCACTGTTCTCTGGAATGCAGACTCCTTGATTCAGCAAAGCGGGCTGACTTTTCTTTGCCGCGCTTTACAGAAGTGAACTGAAAAGGAACCCTACTGCAGTGGGTGGGACAATGAATCCGCCAACCTTTCTTTACTGGGCTACCACAACCCAGAGTGCACTTCTCAACAGGCTAGCCAATGGTGAAGAAAAAAAACCACAAAGAAAACCTATACACCCACGCCCCTCACACCCTGACTTTTTAGGGCAGATTGTGAAAATTTTTAGAAGCCAGGGGTTGCATCACCAAAAATCACAGCTGGGACAAAACTCATGGAAGGAGCTTTGAACTCCACTACAGCGAAGAACTCAACATTTCACTACATACCCACCCACTTCCACTTGAACAGATTATCTACAGGAGCTGGACTCAGCACTCGGTTTGAAAAGGCTGGATTCAAACAATGAATTTTTAAAACTCAAGGCAGAAAAACCTTTTTTCTTCTGATGAATTCCCCTAGAACTGGGATATAGGAACTTATCCTCTGAGGTTTACACTGCCAGAGTCATTTTTCTTGGGTAATTAGGCCAACTACTGAACAATGGAAACAACCTAAAAGTATCGTCTGTCTATGGTAAAATCTACCAGGGGACCACAACAACGTTGGCCTCGACCACCGTTACCTGCTCTGTGGTACAGTGCTAACTTCACAGCAGGAAAATGAAAGCTTTTCCTCGCCTTCACTGTCCATTAAAAATGCAGTCGTTGGTGATATTTTTATTTGGGGGGGAATGGAGGAGTTTATTTTATTCCAGAATTTTTCCTTTTGAAATGTTTTTTTCCCACACCGCTGAGCGACAGAAGTTTTGCCGACATAGAATCCTAGAACCATAGAATATCAGGGTTGGAAGGGACCTCAGGAGGTACCTAGTCCAGCCCCCTGCGCAAAGCAGGACCAATCCCAACTAAATCCACCACATAAGTGGTAGTGTAGATCTGGCCATAGTAGCCACAGGCCTGAATGCGGCCGTGCAAGGGAAGAGCACCTACCCTGTCCTCAGGAGAGTGCACAGTCGCCATGAGTGTTCAAACCCACTCTTTCATTTGTAACCTGCTAATCACCACCCGTTTTATTAACTCAAATACAACAAAGCATAAACCTGTGCCTAAGATTGGCTGTTTCTAGGGGTTCCCTCCAGGATCTTATCTATCCCAGCTCCTTCTGACCAAAAGAGACGCTCCCATCAGCCCCTTTCCATCCCAAATTGATATATTTGGAGCCACCACTCTTAACGGCATAACTCAGCAGTGGTAGCTTTGAATCTGAACACCGGGCTTTCATACCTGAGCCTGGGCGACTCAGCTAAAAAGTTCTGTGCTCCTATACAGGGTCAGAGTCTGACACCTTGTTTCAGTGTTTGGCATCTTTGAAAGTCCACTCCCCAAAGGCCCCTCCGGGTATGGGAAAGGAAGAGGGATCTCTCTCTGTCTCCTCAAGACCATAACCTCCAGACTAGAGACACAGGGTGTATCTCTCCCCTATTCTTTCCCTTGCTCAGGCTCAGAATCACAGGTCTGAGCCCCAACTCAACCAAAGAAGCTACTTGTGGATTATTAATAGGCTGACCAGATAGCAAGTGTGAGAAATCGGGATGGGGGTGGGGGGGGTAATAGGAGCCTATATAAGAAAAAGCCCCAAATATCAGGACTGTCCCTATAAAAACAGGACATCTGGTCACCCTAATTATTAATGCTCTGTTTTTAATCAGTGAATGCTACATGTGTCCTATTTTGTTATGCAAAAGTGCAAATTAAACCGGCATGAGCTGGAAACGAGTAGTTTCAGAAAACCAATCAAACAGAAATACGATTTCCGAGGGAATAGGTTCTATCTGAATTATTAAATTAAACTGAAATGGCAGTGTCATGAATTAAAGTCAGCCTGAAAAACTGTTCATAATTCACAAGCAACTTCCTTTTCATCTCCTTTGTACACTTTTCAGAAAAGTGTTTCCAAGGAACTGTCAGATAAGTGAATATGAACAACTGCATCATTAATTGTAGGCACTGTCTAAAGTGCAGTGAACAGATATATTGATACTCCTTGTAATCTATCTTGTCAAGGGACTAGAACAGCTATGAAGATTCAGAGAAAGATTAATTCATTTCAAAGGAGTAGGGAGAGATGTTCAAAAGGGAAATGAAAACCAATAGTGCTTTAAAGAGATACTGTCATGGTGTTTTTCTTCGTTTTTTAAAAATCATTTTTCTTCCTTATTATTGTTTAATAACCCCGCAGATGTTTGAAGCTTAGTTTTCCTTGGCGATGGAAGGCACAACTTTCATGGATGAATGCACACAGGTTTTGGTTTGTTAATTTAGGGTCACTCAAGAGTGCTGAACACTTTGCAATACCAATTGTTTAGTTTTGCTGGCTTGTAAGAGCTGGGTTGCACTAACCGACTTTAGTGCCACACTGCTTGTGTGCACCTATTTCTGATCTTAGGGTCACCCATGAGCAAGACAGTTGGGACTTCCCAAAGCAGTTAATCATTTTAACTCTGGGGCGAGGATGGACCCATCATTCAATTACTGCATATCGCACTCTTCTGCCAAGGGCACGACCACAAGCCTAGTATACGTTTCACAGCGGCGTGGGCAGAAATTCAGAGGTAGCCTTGCAAACCACTAAAGAGGTTTCCCTTCTCTCTGCACCGGCTAAACAGATATAGAAGAAATTAGAGTTGAGGTCTAGATGGCAATGAAGTGCCAAGTAGTCCGTGTTTTCAAGAATTATCTAAACAGAATTTGCCATTTCCAATCAGCTTAGACCTGGTTCAGCAGGATAGCTCAGTGGTTTGAGCATTGGCCTGCTAAACCCAGGGTTGTGAGTTCAATCCTTGAGGTGGCCAGTTAGGGATCTGGGGCAAAAATCTGTCTGGGATTGGTCCTGCTTTGAGTAGGGGGTTGGACTAGATGACCTCCTGAGGTCCCTTCCAACCTTGATATTCTATGATTCTATTTCAGGACTCGATTTACTCAGTCGCAACTGACAATCCATGGGTCAAGACAGCAAAAGTAGGCGGACTCAGATGACATCAAAGTGACTGCAAAACTGGAAAATGTAGCATTAAACCCCTGAAAGTTGTTCTCTCTCCACATAAGAGAAGACCACAGATATGGCGCTCTCTAGATAATGAGAAATTGTTCTAAATTACTTAAGGCAAATAGTTCAGATACTTTGCACTAGGATAATAATAATACGACCTAGCTCTGATATGGCAACTTTTTAATCAGTAGATACTCATCATCCTCATTTTACAGGTTGGGAAGCTGAGGCACAGGGCAGTGAAGTGACTTGCCCAAGGTCATCCAGCAAGCCAGTGGCAGAGCCAGAAAAAAAGAACCCAGGTCTCCTGAGTTCCAATCCAGTGCTCCATCCACTAGACCATGCTTCCTTAACAGGGTGAGCAATTAAATATGCTGTTATTTCATGTCTTTGCAACGTTACTAAATTAGTTAGTTAAATATCTACCAATGCCCAGTTACAAACCTGAGCCATAATTCACAGTCCATTCTTCTCCTATGGATTGCACATTGATCTGGTGGTATTCAGTAAACATATGCACTGATGATCAAGTAACAGATTTGCATATTTCTTCACAGAAGGCATATGATTACTCAGCCTAGAAAATGTACTTAGGAAGTATGTTTTTAACAGGGATAATGTGATTCAGCTTTGTGTCTTGCAGGTTTCTGAAATACACTGTCTAGAAATGGATAATTTTGATCCTCTTCCCTGTACTGATGCTATCAGAAGACAAAGAACTAACATAAGGAGAAGGATCCTCTAAAGCAGTGGTTCCCAAACTTGTTTGGCCGCTTGTGCAGGGAAAGCCCCTGGCGGGCCGGGCCCGTTTACCTGCCGCATCCGCAGGTTCGGCCGATCGCGGCTCCCAGTGGCTGCGGTTCGCCATTCCAGGCCAATGGGAGCTGCTGGAAGCGGCGGCCAGTACATCCCTCGGCCCAGTACATCCCTCGGTCCCCATTGGCCTGGAGCAGCAAACCGCGGCCACTGGGAGCCGCGATCGGCCGAACCTGCGGACGCAGCAGGTAAACAAACCGGCCCGCCAGGGGCTTTCCCTGCACAAGCGGCCGAACAAGTTTGGGAACCACTGCTCTAAAGGTTATGGTGCATCTGATGTATATCTGTAATGCTCTTCGCATACCTAGCACATGCCAAATGTTCCTCTTTGGATATTTAGGATTTGCAAAGAATGATGTGTGAACGGTGGAATTTATATGGAGCATGAAAACTGGGTCTATCCTCAGGACAACATTGCTGGAGTGAAACGCTGTGGTTTGATTGAAAGCGCTCTGTGTTCTGACACCCTTCTTGCCAACGTGATGATTGTAAGGAACAACACTTAGACAAAGACTCGGGAGACTTTTTACAAAGATTTAAAGGGAGGTTTGTGTTAGTGCAGTCAGAAGTAACTTTCTGGGTTCAGGTTCTGTAGACCTGTCACACTCAGAGATTCCTCAAGACTAAGCTACTCAAATTGGGTTTCAAAAGTACTTCCAGTTTTGACTAGTACTCACGATGCCTGTTAAAGCAAAGGCATATAATTCTCAGGGAGATCACTTTGAGGCCATTCTGGAAGAAGCCTAGTACCAGTGGGATTTTTGGTGATACACAGCATTCCGGGAGCCAGTGCTTGAACTGCAGCCAGAGAATGGAGTAGGATTTACTTGCGGATATTTTCCTTGAGGCCAAAAGACTGGAGAGAAAAATAAATGCTACTTGACTTGAGCATTTATGTTCAAAAACCATGCAGCTAAGCTCAGTGTGTTTGGTTCTCAATTCAGGATGAGCCCTTGAGAAAGGGAATATTTTCTGACTAGAAGGGTTAGTGATGGAGCTGTCACCAGGTCTACAAATTCTAAAAAGCCAAAGTGAAGGTCCTTTGTGCTCCATCACAGGTTTGACCTACATTGTGCAACCAGGGGCTGGATTCTGCAGTGCTCCAGTGCAGCAGACAGGAAATTCTGAGGGAGTTCCAGATACGTTTTTTAAAAACAGAGGCTTTTATTGAATTAAATATGAAAATGAGTAAACAGCACAGTTTTCCTTAATCTCCTTCAGAATTGTGTAGAATCTCACCTCAACTACAAGACAGAGAGCATGAGATGTGCCAGCTAATTGTAAAGTACTGAGCCTTGCATCAGCAGAGCCAGAACTCATGGGAGTCAGGTGCTGGGAAGGAGGAATTCCATGCAAAGGTTTGTATTCTATAGCGTAAAAAGCATCTGAAAGGTCACGGAGTCCAGCATGGTCTACAAAATAAAACTGTTTATTAACATAGGCAAATGCTGGAAATAGAAAGAATTGTCTGCTAGCTATATTTAAGTTAAAAGAACGGATTAGGGATCTCCCAGCTTTCCGGTAATGTAAAAAAAAAATTTTGCTACAGCAACAAATCGAGATAATGCTAGAAACAGAAGGAAGTGTCTATAACTGAAGTCACTGGTTAACTGCTCCGTGTGGTTAGTTTTAAAGGGGCTAGGTCGTCACCGGCTTTTCGGGGGCTCAGCTGGAAACATGCTTAATAAACTCAGCTAAGCTTCACGCTCATGGCTGCCATGACCTGTTGGGCCTTTATTGTCCTGATCAGGCTGGAGAGGGAACTGGATGACAATCACCTGATCAAGCTCAGCTGGACCCTGAACATCCTGCAGTGTGAACCTCAGGTGCCTTTTGCTGCCTAAGTAGGGTGTCATTTTCCTTCTCTGACTTTATTTCACCTCATACCAATCTCTCTCTTTTTCCCCTCTGTCTAACTGAGTCTGGGTTAACCAGCCAAGACAAAGCCACCTTTTGTAACACTGCTGAAATTAAAAAAAAAAAAAAAGGCAAACTACAAACAATGCTTGTAGCCAAACGCTGGGAAAGTTTGCCAGGTCTCAGAGTAGCTAATAAAGACCATGTACTATGCCTGTACTTTCCCAGCAGTTAGTTGTAATTAACAAAGGCAGAATTTTTTTTTTTCTATCTTTGCCATTTCAGTCTCCCTTTGTGTGGGTTTTAAAAGTTCTGCCTTGTTTTAAAGGGAACAAGATTACACTTCAACAACAATCCAATACCATCTAAAACTGGCTCTTCCCCTTCCCCCCAAAAAAGCGGGGGGGACCTTTAATACCATCTTTAACACCATCTAGGTCAGGAGACTGACAAGCAGGAATAAAGGGAATACGAATATGGAAAATTGTTAAAATGAAAGCTTTACCTTATGTATCAAATGCTTTAACTAGTCTTTCTTCTTTTCCTATGTGTTTAATATGAGAGTTTTAATGGTGATTGTTACAATGGGAATGAAAAACAACTTGATATAAAACTCCAAACCATGCTTTTCAAGTGCCTCCGGATTAAGGAACTGATCAGCAGGGCTTATTTGGCAGCAGAAAAGGAAGAACTGGAATCTTTTAAAGCTCACTGTTTGTTCAGTTGGCTTTTCAGAGCAGAAAGAAGGGATGCCCCTTTTGAGAAGATTTGCTCCTTCTGTCCACATTTTTATAGAACAGGCTTGCAGTTGTGGCCTTTGCACAGGTGTGTTGCAGGCAACAGTGGAATGAGCGTGTGTGTGTGTCCCTACACACGCACACTAAAATTATCAATTGGACTAGCAGAGAAGGTCAAAAGGAGAGGCTGAAGTTTTCCTTGCCTGTTTTCTTCAAGCTCTATCTCAGTCTATCACAGCCCCTCCGCTCCCCCCCCCCCACACACACACGGAGGCCAGGGGGGGCTGCGTAGGGCCCCAGAATAGCTGATATCCTTATATCCTGTAAGGAACAATCCAACACGGACCAGGGAAGAGAAAGAGACCAAATTGCTCAGACCGCCGTTGTGATGGGAGGCCATATAAGTAACCTAGATAGACAGACAAACAGACTCCACTCCTGCAAACTCTTAGGCAGGTGTTTAAACATGTGAGTAGAACTACTGTTTTCAAAGGGACTAGTAGTCACATGCTAAAAGTTAAGCATGAGTCTGCAGCATCAGGATCTAGATGAGCTAATGTGTCTTCCTCTCTGACATCTGATTCTATGAATGCCAGACTATGCAAATAACTGTTTAGGATTAGTATGCGTAGCTCCCCAGCTAAAGATTTACCCTGACCATCTCGATCATTAGGACAGCTCATGTACATCATACAAAAATTAATGTTATTGTGGGGAAAAAAAAAAATCCTTCCAACCTGCCTCCGGGATGTTTATGACTTAAGACATTCAGAATGACACGACAGCGTTCTGCTTCAGCAAGAGCCTATTTTACCTTAGCTTGCAAATCACACAGGCAGGAGGAAGAAATTGCTTTTCTAAGGGATTATTTTGCCTAAAGAAACAAAAAGACATCCATCCATGCAAACTGATGGCTGCTGTTTTCTTCCCTATTCGTCATGCGGAGTCATTATCAAGGATGTCCCTCTTATGACTCCCTAAGATAAGTAGCCTAATAACATTCACCAATAAAAGGAGTCCCATCAGGTCTCATCTGGTCTGAGGATATTTGCAATCTAGCAAGACCAGGCATTCTAGCAAGACCAGAGGTTTTCTTGTTTGTGGTTATTGCCATTTCCTTATTAACCTATGTTCAGAAATGAGCTGCGAGTGCTCATTTCACACTTGAGGGGGTAACACGATGTAAAACCCACCACACCAGGAGAACTGGATTTGCGCTGTCTCTACAACTATTCTTGAGCGCTAGTTCGAGCCCAGCCAGCCCAAGTCTGTCAAGCCGAGCTCGGCGGCTCACTCCTGCTCAGTCCAAAATGCCATGTAGACACATCCTTGGAGACTTGGTCAAGCACAACCAATGCCAATCCCTGTTGGTAGCCATACAAAAATCGGCCATGCACCTTCTTCCTGAAGGGCAGGCCAGCATGCGACTGGCTGAAAAAATGCCTCCAAACACGTTGTTTAGAGACATCGTGAGATGCCAACAAGCCAACCCGTGGATGACTCCAAGCAAGCAAGTGTTAAAACATAGGAGCTAGCTGACAAGGGAGAGAGTTTGCGAGCCGCAGCTCAAATGCCCCAATTCTCAGGAGTGTAACTTTGATGAGGAGCAGGAGTAAACTTGACACTACTGTTACGCAGCACTGCTGTGTGCTATTGGCCACATCGGACACCAGAGATGGCTGCATTTGTGACAGGCAAAAGCTACTCCATGTAAAATCTGTAAAGAGTTTTGAGACGTTTTGGGGCAAAGGGGAGAATTTTCTCTTTCTTCAAAGTCTTCTATACCAGCAGTTCTCAACCAGGGGGCCTCGAGCAGGTTTCAGGGGGGCCTCCGAGAAGGGTCAGCATTAGACTTGCTGGGACACGGCAGAAAGCCAAAGCCCAGGTCCCTGAGCCCCGCCACCCGGGGCTGAAGCCTGAGCAATGTAGCTTCATGGGGGCCCCTGTGACACGGGGCCCCAGGCAATTGCCCTGCTTGCTACCCCCTAACACAGGCCCTGCCTTTTATATGCAGAAAATCAGTTATTGTGGCACAGGTGGGCCCGTGGAGTTTTTATAGCGGGGAGGGTGGGGGGAGAGCTCAGAAAGAAAAAGGCTGAGATCCCCTGTTCTACACCAGCCCAGATGCAGGCAGCGCCACCTGCTGGAGATGAACAACTGAAGGCTGAGAGAGGTTGACCTTTCTATGAGGATATGACATCCAAAGTCCTAGTGTTGATCTCCATCTGCTGGTTGGGAGGAGCGATAGCCCACACATCTGGAACGCTCCAGAACGAGCTACTGAAATGCAAGGTGCTTGCTAGAGTGGGCCAGGAATGTTTCGATTCAACGTTCTGTTGATGGAAAATGCTGATTCGTCAAAACCCCAAGAGTTTTGGCAGGCGTGAATGAGTTTCAACTGATCAAGAAGGTTTCTCAAGTCCAGAATAGAATTCCTGCTCAAAATCAGAGCCCCAGAACAGACAATAGCCTGGGATGAGCGCACCCATCTGGGAGTCCAGCTTCCACGCCCTGCTCTGAAGCAGGCACAGTAGGGACCGGAACCTGGGGCTCCCACATCCCACGTGAGTGCCCTAACCACAAGGCTACTGGCAGTGGATTGGGCTCCTCCCGCCTCGTCTTTGAAAGGTCTCAGTTTTGTCCTGATGAGCAAAGGGGAAAAAAAATGCAATTCTCAAAAATTTTCACAGGATGGGAAAACTGTTTCCCAACTAGCTCTAGTGCAGCGGTCCCTAACGGTGGGGCATGCCCCACTAGCAGGGTGTGGTGGAACATCTGGGGGGGGCACGGCAGGGCCTGGGCCAGTCCCCATGGGGGGCGGGGAGGAAGCACCACCCCAGCCCTGCCCTGCTCTGCCCCGGCCCCGCCTCCTGCCACAGCTGTAGCCTCGGCTCTGCTCCCGGCCGCGGCTCCAGCTCTGCTCCGGCCTGGCAGGGCATGGACACATTTCATTACCGGTAAAGAGGAAAAGTTTGGGCCCCATTGTTCTAGTGCCTGCTTATTATTTACTTTGATTTTAACTATCTTTCATTTCATTGTGCTGACAAACTCTCAGTCTGTTTTATGAAGCAGGCAGTGTAGCTGAATAGTCTACGTAAAATTTCTTTAATATTTAATGCAGCTGCAATAATGTTTGAAGATATTAAATATTAAAGATTCCCTAGCCTGACAGCCACAATGTAAGAAAAACTGCAATTATGCATGTTTTCAGATTCCATCTGGAGTGGAAAGTGCAAGGTGGGCGGGGGGGGAGGTGTTAAAGTTTAACCATGTGAGTGAATTCTTGGAGCAAGGATTATAGCATTTTGGGTTTTTTTTTAATTTATATATATATATACACACACACAAATACACAAATAAATACACATACACACTAACTACAATACTTTGAGCTGTTTGAACACGGCTAGGAATCCGCACAATATATCTGCTTAGACTACTGCCACACCATCCTGGCACCAAATTCTAACGGCCAGTTGCCCATACCTGAAGAGCTACAGCCCAAGGGGCATGAAAACTACTCGACCACTCACCCAGAGCAAACAGGAATCTGAATCTCAGTCTTTAGCACTTATGGTTTCAAAGACAACCTGTCAAGTCTAACCAATGCAGCAGCGGTTTCATAAATCTACAGAAACAGCCCTGCTGCCACCGCTGTTGTGGGTGAGGGAGCAAATACGAGTAAGTGGGCGGGGTAGTGCTGTTAATAGTGGGGGCTGCATCCCCTCCCCCCCCACACACACAATTCCCTATTTAGCAGGGAGCGCAGAGGCAACTACGTCAAAGAGTATTAGAGGGACCACTGAACCGATCGGCTATAGCCCACAGTCGGGTTTTTTCTGTGTGTATCAAGGAGGGGGTAGGGCAGGATTTCTGTGATTCTATACATTCCCCTCCTCCCCACCCCCCATATACTGAGCACTATGGGGCAATTCTGCCAAAGGCAACTTTTGCAAGTGACTGGATGCCCAAGGTGCAGAATTGGGTGACCTGGGTATCACTGATCACACGGCTACCGTGCAAGTCTCCTCAGAGGAAGCGCATCACTTTTCCAACCAGAATGCCACCAGTGCACTGAAGGAAAAGGCCTCGAAAAGTAAAGGAGCAATAGTAAGGCTCTTAGGGAACTTCTGACCTTGGAACAGACATTTAGAAGCTTTCTTGCCTTACGCGGCTGGGTGGTACATATAAACCAGGCCCTGGACTTACAAAAATTTCATATGCTCAGATTGACCTTGAGGGCCCTGCCTGTGTCAAGCGTATGCTAAAGTGCCTCCTCGGCGCATGATGGCTTAGGGAAGAAAGATGGAAGGACTATTTCTCAAGAGCGCTGACATATGGTATTAACTTTTGGGATGAACGCTGGACCAGGTTCAAGTCGGCACCCACCCAATAGACTTTCTGACTCCAAAACCCATCTGGCAGATAGAAACACCTGTAGTGGCTAGTAAGTACCAAGACACCTCTCCCATCATGCACCTGATTTAGCACTGGCTGCTCATGCAGCAATATCCCTAAGGGTAAGTCAAGGGGGGAGGGATAGTTCAGTGGTTTGAGCATTGGCCTGCTAAACCCAGGGTTGTGANTCAATCCTTGAGGGGGCCACTTAGGGATCTGGGGCAAAATCAGTACTTGGTGCTGCTAGCGAAGGCAGGGGGCTGGACTCAATGACCTTTCAGGGTCCCTTCCAGTTCTAGGAGATTGGTAGCACTTCCCTTTATCATTATAAATAAAAAATAATAGCTGGAGATATACGTAAGGTTGGAAACATGGCTGTATTTTCATTCTAAGGGCTTGTCTACACTTACAGTGCTGCAGTGCGTAGTGAAGACGCTACCTATGCCAACGAGAGAGCTTCTCCCAGCGGTGCAGGTACTCCACCTCCCCGAGAGGCGGTGCCTACGTTTCTAACTGGCCCGCCACATCAGAGGTTGCAATTGACTTCCTCTTGGCGTCTATTCAGAGGACAGACGATCGAGGCTGCAGGCTGCCTTAATGGAAAGAAACCGAAACAGCAAATGGCTGCACATATTTTTAGTAGGCAGGCTCAGCTGGCTCTCCTAAGAGAAAGAGCAGCACTTACAGCTAAGCTTTTAGTGCGAGTCCATCATTTCTATCCAGCATAAGCCCAGCCCCCATGGAGAAGTGAATGACAGACTCAAAATTAAGACATACACTTTAATCAAATGCAGTAATGGGGCAGAGAACCAGAACAATTGATAACAGATATTTTACACTTGGAATAGGCTGGGAAGAAATACAATTAGTAACACCCCAAGCCTTGGGTGCTCGAATGGAATATTATCCCTACATCCACCACTCACTTCACAAAGACTTAATTTGGATAAGATGCTATCGGCTGCTTTTCTGCGGCATTTAATTGTCCAGTATGGGTTTGTGATTTGAGTGAACTAAAACCATACTATGTGTGACGTTGTGCAGTCTATATGATTTTGTAAAAACATGATAAGTGAATATAATGTAATTGGAATAGTTTTATAAAAACATGATAATAAGTGAGTATAATGTAACTGGAATATGCTTCATGGAAAAGGTATCATCACAAAGCTTATAATCTACTGAGAGTGATCATCCTATTTGTATAAATGTATCACTATTGTATCTAAAACTAGAAATATAAAATATAACTCTGAGGGCCTATTGTAATTATGCAAAGTGTGGGCCATTGATGGTGGTTTGGAATCTTGATGACTCCCATTAACCAGAGCCATTGTCTGCAGATGGCTGTATTTACCTGTGAGTCTTCCTGTATATGTGTGTGCTGGCAAGTGAGTAATGCAGCCTTGCAGTGACATGTGATCATGTCACCTGAACTGGAATCCATCTTTAACCTGGTGCTTTTCCAGTGAGGGGTGGGGGAACCCAGAGGGACAAAGGATTCCCGCCTTATGCAAAAGATATATAAAGGGGTGGAAGAGAACAGAGAGGAGGAGGAGCCATCATGAAGAATCCCCTAGCTATCACTTGAGCTGGAACAAGAGCTGTACCAGGGGAAAAGAATTGTGCCCAGGCCTGGAAGGTGTCCAGTCTGAGAAAAAACTTACTGAAGCATCTCTGAGGGTGAGATTATCTGTATTCAGTTTGATTTGCGCATTTTATTTTATTTTGCTGGGTAACTTACTTTGTTCTGTCTGTTACTACTTGGAATCACTTAAATCCTACTTTCTGTACTTAAATAAAATCACTTTCTACTTATTAATTAACTCAGAGTATGTATTAATACCTGGGGGAGCAAACAGCTGTGCATATCTCCTGCATAAGCTTTATACAGGGTAAAACGGATTTATTTGGGTTTAGACCCCATTGGGAATTGGGCATCTGAGTGCTAAAGACAAGCACACTTCTGTGAGCTGTTTTCAGGTAAACCTGCAGCTTTGGGACAGGTGATTCAGACCCTGGGTCTGTGTCTGGAGCAGACGGGTGTGTCTGGCTTCACCAAGACAGGGTGCTGGAGCCACTGAGTTGGCAGGGAGAACAGGAACAGAGGTAGCCATTGCACATCAGTCTGGCAGCTCCCAAAGGGGTTTCTGTGATCCAACCCGTCACACTATGCATCCTGGATATTAATATATGGAGATATACCTATCTCATAGAACTGGAAGGGACCCTGAAAGGTCATCAAGTCCAGCCCCCTGCCTTCACTAGCAGGACCAAGTACTGATTTTGCCCCAGATCCTTAAGTTGCCCCCTCAATGATTGAACTCACAACCCTGGGTTTAGCAGGCCAATGCTCAAACCACTGAGCTATCCCTCCCCCCTATTCTAGCTTATATCTATATTCTAAATGGGGGCAAACAATAGCAGGTCATTCTCAATGTTTTATAACACACACTCACTCATGCTATAATTTTATTGCATAGACAAATGTTCTGAAGCATCTTGGGTGATTAACAGTTCAATATTTATCAATATGAATAGAAAAAGCACAGGAGGTAGAAGAAAAAAAAACAAGGTTTTCAACAGATGCTTAATTACATGGAGTGTCAATGAGTTGGAGAAATGCAGGCTACAGATGCTGCAGAGAAGCCATGAGACCAGCAGTGGGACTGGGTGGAGGGGTCGAGAAGAGGGGTCAGTGCTAGTCGAGAGGTGGGAGCTGAAGTAGGATAACAGAGCGGCAAAGTCACTGAGCTAGATGAGAACTGGATCAATTTATCAATGGAATAAATGAGTAAGGAGGGGCATCAAAGAACAGAGACAATGGGATCACACTTCAGGGTATGCATGCATAACTAATCATTTAGTTCAATGAAGATCAGAAACTGTATTTGCTCCTTTATTATTTTTTGTAACCAGAGGACCCAATCCAAACCAGACCAAGGCACAGGACAAGAAGGTCTTCAAGTAACGAAGGACAAAGGGCAGAGCCAATAAGAATTTTATATTTACAAGATGTCCATACTGATGTAAGATTAAGCATGCCCCATCTTCGCAGATGGTCCTTCCTTCGAGTTTCGGCTATTTAGATGATCAGACAATTGAAGAGAGTATCCTTGGCTTGCATGGTGTCTATTCTATAGATCCTGACTAGCAGAATTACTACGAAGCAGGACCAGAGTAATTCACGTGGAAATATAACACACCAGCCAATAAAACTGCCATTCCTAAATAAAGGAATCGCTGCTTTACTTTTCGATTGCAGGACCCATGGTCCCAGGTGCTGATTACCCTCACCTTTCCCTGCAATCAATGCAAAATGAGAGCACAGCACCTTACAGGATCAGACCCTTAAGAGTTAATCAAAGCTTTTAATCTAACTGAAGTTTGACAAGACAGACACCAGGAGTAATTCAGGTTAAGGCAGCATGCCCCAAACACACAGGAAATAGTTATTTAACTACAATTGATAAATGCTCCAGAGACCCGTTGTGCATGTGTGTGGGAGGGTCGTAAATGTCTTAGGAGAAAGAAGCATGCAGTAAATACACCCATATTAAACAAAAGGCACACCCATGTTAATCAACAACTTTAAAAAGTCCTAAAGCTTTTTATGATGGTTTTTTTTGTACACACTAATTTCTACTCGGCAACCTGCTGTTTCTTTAAGGTAAGTTTCACTATATACTGTCCCCCTCAGACATAAAACTTCACCTTTGCTAAGATGGTGTTAACGTTGTAATTACAGATACCAAAGGGAAGACATCTTAAAATAATGCAATTTTTAAAAATGAAACACCAGAAAACAGGCAATTCACAGTTAAGTGTCCCCAAACAGTGGACAATCTAGAAATGCGGCCAGTTCAATAACCTCAACTCTCCCTCTTAGCCCCACCTCCCAGGGCATCTTCCTTCATAATACAGACGTGTGTGAAGTCTAGCTGACATGTTAAATACTGGATACTTCAATGATTCAGCCACAAATCCTGTTACCTGGAGACACCTCTGGCCATGCACATTTTGAGACTCCCACCTGAAGATGTCTGAAGTCACATGTGCTGTTCACACAGAAGGTATTAGGGGGCTTCTTAACTTTGAAAATAAACTTGGCAAATGAGGTCTTAGACCAAACTGATTTCTTTTTTTAAACTAAAAACTGGCCATTTTAATGTTTTTTGACCTTACCCCCCCCCCCCAAAAAAGACAATTGGTTTTGTATTCCCCCCCCCCCCAAAAAAAAAAAAAAAAAGACTTTCAGCTAAAAAATTTTTGCATGCAATTCATTCAGAACGTGGACTAGCTGCAGTTGGTACAATGAAAATTATATCCCCCAGAGCTTCTGTCTCTTCTTTTGAATGCAAGTGTATACTAAAGCAATAGCCAATATGGTCAGAGTGAATTTAGAACTTCCCTGTGCTTGTATATTCAAGCCAGACCCTCAATATTACTTAGATGCACATATTTTAAATATGAGACAAGGTGGGTAAGGAAATTTTTTATTTGATCAACTTCTGTTGGTGAAAGAGACAAGATTTTTAATTCCACAGAGTTCTTCTTCAGGTAGCTATTTAAAATAGCTATATATACTGCAATCAGGCTCTTTGAGGATTTTTAGCCCTGTAAGCACTAAATTCAGCTCTGCTGTCATGCATGCTGTATGTATGAAAGAGCAGCCTGCTTTAGAACCTTACTTCCAGCTTTAAAATACTGTTTTCCCCACGTCTCAGGTTACGAAGGATCCATTCATGCTGTGTGTCTAGGGTCACAGACTCTTCCCAGTATCAGTAAGCAATGGCTGAAATAAATTGGTTCTTTGAGGCTTCAGAAAGGGCTCCTCTTTAGTCATACCACAGCAGCACAGATGCAGACTGTTTAATTCTGAGTGTCAGAAAACGCTTGGACCACACCCATAGCCATGGAGTTTTGTTTCCTGGGACAAGAAACAAGGGGTAAATTTAGTGCTGGTGAAAGATGCCAGGTTCTATCCTCAGAACAGACATGGGATGAGCAGCAGTCCGCAGACTGTGCTCAGAGCATGCTTTACACAGGTTATGGAAGGACCAATTCTACGGGATGAAGAGAGAGTGTTAGTTCTTGGCGTCTCTGCTGAGACTGCCGATAACGGGATCTTTCAGAACCAACTGTGATAGCAGTTTTCGTGATGAAGACTCCTGTAAACTAGGAATGGAATGTGATTCACCAAACTCATTCCACACATCCCACTGAACAGCCATCAGATAATATGGATACAGTTTCATCTAGGCCGGGTACACATATGGCTTTTACCTGCTAATGAGAATTTCCCAATACTAATCTATTTCAAACCACTATGTCACTACCATCAGGGGAGCACTTTTGTTCAGAACTGCAAGTGATCATGTCACTCGATCATCACGCAGGATTCTCTTCCTTAGTTGAGTGTGAAAAAAGTATAAAAAGGGCATGCAGGGAAAAGTGTGCAAGATCCCTGTAATTTAATACACAATTTGAGATGCTTATTCTTGAAGTTACTTCTATATAATCTAAAATAGCTAAGGAGCAAAATAATTCACCAGGATATTCAGACAGTGGGTGAAATCATGTCGTCGTCCTCCCCCCCCCAAAAAAAAACTTTAAAGGAGGACAAAAACTACAGTACTTGGTGCTAAATTCTGCCCTTGGATGCAATGAAATCAGTTGGAACTGTAAATGCACATCCAAGGGTGGAATTTGGCCAGGAGTGAATCCCAGCCCTGAGCTCACTTGCATCTACGTGTCTGATGAGCTATCAAAAACCACCACCACCACATAAGGTGCCTTATAAGCTTTGAAGCAGAGCAGCATGCGATTTACAGTTCTCTCATTATAAAACCACAAAACCTGCATTTAAGAATCAGGGTCAGACTCTCAAATCCACAAAAGAAATTCACAGCAAGAGCACAAGAGTCTAGACCAGCACCAACACCCTTAACTGATCCTATCATGCCCATAATCCAGAGTCTGAAGGTAATAAAATACTTAGCACTGATACAGTGTTTTTCATCCACAGATCTCAGAGTTTTACAAAGCTGGGTCAACATTATTGAAGGAACACTCTCCACCTAATTTTTATTTATCTAATTTTTAAAAATTTCTGTTTAAATTTAAATAATATGCCCTCAAATATTTAAATAATTCCTTTTTAAAAGATAAAAAAAAGGCTTTTCTGCTTCTCTATTGATGTACACAAGGTCTTTTCAGCAAAGGGAAAACTTTATGAAGGGGGGGGAAGAAGTGAAACTGACTATTCACAGAGGGCTATCAATAATTATTATTATTATTAATGGAGACATACAGAAATATTAGTTTTTCTCTAATCTGAGCTGTATTAATCTTTGGCTACTTGTGACACTTAAAATAAGACCGACAGAAGTGTGATTTTTAAATTGAGGGTGCTCTTTTAACCGTAATGTCAGATGCACGATCATGAGGGATCATGATACAGAAACCACAGCAGGAACCTGTATCCTTTTAAACCCATCTCGCGTTAAATTTCACCTGTCACCATCTAGCTTCCAAAACATACACGTACAAAGAACACACTCACTTTGCAATATGCAACTCCGGCCAGGAACATCCCTGTTGTCCAGAAACCCAGGCCAAGCAAATTCACAGCCTAGACCAGCATAATTTTGCTACTCATCAGGCAAGCTGCTGATCTGCACTCCAAAAACTCCTGGCTGCATTTGTACTTAACCCAGCTTCCCTTATTCCGGTAGCTGTAGACACCTGCATAAAACATCTCAGTGCTAGAATGTCACACCCTGTGACCCCAAAACAGACTGAGCCCCTCCACAGAAGTTCCTACTGTCTATTGGACAAGAATTGATTCAAATGGGGATGGGAGGAGAAGGGACGTATTTTTACATATGAAAGTAAGACCCTTCTGCTTTAGGGTGGCAAGACAGACAAAGCTAAGTGAGCTTCAGGTTCTCTTCCCTTTCCTCCTCTGCACCTGAGGCTCCCACCCCTGATGCACCTTCTCTCAGACTTTACCCAGTGCCCTGTTTAACCCTCTCTCCCCACCCATCTCCTCCTGGGGAGGCAGCTGCCCATGGCCGCCGCAATTCAATCCCGCTCCTCTCTCCAGCCGCCCGCTTCCCGGCAGCCACAGAACCTTCCAGAACCTTCCGAGCCCATCGGCCCCAGAACCTTCCTGTCCCCAACATCTCGCCCTGCCTGTCAGAGGGTCGCCCAATGCATTTTATCTCACTCTCTGAATAGGAAAGAGGTAACTGGTTGGCTGGAGGCCAAAAGTGAGAGCTGCCGGAGTGTACAGAGAAGCGACAGCGACTAGAGAAGGCAATAGGTTTGCTTGCCCTGTCCGTTACTTTGCTGGCTTCTTCTAATTTGACTTCACCAGCTGCACACCGTATTGCACTTCAGGAGCAGTGTGCATGGCTAATTAGGTGTGCCCCACCGAAGACAGGACTGTCACACAGCGATATTTCAAAAGAAATCTGTAAAAGAAAAACCTCCACATCACCTCAGGCCAAATGGGTCAGTGACTCAATGCGCTCAGGATCTTTTAAGTCCGGATTGACCAAAATCGGAAATACAGCTTTTTCCTCCATACAACTACTTCAACGTTTATCAAACCCAGCTCATTCTAGCTGACAATCACATTCTTTTCAAATACAGAAGACCAAGATTCAATTCACCTTGAAAAGAGTTTCCCAGACGGATGTAAAAGTGTGTATGTAGTCACAGGCGCCAACTTTCCTTGGCGCCAGTGGGTGCTCCCCCCCGCCCCGACTCCGCCCCTCCCTGCCCCTATTGGACCCCTCCCCAAATCCCCGCCCCGGCCTCTTCCCCGAGTGCACCGCGTTCTTCCTCCTCCCCCTCCCTCCCACCGCTTGCCGTGCGAAACAGCTGTTTCATGGCGCAAGCGCTGGGAGGGAGGGGGGAGAAGCAGGACTTGGCGGTGTGGTCAGGGGAGGTGAGCTGGGATGCTGCCGGTGGGTGCAGAGCACCCACCAATTTTTCCCCGAGGGTGCTCCAGCCCCAGAGCACCCCCAGAGTCGGCGTCTATGTATGTAGTTGAACTACACTGCATGAAAAACCCAACAATTTACATTTAATACAACCTTCACCCCAACAGATCTCACAGTAATTTACAAATAGATACTGTGTATGAACTACATTTTCCAAAGGGTCACTTTAGCTACCACTGACACGCACAGGAAACAGCATCAGCTGTTTAACAGGACATAACACTACACAACTATTTGGGACAGGAAGTGAAGAAGAATTCCAGTGAGAAATGAGGGCGGATGGAATTTTGTTTTGGAACAAAGCCAGGGCTCTTCTCTTAAAAGATCCCATCTCTCTTTTTGTAACAATTCCAAGTAGTCAGGACCTCTACTTTTAAATCTCATCCAAACGATATGGAGCACACAGGACAGATACACACTTTACCCTTGTTAAAGACAACTCAACTTTGGTGGGAGAAGGGATGCCATTTAAAAGGAACCTTGTCCGATAAAGTTTTTATATATATTTATATTTATTTCTCTACCTGGCGTGACAGCTGCCACCATCAAATTTTCAAGCTGAAATAATTTTAAAAAGCCTAAATTTACTTTTCCCTATTTATGCTATTGATTTGCTCTTTGCATTTCACTCACATTGGATATTGAAAACTGAGAAGTCAGTTTCCCTTCTGCATATGGCCAGTTGCATTCTCATGAAGGAGTACAGCACAGTTGTCTTTGAGTTTCAAACACAGTAGGAAAATGTGCAATGATCGGAGAATAGCTAACATCACACCGATATTTAAGAAAGGGGCAAACAATGTGACCTGGGCAATTACAGACCTGTTAGTCTGAGCTCAGTAGTAAGCAAGGTTTTAGAGCAAATTGTGAAGGAAAGAAGAGTTAAAAGATTCAGAGAGGTTAATTCAGAGAGGTAAAAGGGATGTAATCTAACATTGACTTACCAAAGGTAGATCATGCCAAACTAACCTGACTTTCTTCTTTGAGAAAATAACTGATTTTTTTAGATAAGGGAAGTGCAGCAAATCGAATATATTCATACTTTGACAAATTGGTCACAATACCATATGGGGAATTATTTGTGAAATTAGGGAAATGGGAATCAGTATCAGCATTGTAAGGTGGATAAGGAATTAGCTAAAGGGGAGAAGGCAACAGATTGTGCTGAAAGGTGAATCATCAGCCAGGAGAGAGGCTACTGGCAGAGTTCCTCAACGATTGGTCTTGGGACCAATCTTCTTATTCGATATTTTTATTAATGACCATGGCACAAAAAGCAGGAGTGTGCTAATGAAATCTGCTGATGACACCGTGGGAGGCATCGTCAATACAGAGGAAGATCTGGATGACTTTGAAGACTGGAGTGACAGAAATGGAATGAAATTCAACAGTAGAGAGTGTAAGGTCAGACGCTTAGGATCTGAAGAACTTCTGCTACAAACTGGGGGCTCATCAGCTGGAAGTAACAGAGAATCTGGGTGATTCCCCAACTCACAGCATATTTTAGGGACAACCATACAATACAATCTCATAACTTCATCTGCACTAATCATAAACATATGTAGATAGAACAATGGCTTTCAGCAGATCATAACCTTTCCCATGATGCCATGTAAGGTATGCTTTAGATGAAATATAACAATTGTATATAAATGATGAATATGGGGGTTACAGGACGCTCCCCCAAGGTAGAGACTGTCCCACACATACTAGCCTAGTCTCCTGTGGATCTCATTTCCATTGTTGGGTTTACTGTATGGGTGCTGGGTGGGGTGTGGTCTGTGATATACAGGAGATCTGATTAGAAGGTCTGGTGGTCCCTTCCAGCCTTAAACTCGATGGCTTCTTTTCAATTAAATGAAAAGACAAACATTTCTATTGAGCATCTTTTGCAAGCTACTTTTAGCAAAAAAAACTTGCAACTGCGGGCATGGGGGGAGGAGGTCAGCCTCCATGGCCACTGAAGTTACCATTGAAGAGATCATTTAGCGCCAACTACATTGGGGGCTCTTTTAGCTTGGCTTTAAGTCTCACAGCCATCCCATCGACTTATGCTTCCTCTGCATTCTTTAAATACTCTGCATCAGAAACTGGAAGCAAACCACCACCATGGATACTAGTCTTCATTATTAACGGTCATGTCAGACTGTTTTGGGAAAAAGGATCAGTGGATTGATTTCTGATCCACATGCAGGTCTTGTTTTAGTGCGTGCACTGCAGAGAAAATACATTAAAGTTGTAAATGTAGTTTTAAATGTTTTTAAATGTAAGGGACATCTTTGGGATTGGACAGGGGACATTGTTGAAACTGAGTCCCTCCCTCCTAACCAATCAGATTATTTTGGGGGTAGAACTGTGGCAGGGAGCAATCTTGGATGAGCAGAGAAAGAAAAGCAGCTCTCTGACTAGGAATTCAGCTGTGGAGCAGAGAAAGACACCTGGGAAGAATCGGCACTTTGAGGATGGGAAGGGACAGGGACGGAGTGGGGTTGGGAGACCAATAAGACAGGGCTTAGGAAAGGCATAGAGCAGTGCAAGGAAGTCTCTGGGGGACACAGTTAAGGGGCCAGAGGAAGCCAGAGAGGACTATTGGTAGGACTCAGGAAGGCTTAATTAAGCCCAAGTGAGGAAGTTTCTACCCAGCAATGACAGCAGGCTCTGTTCTGAAATTCCGATCTACAGGAGAGAGCTCAAATGACGGGGAGACCCAACCCAGGATCAAGCTGGCATGGAGGGAGAAAGAGAGAAGAGGTCAGTTAACAAGCTTAAAAGAAACATTTTCATGGGTTTGGGGGTTGGTTGTTTTGTTTTATGTTTTAATGACAACAGGTTGTTGGGATTTAAAACATTCCCCTGCAGGGTTTCAGCCTGAATGTTAGAATACTACACAAAGTGAAATTGACTGTACAAGCTTAAATTGACCAGTGTGTTTCCATTGAGCTAAATGAAATGCAAATAGTTAAACAGAGAGGAATAAATTGGAGAGTTTTAAAATTATTCTTGTGTTAATCTCGGGTTTCATTAGTAACGCGGGTAAGGAAGTTTGTTTTGTGAGATTAGCCCAATAGTGTCCCTTTTTAGGATTCCGAAGGACCTCAAGATCTTTGAATGAAAAAATGTTATATACCTGCAAGATTCACTAGCCCATGTTTCAACACAGTAGCCCTGCGCTGAAACATGGGCTAGTGAATGTATTAAAACAGGTGACAAAATCAGTCAAAATACAGAGCCATGGGACCAGAGATGGCACTTAGATTTGTATTTTTATATTACAGTAGCAATTAGTGGTCCCATCGGGTACATACATAGACATACTGTAGCAAGTTGACAGTGTCTGCCTCAACATTCATGAATGTAAGCAGCACCTGCCCAAGGACTCCCTACCTTTACAGTACATTAGATAAAGACAATCCAGCACAGAAGTCATGCAAAACCCTCGACAACAGTTATCTAAAAGCAGTGCCAAGTTTTGTCACAGCTACGACTAACAGCTCTTCAAAATCTCTCTGAGGGTGGGTAGCCCAGCCCACTCAATGAACTAGTTTGTGAAACTAACCTTTAAATAAATAAATAAATGTATTCTGATCAAGACTGACAGATTAATCTACAATGTTTCCAACCTGTTTTTAAATGGGAGCCGGGAGGGAAGAGAACAGGGAAATGCCCATTAGAAAAATACGGTTAGCACTCCCCTCCACCCTCCTAAGACATTACTGTTCCTCTTGGCCTCGTGATCTAATTTTCAGCCATTAGTAAATGAAAGGAGATTTTGTTCTAAGATTTGGCCCTGGATGTTCCTTAGCAGCATTTCACCAAAGTAATGAATAGGGGTGCCCAACGCATACATACAGATGGGTGCACGCAGGCACACAATCCTCCATCAGACAACTCAGTCAGGAATACTTACATGTAGCTGAAAAACCCCAGCGGATTTGTGACGCTAACGTTATCGTCCATGAATACAGGCTTTCAGAAGAAAGTGCAAAACAGGCCCGTGATGATAGCAACCCACACCCCAGCTCACCAACATTGTAAATAGCAGCCCCTCCCCCACTCCTTTAAAGGCACTTCTATCTGCACTCAGCAGACCGCAATCCTGAAGGAAGACCAGACTTCTAAGGGTGGATTTCATTACCACAGTTTAGCAGTTTGCTCTCCTCTCCGGTACTACAAAGTACCAAATGCATCTGAAGTAACAAAAGCCACCAAGTTAAACCAGAGCATAAAACAGGGCTGCCAGCGGCCACAGAATACTAGGACAGAGTCTTCCAAGACAGCTAGGAAGTATTCAAACATTTCCAAAAGCAGAATTGATGAGACCTGGATGAATGATAATATAAGGATCTGCCATTTGGTTTTGTAAACATGAAGTGAAAGGGGGGGGGTGTCAAAGCAGGCAGGAGAGAGAGAAACACAATCACTAACAGCTGGCCTGAGTCTGCTCCATATTCACCTTAATGGGAACAAGGCTGGGCCCCTTGACCAGCTTCAGAGGAGCCTTCACTGCAGCTATTTATTTTATTCATTTCTAAGCTGACAGCAACCCGCACGATGAGATGAGCAGACCCATGCCCATTTCCCTTCCCAAAAGCCACAGCGGAAGGGGAAGCCAGAGTGTCACCTGTCCAAAAATAGCTTTAAGTAAGAGTCGCTTGGAAACACCGAGACACTGTTGAAATGCTGAACTTGCATTTTACACACTCAAACAGGGCACGGTATGGTTTGGTCAATACACCTTTGCCAGAAGGAGGGATGGAATATTGGGAGCAGAAGGTACCTTCGGAGATGGAGAATAGAAGGGGAAAACGAAGCTAACCTTGGTCACTGAGATAGTGTGCTGGGGTTGAATAGTGAGGTTGGTTGTTCTTTCTCTTCAGGGGATAATGAGAAGTGTGGGTTTATTGCCAGAAACATATGGGCAGACAGAAGAGAGGCTGAGAACACCCTCTTTAAAAATCTGCAAAGCCCAGTCCCAGGAAAAGTACTTCCAGCCAACACAGTTCACAGTGGCATGCACAGACAGCATTAATTCCCACCTCCCAGTTGCCCAGAGCTCCTGCACTGAGCTGCCAATTCAACCTTCAGCCACAGGAGGATTCACAGTAATTCACAGGTATGGCACCACAGCACAATTGCAGGCAACATCAAATTTCCCCTTCATCCCCACCTCATGCCCCATCGAGAAGGGGCATGGACCACACGCATTCGCAGGAGACACAGGGCTTCCCAGAAAACACAGGGCTCAGGCAGCCCTCAAAGCCTCTTCTTTCCTCCTTTCCTCCAAGCTGTAATTTAGCAGCACAACTGGGGAGAGATGGAAACAGACTGGGGAGGGCACAGTGGAAGGGGAATGACAGAACTGAGAGAGCCCTTGAGGAGAAGGGTTGGCAGGAGTATTGAACACACCTTCCTAGCAGCCCCAACACAAAATTCCACACCAATATTACATATTTTCAACACAAGAGAATTTGAGGTTCATGTTGGTAATTAGTCAAAAAGTTCAGGACATTTCATCGCCACCAATGGCTTTTCACGTGGCTATATTCATGCTTCGCTGTGTCACTGGACTTCTCCCTGAATTACATGTTTAAATTCCCCAATGCAAAAGATTTCTTTAAAAAAAAAAAAAAAAATTAAAATGATGAAGTGAAAAAACCTACTCTGGTCATTACTCCCCAGATCTCCTTTTCATGCTTTCATTTTTTAAACTATTCTTTGCTAACTCAGAAACTTGGTCTACGACACTTAGGATTTTTTTTTTAAATAATCCTAGTAAGGACCAAGAGAGCTGATGCTACCAGAACTATTGCTTTGATTGTAAGCGCTTTGGGGCAGGGATCCTCTTTTTATTCTGTGTTGGTACAGCACCTAACACAACGTGGTGCCTGGTCCATAACTGGGGCTCCTAGGAGCTACCACAACACAAATAATGACAACTACTGCGCATTTAGGCAGCACCAACACTGACAAAATTGGGAACTTTAATTTCCTGAGGTGCTGCTCTAAGCCAGTAGCAGGGGCAATAGTACAGAAAGGATTTTAGCATTTTTACCACTCTCTCATCTAATCCACTTCTGATTGAGATTAGAGGACATAATGGTATAAATGCTTGAGTCCTGCCTACACTACAGTCTCCACCATTGCTACCAAGGGTGGTGTTGCACCCATTGAGAATTACGGGTTCTGGTTTTTCTAGTGTAACTAAGGTCTTGGACTGTAAACTCTCTGGGGCAAAACTCTGCCTTCTTGTGCATTATGGATTTTAACTTCAGATAGGACCATTATAATCCTTTTGTCTGACTTCCTGCATAATAAAGGCCACAGATCAACACTCAGAAATTCCTGCATAGAGTCTAGTGACCTGTGGGTGAACTAGATCACCTCTTTTATGAAGACATCCAGCTCTGATTTAAAGACCTCAAGTGATGAAAAAATACACCATATCCCATAGCAAACTATCCCAAGGATTAACTACCCTCACTGTTTCTAATCTGAAATTTTTCTAGCCTCAATTTCCAGCCACTGGATTTTGCTATGCCTTTGTCTGAAAGATTAAGGAGTCCTGTAGTATCAGATATCTTGCTCCTTATGTAGGTATTATGTCCAGTGATCAAGTCGCTCCTTAACCTTCTCTTCAGTAAAATGAATAGACTGAACTCTCTAAATCTCTCAGCCTGTTTGGGACTGATGGGCCCTGCTATACTACAAATAATACCTTATAAAAAGATGGAACCTTTGTCAACCATGCTCACTGTAGATCTGGCCAGAGCGGTGTGTTGTGGGATCAGCACTCACAATGAATGACAAACATTGTGTCCCATCTAAATTTAAACCCTGAAGGCTAAACTAATTTAAGAGTGAGGAGACAAAGGGAGTTCAATAAGGGTGAAAACCACCTATGCTGCAGCTAGGAAACAAATCCCTTGGCTCCTGCATAGGAGGAAATTAGGGTGACCAGATGTCCCGATTTTATAGGGACAGTCCCAATATTTGGGGCTTTTTTTTAAATATGGGCTCCTATTACCCCCTACCGATTTTTCACACTTGCTATCTGGTCATTCTAGAGGAAATGCAAAAGCCACCTTCACATGCATCTTTCTTTCCAAACACCAGCTTTCATGCATCACTAACCCACCAAGGACAAGTGTAAGAAAACCCAACCCAACACTTATACACCGCTACCTCGATATAACGCGACCCGATATAACATGAATTCGGATATAACGCGGTAAAGCAGCGCTCCGGGGGGGGGGAGGGGGGCGGCGGCGCCCTCCAGCGGATCAAAGCAAGTTCAATATAACGCGATTTCACCTATAACCCGGTAAGATTTTTTGGCTCCCGAGGACAGCGTTATATCGAGGTAGAGGTGTATTTGTAAATGGCATGGATTACCTTCCCAGCTATCCAATAGCTCATCTAGAAAAACTCCATGTAATGTACAGACAATTGAACTGTGAACTCAAATTCATCCTTACATACCGGGGGGAAGGATTTTACAAAGTGTTTCCATGGATTTTTATTTTTAAATTCCAGTGGAAAAGGTTTTTAAACAAACATTCCTCCTGTGATTATTGCAACACTTAGAACTGGAAAATGAAGCTGGCCATAAATAGGAATGAAAATTGACAAGTTCATTTTCATTGTCCACCAGGAGAAAAAATAAAATGCAGAGTACAACTGCATAGTGAAAAATAAATTAGATTTAAGATTCTGAGCTTTTATAATCTAAATTATTAGTAACCAAGGTAAAAAAAAAATCTGTGTGTGTTTTTCAAATTGATAGCGTGCTTTTAAATGGAACAAAGTGAATCTCTTTAGTGAGTTTCTTTTCATTCCATTTGAAGAGTTATTAAACAATCAATTTGTATACTGCACAGGTAGATAAGTTAGAGCTGCTACGAAGCATGGTCCATATAGATTGCTAGAGTAAAGACAGCTTAGCTCAGTCTTACGGCACATTCTTCTAGTCAGTTCATAAATAAGGATCAGTCTTGGTTGCAAATGGAGTTGTGCCCATCACAGGGTAAGGAAATGGAAGGAGAAACCCCCTTTGGAATGATGGCAGCTGCCCTTCCAGAGAGGAAAGGCTGGACCGCTGTATTTTTTTTACGCAACTAATGTATCTAGAAACACTCCTCTTCCCTACCTCAACCCTTATATGCACCCACCCCCCACTCTCTCTTAGGGAGCAGAATACAATTAGAATTTGTTATTCCTTGATCAAATAAACTCATTAATCTAGACGACTAGGTGTGACCTATTATATTTACTACAGCAATGTTGGTGCCAATCTCTGTCAAGGGTTTTCCTGTTTGTGAGCTGAAAACTCAAAATAGGGGGATGCTCAGTGAGTGAAGGAAAACAACCTTGTGTGACACAATGTCCAGAAATGGGGTAGAATCATGCCCGTCTAGTGTAATTCTGTGCACTCTGAATGATCAAAAGGAATTTGCAGTGTAAAAATAAAATAGGTAATAAAGGAGACGGCATGTCAATTTCAGCATGCTACAGAAATTACCTCCCTAAAGGCTAAGAATGCAAATACTGGTAGACAAAAGGTTTTTCCCCCACCTTAACTATACGGACATACCACAGTCTTCACCCAATCAATGAGAATTGTATTATGCATCCATATATGCTGCCATAGCAGGGGCGTGACCAGATGCCATATAATATACTCAAATTTTTACAAGACCCATTTCAGACGGCTCCTAAGAAAAAGCACGTAAAGACACAAAATAATTATGCAGAAAATCCTAGTGAGGCTAATGTCTCTGTATCTCCCGGAGAAAGCAGACAGAAGTGCAATAACTAGAAGGGATTTGTCTGTCTATTGTGTCCCTGTTCATGGCAGTTACGATTGTTATCAATTACATCAAATAAGGTGACTCAGAAACTTAAAATACAGGGGGAAAGATAAGGTGCATTTTTCCCCACACTCCAGTAACACCAAGATTTTAGAATTATGAAACGTTAAAAACAAAAAAAACCAAACACATAATACTGACCTGTGCTGTGTAACAAAGCAACGTAACTCTTAGACTATATGACCCAAATAGCTCTCCTTCTAGCCCTAATTTTATGATTAAAGGAGATAGTGACCATGCACAGAATACCTTTTACTTCTTAAAATGACAATCTGATTTTTTTTAAAGTGCCCCCACATTAAACAGGATCCTCTCGGTAATGTTGAAGATATGATGAACTGCAAAATATGGCACCTCAGATGTGAAAAGGAAAAAAAGCCCACCCTTTCTCTCTCCAGATCCACACCTACTGCAGTACCCACAGACAACCTATCATTTGCCATCACCCCCACAATCAAAAGCAGTCTCCCAAACAGGAAACCAAACCTGCCAGCAGGAATGAGATGGGGGCGAGGGGGGGGGGGGGGGGGGGGGGGGGGGGGGGAAATGTAGAGAAAAGTGGGAAGGAGAGAAAAAATAAAAATTCCCCTATAAAATGCACCTGCAACCCTAGAGCAACAGTGGTTGCAACTTGCAGCAGGGTGGGAATAAAGCATCCGTATGAATTACATGAAATAGAAGACTGCTTTTAAGAAAAATCCCTTTGCAATTTAAAAAGCCAAGCCACCACACACATTTATCCCCAAATAACGTTGCAGCTGAGTTTTAATACACAAGCAAAGGAAACAGTGACAGAAACCTCCATTCCCTGAACATCTCATGCCACCAAACCCACCCTTTAGGTTCCAGCAGAGACACACCCCTACCCCATTTTATAATGCAAAGTCTCCACTGAATACTGGGGGGAAGGGTTGGGAAGCAGGTACAACAACAGAAAAGCACCCTTGCTGGAAATTTAAAAAAAAAAAAAAAAATTTAAAATAGGTGGCGCGTTGGGATTTTTCGGAGGCGGGAGGGGCCGCAAATCTCATATTCTGCAACCAGAAAGGCAGGTGGATTCTGCAAATTAAAAAAAAAAAAAAAAACCTGTACAGGTTCCCTGTCTAGGTTTTAAAACAAAACAAAAAAAACACACTACGGTGAAGGCAAAGCGAATAATGCAGAGAGTGCATGGCAGCCCCCCAAAACCACTGCACGCACCCTCCCCCCACGCCTCCCCCCACTCCAAAACCCTTGCAGTGCACACACACACACACCCAACCCCTTGCATTGCATTGCATGCAACTCCCCCCACCGCTCCAAAGCCCGTGCACTGCACTGCATTGCATGCACCTCACACCCCATTGCATGCACCTGTGCCCTGCCCCAAGGGCTGCAGGTGCCCCCGCTCCCCCGGGCGGGGTTTGCATTGGGGTGGGGAGTCCCGGGCGCTTACCTGCCGCTGCGGCTGCTGCAGGGGGAGCTCGCTGGAGACGCGCAGCGAAGCCGGGAGGAGGAGGAGGAGAGGGGGGGGGGAGTGACAGGAGAGAGCGCGCGCCCAGGCGGGGGCGGGGGGCCGCGGGCGCGAGCGCAGGCTCCGGAACCTTCGCCGAGAGAGTGCCCGGGCCCTGGGGCGCCGCCAGAGGGAGCAGCGGCGCGCGCAGGCGGACAACGACCACAGCCTCCTCCCCCTCCGCGCACTCGTAAGGGGGAGGCGCATGCGCCGAGTCGCCGCCAGCAGAAGCCCCGGAGCGCAAGCGTACAACGTCCCGAGCTCCGCTCACTGACCGGCCCCCTCCCTTCAGAAGCGCATGCGCGAGGCCGCCGCCCGGCTCCTTTAAGGGAAGAGAATGTTTCTCCGGGGGGAACACGCGCCCCCGAGGGGGCGGGGCCTGTGGGACCGGCCCGTCAGTAACCCCGCCCCCTTGTTACCCAACAGAGGGAGACCTGCCAGTTATCTGCCTGCCCGCTTCCCTCAGACACCCCCATGGCCGGCCCCTCCCCCCCTCCAGCGCCCCCCCACCGCAATTATCTGCCCCCTTCCCCCTCCCAGCGCCCCCCCACCGCAATTATCTGCCCCTCCCCCTCCATTATCTGCCCCTCCCCCCCTCCAGCGCCCCCCACCGCAATTATCTGCCCCTCCCCCCCTCCAGCGCCCCCCCACCGCAATTATCTGCCCCCTTCCCCCCTCCAGCGCCCCCCACCGCAATTATCTGCCCCCTTCCCCCTCCAAGCTCCCCCCACCACAATTATCTGCCCCCTTCCCTCCTCTAAGTGTCCCAAGACACCCCTCCTCACTGTACTAGATGCCCCTCAATTCCGCCTATCACCAGACCTAGGAAACCCCTTGCAATTCTGAAAACAGTTAAAGCCATAGCGTAGACTGGGTTTTAGGTAACTAACCATTTTTACCAATTTGGCAAAACCATCTCAAGTACACACATTGAAATGAAGGCAAACTTGGAACAGAACCCAGGGATCCTGTCTTTTAGCTTTTTGTTAGCCACTGGAGTATTCTTCCTCAATTAAATATATATATAATAAAATGGGCTATGGTTAAAAAATATCTGATCATGATATGACAACTTATGGGGCATTTTCCACTGGCTTTCCACTGCTATTTCTCATTATACATTCTCTTTTCTCCTTTCAGTACCTCCATCAGAAAGCTGCTCTTAGATCACATGCTCTCTCTTGATTTGCACCTTAATGATTATCAAAAATAAAGTTAACACCTTGGGCCATTCTCACAAAAGAATCCTGCAGCTTCTCCACTAAATCCAATGACAAAGGATAAGTAACCATATAATAAAAGGCAATAATTCCACTGGGGGATCTCTGTTAAATTCAAGAGCAAGAACCTGAGTGAGTTGTCTCTCGACCATACAGTGGAATTCGCTTGTTGCCTATTTGTAAAAAAATATTTTTAATTGAATAATAATTATCATAAAGATCCTTTCCTGAACACAAACATGTGCAAAACACTAATGCTTTGTAAAGCACGAGAGTTAGAGTTTTCCTTATCCCACAAGTCCATGAACTACTGGGGAGCGTGGAGAAAGCAAAGGATGGGGCCAACAAAAGCAGCAGAGGCCAGTGTTTTTGTGCGATGTATGTAGCTAGTTATGTAACTATTATCACTTTTGTTTTCTCAAAACTGCACCTTTATGTTTCTCAGGAGCCTTCCTGTCTGCAGGGGTAGGTACCACAGGCTCAAGCCTGCAATGTGCTGAGTCTCAATCTAGACCAGGGGTAGGCAACCTATGGCACGCGAGCTGATTTTCAGTGGCACTCACACTGCCCTGGCCACTGGCCCGGGGGGCTCTGCATTTTAATTTAATTTTAAATGAAGCACCTTCAACATTTTAAAAACCTTATTTACTTTACATACAACAATAGTTTTGTTATATATTATAGACTTATAGAAAGAGACCTTCTAAAAACATTAAAATGTATTACTGGCACGCGAAACCTTAAATTGGAGTGAATAAATGAAGACTCGGCACACCACTTCTGACAGGTTGCTGACCCCTGATCTAGAACACTGTTATAGCTCTAGTTAAGCACCCCCCGTTGGCCACTCACCAGATTGTTGTGAAGGAAATCCCAGACTGGATCCTCAGGTGTTTTAAGTTTCCCAGGGTCTCTGCAGGGTGCAGCACTGTTTCCCCCTTGACATCTCTGGCCCATGTCCTGGTCACTGACTCTCAGTCCATTAACCCTTTCCAGAAATGGATCCTCTCAGCCCCTCTAACTTAGACCCAGGTCCAGTGCAAGACACCCGCATAGCTTAAACACACCCTCTCACAGAACTTGACCCAAAGGCACAAGCCTTCTTGTTTGCCCCTTCCAGTGGCCATGTGGTAGGTATAGCATAACACACAGAGACAATTTACTGAGAAGTCTAACACATTATTGATCTGTATTTAATCACACGAGAGTTACACAGATCTATAAAAAAAAAAAAAATACACCCTTCAAATTTCCCCTCAGTCTAATTCACCATTCCTTTGGGAGTCCTTGAAGGACCATCTATGGTCAGAGTCCCCCTTCCCCAGTTCATCTAGCTCCTGCAGCACTTCCTTCATCTTAAGCTGGTGAAAAAAGGGCAAAGGAGAGAGACCAAATAGAACAGTTTCTGTCCTTTATAATCTTCCAGTTTTCTGTGTCAGCTGATTTCCTAGTCATCCTCAACAGGTGACCATAGAGTCCTACCTGGTGCCTTCATTGTTAGGCAACCACCTCTGAGCTGGGGCCAGTCTTTTGTCAAGAGTGGTTACATTTCAAGGGAAGACCTTCCAGATTGAAAGACCCTATATTGTCAGTACTTTGCCATTACCCCCCTTGGAATTTTGGTCCAACATGGAAGTCAAAGGACAACAGAGAAGATCAAAGGGTGCGCCTTCAAAATAGAGTTTGAAAGCTTACTAAAAACACATACAAGAAGTTCATAATCTCACACAGAATACATAAATTGTACAGACAGATTCCCCAAGTGTTTGTAACAATTAAAGTAGGTACTTAACTTTTTGCATGAGTTGTCCCATTGAATTCATTCCTTACCAATGTGAGAAGGGTTTAAATTCAGTTCCCTGTGAACAAGCATCCCTACTACAAACAGCTAGCCCCCCCTCACACACAACTAGCCCTCTTGTTGGCAATCTCTGAAGGATGAGCTCATACTATTCTTTCAGTAATTATGAGGTAGTCGCTCCTGGTATACAAACATTGGTGCCTCATTGGTGAGACTCCCAACACAGGAGTCTCAGATTCAATTCCCAACCAACACACTGCTTAATTTCAAAGAGGAAGGATAGCCCAGTAGTTAGGGTGATAGTACAGGATTTAGGAAAGCCATGTTCATAGAGTTTAAGGCCAAAGGGACCACAAGATCATCTGGCCTGACCTCCTGTATGTCATAGGCCCATAAAACCACTTAGCCACCACCACTATACCAAGCCCAATAACCAAAATTAGACCAAAGTATTATAGCTCTCTGGAGACTGACCCATTACATGCCTTAGGCATAGAACAGGAGGAACCAAGATGCACTAACGCTCAAGGCCACAGCAGTGGCAGAGAACTGATTAGTTGAGATGTACCCAGGTGATTCTCGGAAGTGACCTGTGCCCCACACTGCCAAGGAAGGAGACCCTCCACACTCCCCCCAGTGTTCAATTGCCTGCTCTGCCATAGATTCCCCATGTGACCTTGGGCAAGTCACTTAGGCCCAGATCCTCAAGGGTATTTAGGTTCCTAACTTTTGTTTCTTTGTGCCTCAGTTTCCCATCTGTAACATGCAGATACTAGCACTGCCCTATGAGTACCTAAGATAGCTATAGGGTAAGGCCAACCTGGAAAAATTTTCCTGCCACTGCCCTGACAACTCTTATGTGTCTAGGGAACTTCAATCTCCAGAGCTGCTAAACCAGCGCTGTTCACTAGCGTGAACATTTAACAAGACATTTCAGTGACATTGATCTATAATATTGGGGGAGGGAGGGAAGCAATGTTGCTCAGAATCAAGGACATTAACTTAAAGATAGTGATCTTGCTTTGCATATTGTAGAAGATCCACACTAAAGACTTCAGATTTTCTTCCTCAGTGTTCAAATACGATACACATCTTAAACTTACACATCATTGAAATAAGTGCGCTGCTCAAAGCCAAAATTCAGCCCTTCTATACTTACACAAGGTTCTCATGAGAGCTACATATGTGCATCAGAGAGCAGCTTGGCTTTTTGAAGTGCCGTCGCACAAAAATGTATCCCCCAGCAAAGAGGTTTGGGACTTTCTTTCCTATGGACACTGGGCTCAATTCTGACCTTCGGACACTTGTATTGGGAGACGGACTGGTGGATTTAATAGGTCTTTCCCATTTATAAAGTCTATGATTCCTCATAGTAGGGGCAAGACTGAGCCTATGAAGTACAGATCGGCATTGCTGTGAGATTAGCATTCCATCTGTTACACAGAGCTGCTACCAAGAGCCATTTAGAGTGGAACAGTGCTTAGAAAAATGAAGTAACCATCTCACTGTTGCCAAGAGGCAACTTCCTAGCAGTTGCGAGATGACTGAACTACCTGTCCTGAGTGACTATCCACAGTGTCACACACGTCAATAATGCTCTGCAAAACATGTGGCTCTAAATAGTCCCCTTCATTTTTATTTGTAAAATTAATTGTGTGATAATAGTGAGACTATCCAGGCAATGTGTTTGCAACACTTCCCTAGCTGGTACACCATAAGCCTTCATCACTAGTCCAGACATCTCTGGAACTGGAAGCATGCAACAAGAGCACCAGAGATCAAACACTAAGGCAAGTTAGGGAATCTATCAAAGATCTGGCAACGCTCAAGGACCCTGCCGCAGCACTGAAGCAGCGGGAGGGAGTTCTGGTGATGCTTGGGGAACTGCAGGAGCAGTGCAAGTCCCAGAGTGCTTCTGATCCCCCGGTTGGAATGAACTCATGTTAATCAGCACATCTCCTGGCACTGCCCAATGGGTACAACATATAAACACTCTCAGAACAGATTTCTTAAAGGCACAAAACCACATGTTCTTAGTTAAAGGTATATTTTAATTACTTCAGTGGAGACTATTCTAGTAAAGGGTCTTTTTCCACTAAAAAAGTGGGTTGGTTAAAGATACCTCTCTCTTCATCCCCAAGCGGAGTGGCAGAGTCTCGGTTTACATCCCTGCAGTTGAACAGGGTACTGGCAGCCATCGGGGCAGAAGGGGGACCTGGAAGGCCTTCTATTTCCTCCCGTCAGGAAACACAAGACCCGGGCCCATGGATCCCTCTTTCCCCTTCCCCTACAGCGGAATATGACAATGTCTTTCCTGATCCGGATCTTGGGAGGTTCACACACTACAGTGAATGATGCTCTAAACCAGGGGTCGGCAACCTTTCAGAAGTGGTGTGCCAAGTCTTCATTTATTCACTCTAATTTAAGGTTTCGCCTGCCAGTAATACATTTTAACATTTTTAGAAGGTCTCTTTCTATAAGTCTATAATATATAACTAAACTATGGTTGTATGTCAAGTAAATAAGATTTTTAAAATGTTTAAGAAGCTTCATTTAAAATTAACTTAAAATGCAGAGCCCCCCTGGACCAGTGGCCAGGACCCGGGCAGTGTGAGTGCCGCTGAAAATCAGCTCGTGTGCCGCCTTCGGCACGCGTGCCATAGGTTGCCTACCCCTGCTCTAAACTTTGGGTGAAAAGGATAAGCATGTACTTCTGAACCCTTCTACAAGTCCTATTGGGTCCCACTCAAGAAAGCCCAGCTCTGCATCCACTGGCAGGAAAGTAGAAATACAACTGGGCAACTCTAAGAGGCAAGAGTGTCCAGACAACTACTGGAATGTCAAAGATGGATAAAATTCCTCTCTTTAAAAAAAAAAAAAAAAAAAAAAAAGGAGGGGGGTTAAAGTTGCCACTAGAACAGCTACAAATACTTCCTTGCCTCAGTCTGCCCCTGTTCTGAGCAGCCCCAATCATCTCTTCACTCAGACAGAGAAATGAGATAGTGAAGGCAACTGTAATTTGGCGATTACCTTTGATAGGAGGAGGTCACATGACAAATGGTTATTCCTTCCCTTTAAGGGTATCTGGGGACCAAGAGGGAAGTCATTTTTACTGTGATGGTCAGATCTCGAAAGCTAAGCAGGGTTGAGTTAGTACCTGTAAGGAAGACCTCTAGGAAACGCCCACATTCTGGGAACAGTTTCCTCTGCCTCAGTACTGAGCCATGGCTTTAGGGGTTACCGTGCTGCTCAGAGTGCCATCTTTCACGAGACACCAAAATAAGTTCATAACCACCTGTCATTAAAGGGCCTAGGACATGTATTGTAACCATATGGTTGTTAACTCTGGTGCACTGGCCAAATTCCAACTTGGGTAATTCTATTCTGCCTCTCTAAATTGCCCGTTTCAAACTGAATATGGGATTTTTAGGTTTTTGCTGCTGTTGTTTTCTGCCGGAATTGTGACTAGCATAGCTGTGTGCTATTAAAAAGCCACTGTTCCACCCTAGAAGTACGCATTAGAGAAAACCATTCACCAGGATCTTTGCTTCTGTATCTCAGCTTCCCCGTCCACGAAGTGGGGATGATCATGCTGACCTATCTCATGGAGGAGTTGTGCAGCTTAATGTTTTGAAACTGGTTTGAGATCTTGCTATAGGTACTAAAGAAAGGCAAAGATTGACTTATTACAATGACGTATTATAGTTTGCATAGTAGGAAAAATTACCATTGACTTCTGCATAATTCTCTTTATTTGTAGCCTAGTTCAGCAGGATCTCAAAGTTGTCCTCTGATAGCCAGTCTATAGCCTTTGTAAAATTAATTTGGCGAGTCTCGGTCCTCTGCCTAGAGGACAAATGGTGTTTTTGTGATGTGGCCATTTCAGTGCAGGGAAATGGGTATGTGAAGTGATCTCTGTACACAAAGTAGTATGTAAAATGCTTTGGGAGCCTTCAGGATGAAAGGCTATATAAATGCAACTATTGATACAATCATTTTTGTAATAATTTCTCAGGTTGTTTTTTTTAAATGTAAGTTTCATATGCTGACACCGCACTGTATGTCGGGCCTTGTCTACACACAAACTTGTACTAGTTTAGTTTAACCCGCGTGGACACTCTTTTTTCAGTTGAAGGGTGGGTTTTAGATTTAGTTAACGCCTGTTGCTAATCAACCTAAGCTAAACCAAAATAAATCCAGCTGAAACCAAAGCAAGGCCTGGTCTACCTTTAAAAGTTTTGCCAGCATAGCTATTCAGTGAGGACTGTTTAGGGGAAAAACAAAACAAACCACCACCAAACACACACACAGCCTGAAAATCAAAATATACTGAGAGCTGTGTTGACAGAAACCCTGGCATAGGCAAGGTTATACTGGCAAAAGTTGTTTTGCTGGTACAGCTTATTTTGTTCAGGGAACGGGTATAAGCTATACCAGCAAAAGAGTTCTTTAGCCAGTATTGTAAGCTGCATCTACACTAGGAGTGTTTGCTGGCAAACCCTTTCTAGCACAGACTAGGTCTAAGAGCGTCCCGTCCAACCTACATTTTTCAACAGTTTAAATTACGTTAAACCACTGCAACTCTGCTAGAGTCACTCGCGGCTTGTCTAAAGAGGCCTCGTGTCAGCCACCATGCGAATAACCTCTTTCAACAGTTTTTTAGCAAGGGGAAGCAAGATAGAGGTTTCTGAAATACTTCCATCTGCGACTGCCCCTTGACACTCCCTGCCAGAATCCTTTCCTTAACAGGTGATAGCAGACGATCTCCATGTAACTTATTTTAAAAGGATGCACCCGAGTAATGTGCATATGCTGTCAAAGACAACGTACAGGCCAGATTTGCATAAGAGTTCAGCACGTTGTGCTTTGAAAACTGGTCATAAGTGTCACAGTGGGAGCTGCACACTTTCAAAAGTCTAGCCCCATGACCACATTGACAATTTGCACCAAATCTCCCACTGTTGTGCTACCACTAACAATGGTTGGAATGCTAGCGTTCACCCCCGTATTACCTAGACCTGCTCTGAGCAGGGCAAAACCAGGCTGGATTTCACACTGTACGAACTGTGCCGAGTACCAGGTCTGAAGCTTAATGCACAATACTTCCACAGAGGGATTTCGAATTTAGCAGGCTTCATTTCCATCAGCTTGGAACTAGGGATACCACATTTGCAGCCCAGACACAGCTTTCTTGAACTCTCAGAATCAATTTACATTTCATTTTCAGAGAAAGGCAAATGGAACAAAGAGACAAATCTACATTATACCTCTAGAAACCACACTGAAGCTAAAGGGAAATCAAGAGGTAAAACCTGGTTCCCTCTCAACACTACAGGCTCTGAGCAGGCAGGATGACTCAGCAGAAAACAAGAGCATCAGCAAGGTCTTTTCCTCAAGGGATAAGGGTAACAAGAAATGCCAACGTATTGCTCTTTTTTTCTGAGCACCTGTATAAGGAGAGGACAGCAGTTGAGTTGGAGTTAACCTGTTGTTCACCAAAAGCCAGGTCATGCCTTTGCACTCTGTCTTATATGTTTCTTGAACTGAGACAAGACCTTACTTTTAACAAAATATTACCTTTAAAAAAAAACAAAACAAAAAAACGGGCAAGGGGCACTGTAGAGACGATATTAAGCCTGGCAGTTGATAACCGAAGCTAGAAGGGCCAGTGTGGCTCTTATTAAAATAAACATTGCACTTCTAAGTCATTTGCTGCATAGTGCTCTTCAATGCATCTAGCACTTGTATACCCAGAGGAAGCAGTATCTAGTGGTTACACTACAGGGCTGGGGTTTACAAGTTGCCAGGCTTGGCCATCACTGGGAGAGCTTGGGCAAGTCCTTTAGCCTCTGTGCCTCAGTTTCCCCATGTATGTAATGGGGATAATAGCTTCCTGCCACACACCGGTGTTGTGAGAGTTATTCAATTGAAGAATGCAAAAAAAAAACCAACCACCACCAAAAAACACCCGCTTAGCGAAGGTGCTACAGAAGGGCAAAGTAAACGTCTCATGAGTTTGGATAGTACGCAAAATCCCATTGATTTCCATTTACCCAACTTGGTAGCATCTGACAGTTATTCTCGCTGCTGTTCAGTGGCCTGTACGAAGCAAGTTTGTGGCATCTCAGTCTAATTTCTGGTGGTGGTTTTGGGGTTTGGAAACCTGGCCATCACAGCTGGCATGAGTTATCCCCTTTGTTGACAACCTCCACAGGGAGGCCAATGACCGACAGGGCCTTCTCATCCCTAGAGATGTGGTCTCTCCAGGTCACAGGGCACTATGGAGAAAGCCTGCATGGAGTTACCTGTTTTGTGGTTAGACACAGGACTTCATTCTCCAGGATTCAAATAGGCGAGCACCTCTTACCAAAATGAGATTCATTACAAAGAAACAAAGCCCCACACTGATCATGCTTACCGTGTAACAGGTTCTTCCAATACCAACCCGACGAATCCTCTGGCTTCCTATTGTTGCCCCTTGGCCAAGTGGTAGCAGATTTTTGGTGTCTTGGAGGTCGGTTTCCTGCTTACAGTAGAAACTAATGATAGGAAGACAGGTATTTTTTTAGTGTATTTTCTTTATTTACCAAGTGTACACAAGTCCTAGGGGGAGGAGTTAAATCTGGCTCTTAACTAAACCAAGCAAGCTCATAACCCAGTACTACCGAGGGGTAGGTATTGCAGTGAAGAAGCTGTTAGAAGCGTCTGTACATCAAGCCTGATTTTAAAATGGTTTTGAGCACCATCTGCTGTCATCCCTAAATAATGCAACTCTGAATTGGATATCGAACCAACCCTTCACTTTCTACAGAAACACGCGCACCAGTTGCCACTTCAGAGTTACACTGTGCCAAATTGATCCCGGACTCCACCGAAGCGACACCAATGGAGTGACGCTGGAGATTAGTTCCCCTCACTAGTTCTAGAGCACTTGCTGTGTGTACTCTCAGAGCTACAATGTCCACAGCTGGTGAATGGCTATAGCACAATGCATCTTTGTGTTACATACAAACGGTGTCCTAAAATGTGTTGTAAAAAGTATTAAGTGGCAAGACAGCAGGTAATAATATATGGTGTCCGTTACAGAGAACATTGGGGTGCAGGTAGCGTGTGCTGGAAAATTTAGCATCTAACAGGAAGAGAAACGAGGAGGGGAGGACAAGGGAGAACGTTACCAGTTATCCAGGCTTAAGGCAGGCTGGAGTCACAGACCCCTGTCAAGGAGTCCTGGGAGGTTTAGTTGGTGACATGGCCAAGCCTCATGCTACACTTTCTGACTAAGGAACACAGAGCACAGAATAAGCCATCTCCAACCTGGGGTGTCTTCCTGCTCTCGCTAGGCGGTGCGTCACGAGAAGGAGGAGTGTTTTGGGGGGGGGGGATCTGAGACATGCACCTTAAAATTTCAAATTCAGAACTAATCATAGGGGTTCATTGTTTGTTTTTCCTTCTGAGATTGGAGGGGAAACAGCCCTGACAGTCTGTTCAGCCCCTTCTCTAGACGGGGACACACACACACACAGCTGAATCCCAGCTGGGGCTGCAATGCCAAGACTCCAGGGGCCCGGCTAGGTCAGGGAATAGGATACAGGACCTTTCCCCTCTAAACACCAGTGCCAAATGTGACCTTGGGGAGAGTCATGTTCCCATCTGATGCCATCTCACTCCACCTCCCAGAGGAAGTGATCCCACACCCGCAGAGTGATAATTGGCATTAGCTACCCCTCACTTGCAGCCTCAGCTGACACACCAAGGACCGAATGGATCACAAAGAGTGGCCTTCCCTCTCCACCGCCCCTTAGAAAGGGCTCCCCCAAGGCAGGGGAAGGTACATTGGCTAGACACAGCAATCACAAACCCTTAGCAGAAGATAGGTGCATGTAGTCCTCCATGCCCCACACATGTCACTTGCCACCCCACCCGGTCCCATGTGATCCTAACTAGGTTTGAGAAACAGGAGATGAGGGACGTAGTTCACAGAGGACTCTGGCCAGCTCAGGCAGCTGGGAGGAGCATCTCAGGAGGACACACCACAAAGACATCCTGCTCCATGGATAGAGGCGGGTCCTGAGATTGCCTGGGTACCACTCAGAGGATGGATGTGACTGCATCGCTCAACAGGACTGCCTGGAGCACATTGGGTCCCAGGCCTAGACCCAAGGCCAAAAAAAGCAGCATGAGGCTGAGGAGAACATTTCCACTTCCCAGTCCCTATGAACCCACCAGCCTAACCGCCTGCCTGACTCCACCGGGAAGCTAGGATTTGGGGCTTTTGCAGAGCTCACCTCCAACCCCAGCCAGTCACAACACATCAGACCTCCAGGGCGCACAAGCTATCCCCTTCCCAGGCCCTCCAGCTCAAAGATCGCTTCAAACCTCTGGAACTTGCTGATCCCCTCAAACTTACCAATGGCAGCTACAATCTGCATATTCAATCAGAGCAACGGTCTCAGCAAAGCACTTTCTATAAGTCAGACACACCTAGGGTGACCAGACAGCAAGTGTGAAAAATTGGGACGGGGGTGGGGGGGTAATAGGAGCCTATATAAGAAAAAGACCCAAAAATCGGGACTGTCCCTATAAAATCGGGACATCTGGTCACCCTAGACACACCCACTCTCTCTCCAAGCACCAGGACAATGCAGGCAGCTGCTGCAGGAAGTTTCCCCACAGTTACCTGCACACATGTGGGAGGTAATACAGAGAGAAGGGAATAGGCCCCTGGTCCACATCTCTCTAGACCAGGCCATTGACCAGAATGAGTCAGTTTCTATGAGCCTAGCTCTTTGGGCCACACACCCTGAATTCTCTGACTGGAGTGGGAAATGCTGAACCCTTGGAAAGCAGGTGTCTCTGGAGAAAGAATGGCTCTAGAGCACCTGTGCTTAAAGGAGGATGTAGCTCCCTACCTAGGCAAACAGAGATGAGCCTATAGGCAGATTGAAGAGGTTCTTACAGGAGCTCCATGCCCAGAGTAGGAAGGGATTCCAAGGAAGTCCCCTTGGATTGGGTTTATACTCACAGTCAAGATCAACAAGACCAAACAGTTGCTTACATTGTATAGGCAACATTTCTCAGGGCTTCAGTTTCCCCTCAGTCTAATCAGCAGATCACACTCTGCTCCCAGAACCAGGAAAGGAACCCAGGAGTCCTGACTTCCACTCCCTTCCTGCTTTTGTTTGTAGGTCACACTGGGGCATGATCTGAGCAGCACATCTATGGAAGCAGTAGACCCCAGGAGAAGAAAGGCTAAAGGGATTTTCCTTCAAACCAAGGAATGTGTCAGCCTGTGAGACATAAACATAACTAACGCGCACCCCAGGACGCCAAATGAAAAGCAACATGCATCCTAAGGACCATCCCCAATGCAGCAACTAACAGATATCAAAACAGCAAATATCTTCCAGCCTTAATTTCCTTGTTCACCTCACTGCTCTATCTATTCCTCCCAATCTCATATTCAGCTACCCTACCCATACAGTCTGTATTTTAAGGGCACCAGATGCCTCTGCTTTCCCAGCATGCTCTGCTGTTTGTTTTTAAAAAGCTGGCTGCCAATGCCTGCTTTTCAGCTACAGAGAAACATGCTTGTTAGGAGCAGATTCCTAATCTCCCTTCTGCACCTGAATAGGGATAACACCCATCTGCTAGCCTTCAGGAAAAGGGGAGGGTCCATTCCACAGCCCTAGCACAACAAAAGTCTAGCTTATTATGCACTGACTTATCCCCAATGTGAAAGTAGAATGAATTATATTGTAAAAATAGAATGGATTAAAGAAATGCTGTATGTTCCTTTAAGCAGGAATGGGGAATGTTGAAATATAGTTGTCAGGAAGAGAAACATTAAGATATGGAACAATGACACGCACGTAAGCTAATGGTGGGACATTAGCAGAAGCTTGCTAAGAGTTAATAAGGAAATAAGATGTGTGTCCGGCCCCAGGAAAACTTATCAGCTTTGCTTCCTTTCTTTTCTTGTTAAGTTCACCCCCCCTTTTTATCTGTATAAATAAGGCAGTCTGAGTCTTATATGGTACTCACATTATCTGAATGTATCAGCACAGCGCTGCGCTAATAAAACAGAGTGGTCTATAACTAAAAACTGTGAGTCTTGATTCTAACTTTGACACCAACAATAACTTGCCCAATCAGGCAAACTACAATCCAGAGCTGAGACCAGCACCTCCAGGAAGGGCTTCCATTCCCACTCAGCTGCTCTAACCTTTAGACACGGCCCTCCCAGGGCTCTAACCATTAGATGACCCTCTCTTCAAGGTGGGAAGAGAGCTAAGGTGGGAGGCTATAATGGAAAGTGTCAGACACCTGGGTCGAACGGACATTGTCAGCTTCAACTATGAGAAAAAGAACAAATATGCTCTGTAGCTCATTAGCAAAGCCCTGAGCAGGGCCGGCGCAACCCATTAGTCTGAATGTATCAGCACAGCGCTGCGCTAATAAAACAGAGTGCCGGCACCCCGGTCGTCAGCGGAATTTTGGGGGCGGGACCTTCCGCCGCCACTGTCGGGGGCGGCATTTTGGGGGCGGGACCTTCCGCCGCCTAGGGCGCCGAAAAAGCTGGCGGCGCTCCTGGCCCTGAGACATGCAGGCCCTCTGTAAGTGCTATTGTTACTCCTTCAGGAACGAGTCTTACCTTCTCAATGTTCAATTTATTCAATCAAGTTCTGAGCACTTGGGAGCTCACACCAGCAGGGTCTTCCCCTCTCTGGACACACTGGCAATCTCCTCCATGGGTCGTTTTCAAGTACACCTCTACCCCGATATAACGCTGTCCTCGGGGGCCAAAAAATCTTACCGCGTTATAGGTGAAACTGCATTATATCGAACTTGCTTTGATCCATTGGAGTGCGCACACACACACACACACCCCCCGGAGCACTGCTTTACCGCGTTATATCCGAATTCGTGTTATATCGGGTCACATTATATCAGGGTAGAGGTGTATCCTTCAAACAAGCAAATGCCGCACCCTGCTCTGAAGGGACAATTTCCATTAATCAAAATATAAACAATAAAACAAGTATACACACAACATCCAAATTCATGTCTTAATACAGTGTTTTCCAATACAAATCATTTAAACAATTACAATCGTTCCAAGGGCCTCACAGTCACTTAAGAGAGGCCAAAAGTATGATCTAGGCTAGAGCTCCATCTTGGTGGTACACCAACTCCCTCACATCCTATCTTCCCACTTCCCAGGAGGCAGAAGCTCCCTGTGAATGGGGTTTGTGTGGAGGGACAGGAGGGGGGGTGAGGAACAGGCAGTGTCAGTCACAGTTGTGTCGAGTGTAAGTCAATTGCTCCCTGTCTGGCTGACTGTGGTGGACGCATAGACAGGGTGTGTGGAAGTCCCTCTGCCATGCTCTGGGGGATGCGGAGGTGTACGTGTATGGAGTTTGTGTGTAAATCCTCCAGGTTCTGGCAGACCCTGTGGCGTGTTCGGGAGCTGTGAATTCCTCTCCTCTGTGGCATGGTGTGTGGTAAACCTGTCTCCATCACACTCTGGGATACATCTGTGGACGAGGGGACGTATGTATGTAAACCCCATTCTCTACGGAGTGTGGGTGTGAGCAGGGACATAAAGATCTCTGTGACGTGTGTGCTGGGTGTAAACCCCCTTTATATTATATATGGAGATATACCTATCTCATAGAACTGGAAGGGACCTTGAAAGGTCATCGAGTCCAGTCCCCTGCCTTCACTAGCAGGACCAATTTTTTGCCCCCAAATGGCCTCCTCAAGGATTGAACTCACAACCCTGGGTTTAACAGGCCAATGCTCAAACCACTGAGCTATCCCTCCCCTCTGTCTCTGGCACACTCAGCAGTGGGGGTGTGCAAATCGCTCTGTCTCGGGCACACTCAGCAGGGTGTGTCATAGGTGCTGGAACTAGGGGGGCTGCTGCCCGCCCTGGCTTAAAATGGTTTCCATTATATACAGGGTTTACACTTTGGTTCAATGGCTCTCCGCCCCCCCGCACTAAAAAAATTGTTCCAGCGCCCCCAGAGTGTGTGTAAGCCCTGCTGTGTCTGCACACTCAGCAGCATTGGTGTGTAAGCACTGCTCTATTTGCAAGCCTTGGAGGGAGTGTGCAAGCCTCACTATCTCTGGCACACTCATCTGTGTGCATGCGTGTGTGAGGCCCATTGTCTCTGGAACACTCAGCCGTGCGTGTGTAAGTCCCGCCCCGCTGTCTGCACACCCGGGGAGGGTGTGTATGTGTGTAAGCCCCGCCCCCGGCCGCGCTGCGCCTCGCCCCGCCCCTTCCCGCAGACCGGAGCGGAAGCGCCGCTCGCTGCGGCCCACCGGGTCCGGCCCAATCCAGCCACCCCTCGGGGCAGCGATCCCGGCCTGGGGCCCCCCCTCCCCCCGGGCGGCCGATGGGGGCTCCTTAAAGGCGCAGGCACCGGCCTCTCGGTATTCGTCGGCGGATGAAAAAAACACGTGTGGCTGAAATGGGCCGGTCAGTGGTGAGGGGCCCGGCGGGCAAACCGAGGGGGGGGGCACAGGAGGAGGAGGAGGAGGAGGAGGAGGGGGGAACCCCCGGGGGGGCGGAGGGGAGAGACCCGGGGGGGACCCCGGGGGGGGGGGGGGGGGGGGGCCCGGGGGGGGGGGGGAGGACAGGCTCTTAGGCCCCTAGGCCCCAGGAGAGGAGGACACAGCCTGGGGGCTCTGGGACTGGGGGGAGGGGGGAGACACAGGAGCGGGGAGGGAACGAGCCCCGGGGGGG
>QXTE01000039.1:4454720-4633810 GCA_003942145.1 Platysternon megacephalum
GGGGGGGGGGGGGGGGGGGGGACACACAGGAGCCAGGAGGAGGTAACCCCTGGAGGCAGCATGGGATACACACAGAAGCGGGGTGGGGGGAGTGGCTGCAATGTTAGATTAAGGGGGATACTGGGGGCCAGGATGCCTGGGTTCTACTCCTGGCTCTGATGCTGCCTCCCTGTGTGGGCTGGGTTGAGTCACGTCCCTGCTCTGTGCCTCAGTTTCCCCATCTGCTGGTTAAGAGTGACATTGACGACGGGGGGGGGGGGGAAGGGGTTAATTAATTTCTGACTGCAAAGGCTGCTGAGCCCCAAGGGTGCCAGGCAGTCTGGGGCACTCACACCAGTGGGCACGGCAGGCTGCCAGTGCCACTCGTGGGAGCGCTGGGCTGTCTGTCCCCGTGCAGCTCCCATGGTGCTCTCTGCTTGGCCCAGCTCCTGCTGCTGATTGGCATGTTTGTGCACCCAGAAGAGCTGAATAGTCGGAGCTGGGACTGCAGTAGCTCCATGCCCAGCCCCACAGCAGAGGGGGGCTGGAGGGGATGCTTCGGCTCCTAGACCCCAGGTGAGGAACCTGTACTATGGGGTGGGGGTGGAGGGGTAGTTAGCCTGGGGAACTGGGGGCCAGAAGAGGGGAGACTGGCTCTTAGGCCCCAGGAGAGGAACCTGTACTATGGGGTGGGGGTGGAGGGGTAGTTAGCCTGGGGAACTGGGGGCCAGAAGAGGGGAGACTGACTCCTAGACCCCAGGTGAGGAGCCTGTACTATGGGGTGGGGGTGGAGGGGTAGTTAGCCTGGGGAACTGGGGGCCAGAAGAGGGGAGACTGGCTCCTAGACCCCAGGTGAGGAACCTGTACTATGGGGTGGGGGTGGAGGGGTAGTTAGCCTGGGGAACTGGGGGCCAGAAGAGGGGAGACTGGCTCCTAGACCCCAGGTGAGGAACCTGTACTATGGGGTGGGGGTGGAGGGGTAGTTAGCCTGGGGAACTGGGGGCCAGAAGAGGGGAGACTGGCTCCTAGACCCCAGGTGAGGAACCTGTACTATGGGGTGGGGGTGGAGGGGTATGTTAGCCTGGGGAACTGGGGGCCAGAAGAGGGGAGACTGGCTCTTAGGCCCCAGGAGAGGAGGACACAGCCTGGGGGCTCTGAGCCTGGGACAGGGTAGGGGGAAAGGTCCTAGACCCCTAGGAGAGGACCCAAGGACAGTGGAAAGGGGGCACGGGAGAGTTACAGCAACTAGGCTGCTGGGGGCCAGGAGTGGAAAGGCTGCAGTAGCCCAGGGACCCTGGAGCTGGAAGCCAGGAGTCTTCCTTTCCAGACTCCAGGTGCGGAGGTGGTGCAGTGCGGTGGGGAGACCACAAGGCCCAGCCCTGGAGCAAGGAGCCAGGTGGATTTTCTCTTAGCCCCTCAGAGAACAATCCAGTACGGTAGTGTGGGGAACTGGGGTCCGGGAAGAGACACGTTGATGCTAGACCACAGGCGAGAAGCCAGTTCAGTGGGGGAGGGAAAGGGGGGGGCATGTGGTGCCCAGGTGGAGTTAAGGGGGCAAATTTGCTCCTTGATCTGAGCTATGCTGACTGTGGAGTGAGCATTTCATGTTCTCTGCTTACTTCTTCTTATGCTCTTAGTTCAGACCAGCTGGATTGCAAAGTTCAATCTATTAATGAATTATTATTTATTATGATAGTAGTGCCTCGAGGCTCCCTTATAAGCCCTTTGTAGCAGGGACTATCATTTACTGTAGGTTCATTCGGTGCCTATCGCACTGGGGCTCTGACCTGGTTGGGCTGTAACAGAAATGCCTGTAACCACAGTACTGATCACTGGGCACACACTTAGCAATGCCTGTGCCCCCAAGAACTCCCAGGCCAAAAGACAATTGTTCCCTGTATGTTGCTCTCACGGGGAGCTGCTGTGCCAGGGTTAGGGAAGCTTGGCTGTGTAGGCCAGGTTTAACCTGCTAAAGCAATGCCCCGGGAGTGCACACAATGGAATGGCCTCGTCTGGGGCACGTATGGTCTTGAGGCTGCGTCCGCACTACAGACTTCTGCCAGCGTCGCTCTGTTGGTCAGGGGTGTGATGAGGTTTGACCCCTGACCAGCGCAGCTGGCAGGCAGAATTCTAGCGTGGATGCAGCTTTACCAGCAAAGCTCCCCTTTTACTGGTATAGCTTGTTTCACTCCTGGGGGTTGGTTTTACTTTACCAGGAAAAAGCTCTGCTTCTGCGGTGTAGCTGTGTCCGCAGCAGGAGCGCTTTGCCAGGATAGCGAAGTGCTGCTTGTGTAGACGTAGCCTCAGTTACACACATACGGCTGTCTGCAGGTCACATGCGTGGGCGCTCCAAAGCCCTGTTGTTCAAGCAGAAGCAAATAAAGCCTTGACATGAATCTTTCTGTCCCCTCTAGAGCTGGGACTAGGCCAGGGCGAATACTGGGACTTCTCTATGAGCCAAGGATTGGTGGGGAGCACCACTGCCCCAGCACCACTGCCTTTTTTCCCCTCCCCTCACTTAAAAAAAGAAAAACTTTTATTTTAAAAACAACCCCACTTCGCTGCCATCACAGAGGCTGAGATTTGAAGATCCTGATCCCAGACTCATGGAAGTCAGTGGGAGACCTTGCCGTGGTTTAACCGGCTTTGCATCAGGCCCGAAATGCACAAAAGGCAGAAAATCCCACAGTTAAGATCTCCACAGCATCCTCTCTAGTTATATGTGGGGCTGCTTTATCCCATGCCTTGTCTGTCATGTTGTGAGCCCTGTGTCATGTTTGCGAAAACACCTAGCTCTTTGTGGGCACTACCAGAGACAAATAACATGCATAGCTTGGGAGAGCTCTGATTGAACCCAGAGGTGCAGGTGAAGCTATGTAGGGTGGTGGCGCTGCCTTATTTCACTTAACTGACACAGAAGAGCCTTCCTGGGCCGGCTGGTAATAATCTGTGGAGCTCCACTGGAGAGCCACTCGATGAAGGCTGTTAGTCTGGGTTTCCCTGTTTTGTTCTCTCTGGAGATGCCTGGGATATGAGAATCCAGCTGATTTCTTCCTGCCTCTGACTTCCATGCGGGTGATCCTGATCCTGCAGTGGGCACTTGGCTGATAATGAACAAGGCGGTAGACTCTGGACTGGCTCCTACAGGGCCAGTGGGGGTGAGACCTGGTTTGTTTGTCAGTAACATCAGCAGGTGTGAGTCACTGACATGCAGGGAGCAGCGATGAGGAAGAAGGGGCCATCTGTACAGAAACTGTCCACGTTCTTTCCGTGGAATCTCCTGCCCGGCCATGTCACTGCTTGCACCGATTGCTGCACCAGCTTTTACAGACACATCAGTGCCTTTCTAATAGTAAAACAGCTGGCCACGGTCATGCTCACTAGGAGCACTTTTTCCTGAGTTAAGGCCACAGTAAAGGGCAGCAGGTCAGACCCTAGGGGGAGGGAAGCAGGAGGCTATGTATGAGTAAGGACTGATTATATAGGCCCAAGGCAGGTGGCATAAAGTCTGGGCTTCCAGGAGATCAGGATGACCAGGTGGGGAAGGCTCCCTCTGTCCTGGAGAAGCCCTGTATCCTGCTCCGCTCCCTTGTTCCGTGGGTGGAGGGTGCTGTGTTGTGGCATATATAAATAGCAAGTGATTAAGCAGTTTAGGTGTTGCATTCTCCCCAGTGGCCCTTCATTCCAAGTACCATGATGAGACTCTAGGGTATTCTCCCATCTAAGCGGAGGTCCTAGGACATTACTCCCTTTAATCCTACAAATCCAGGGGGTGAGGAGCAATGCGCGACTCTCGCAGTGTGCGTGGTACCTGTAATAGGATGGCAGATGCTAGGACCTTGCTTAGGGCTCGAGGGCGCCTCTGTGGAATTCTCTCATTATCAGGTGCTTGAGCCCTATGCAGAACACTGAGTCACTGTAAGGTTTCATCAGCTGTTGGTGCAGATGGGGCTCAAGACAGGAGCTAAGAAATTTCCCACTGGCACCACCATCGGTTCATCTGGTTTAAATGACATGAGAGTAAAAATGCTGGAAGCTGCTGACACCTGGTCTGCACCAAGGCTCCCACCAATGGGAATTTCTTTCTACAATTCCCTAATGTATACACAGTCCAGGAGCATAAGAGAGGTGGGAGCGTGTCCTTCTCTCAGGCAGAGGGAACTAGGGCCCAGGACAGAGGAGCTCCCCTATAGGGAAGCCCTAAGAACAGCCAAGCAGAGGTTTATGATCTGGAATCGTGATTTGAGTTACCAGTAAAACCAACTCCCAGGAAAGGGGTATGTTTGGGTTCTAGGCAGTGTGGCTGTGCTGAGCAGGGTGGGAACTCCGCTTGGGGACACAGACCTGGAACTAAATAGCCCTAGGAAAAGGTATGGAGGGTACCGGAAATGAAATGAGAATGAAAGTTCAGGTTAAATGCACGCGAGGGTATTTTTCCCTTGGAGGATGGTGGAAGTTTGGAATCTGAAAGCACTGGCTGACTCCATGTTGCTGTGTTTCCGAGCTAGTAGCTGGAGCTCATGGTGGCTAAATGGGGTTAGATCCTGAAGTGCAGGGAGAGAGAAATGTAGTCTGGGTGCAGGGCTGTGAGGTAGGACTCCAGGTTTCCATTGCTGGCTCTGACACTAGCTCCCTCTAGGTGTTCGGCAAGTCATTTCCCCTCTCCACGCTTCATGTTCTGGAACGTAGAAGCAGCAGGCTAGTGCCTTGCCGGTGGGAGGGTTAATTCATGGCTGTAGAGCAGTGTCTCTCAACCTTCCCAGACGACTGGACCCCTTTCAGGAGTCTGATTTGTCTTGCATAACCTAAGTTTCACCTCCCTTAAAAACGACTTGCTTACAAAATCAGACTTCAAAAGACAAAAGCGTGTCAGCACACGGTTACTGAAATTGCTGACTCTCATTTTGACATATCATCATAAAATAAACCGATTGGAATATAACTATTGTCCTTGCATTTCAGTGTAGAGTATATAGAGCCGTATAAACAAGTCTTTGTCTGTATGAAATTTTAGCTTGTACTGGCTTCGCTAGTGCTTTCCATGTAGCCTGTTGTAAAATCAAGCAAATATCTAGGTAAGTTGATGTGCCCCCGGAAGACCTCTGCATACCCCCAGGGAGACGTACCCCTGGTTGAAAACCACTGCTGCAGAGGGCTTTGCTGTTTCAAAGTACTAAGTGCTGCCAACGTGCCCATGGTTGAACTGGTCCCCATGTCTGAAGAAAGACTCCTGCCCCCTCTCCCTAGCACTGCTGGGCTGGGCCGGGAGGGAATCCGCTATTTGGATTAGGTGGACGTACCCCTGTGATCAGTTCCCTGGGACTGCACCTTAATTCTCCCCATCTGTTGACTTCGCACCACCCAGCCCCTCCTTCCTGCGTTGAGGGGGCGAGGCTCCTCCTCACAGGGCAGCAGGACTGCTAGAGGAATGAGAGAGCTCGGAGCGTTTGACTCTGCTCCCCTCCCAGCCCTTGCTGGGTCTCCCCTGCGGTAGCTCCTAATACTGGCTTCTTGGGTTCATCGCCTCGGATCAGGCCAGGCCTGGATCCAGCTGTGGTGCCGGCAGGGTTTTATCGGCGCTGCACCTGGTGCTGTCTCTCCCCATCGGGCGGACGATTGTATAAGCAGCACACGCGAGAAGGAGCCCCACCCCTTCTGCCGTGCTTGGATAACGCTGCCAGCGAGGGGTGGGGATTCAGCCAGCATGCCGAGGCAGCTGCATGGTGGCAAGAGGGCTCTCTGGGTTTGACCCCAGGAAGGCAGGGATGTTGGAACCGCTCAGACCTGGTCTCACTTGCTCAAGGGGCACTAATCTCCCTCTCAGGGGTCTGCTCTGAAATGCCGTCTCCTTGGGGCTCCCCCAGCCAGCGTACCACGGGAGCCGATGGCTCTGGCTGGAGGCTTCTGGGATGAAGCTCGGAGCCTGGAGACAGCGTTGCCTGTAACAGCACCGCTGCCCCCTTTGTGTTTTGCAGGTGGGCAGCATGATGTCTGAGAACACGTCAGTGAGCCCCGCGGGGGGCATCACCCCCCTGCAGCAGATGCTGGCATCTGGGACCGGGGCCCTCTTCACATCTCTCTTCGGTAAGGGATGGGGGAGTGGGGCTGGAGAGACAGGGTGGGTGGGGGCAAGGATTTCCACGCGAGTTCAGGGTATGCACGTAGGGAGGTCGGGGCATGTGCACGTGTATAAGGGGACGGGGGTGAGTGTGCAAAGGGCAGGTGAGCTCATTGTTCTGAACTTGGGACAATCTCTGGGGCTTCTGCTGATACAGCCATGGGCTCTTCCACCTCTCAACTTCCCTTTCCTCGCAGCCCTCCCCCTGGAATCTCAGCTCGACTCCTTGTGTCTCATCCCCTGATCAAAGTTTCTCCCAGCAAATCTGGCCTGGTCATTAAGAGGCTTAAAACTCCTTGGAGAGCTGGACTCTGGCTGTTTGCTGTGCACCGTGGGCTCTGCTGACCCTGGGCTCCAGAGGGAGGCGTGAGGAAGAGCCAGTTCTGTGCCCAGCTCTGGGAAGGAGGATGGTTAGAGCGAGCGGGAGAGGAGCATGGACTCCTGGGTTCTACTCTGAGCTCTGCCCACGCTCACGCTGTGAGCTTGGCCACGGCTCTTCCCTTCTTTGAGCCGCTGTTTCCCTGTCAATATTAAATCCATTTCCAGATCTACCTTTCGGGGGGAGGCACTGAGGCGTATTGGCTCACTCATTGATAAAGCACTCTGCCCCACCCTTTTGCCAACTGCCCTACACTGGCCCCAGGTCTAAGTAGGCGCCTTCTCTTTCAGTGACTCCCCTGGATGTGGTGAAGATCCGGCTGCAGGCCCAGAGGACGCCCTTCTCTAAAGGTAACTAAGTGCCCAGGGCAGAAATCAGGTGGGTCGTCTCCGAGCCTGCGACCTCTGCAGCAGCGAGCCCGGAATGCGGCAGCTCAGACCCCGGGGGTGTTTCTCTCCCCGGCTTTGCCTGGCAGGTGTCCGTGAACCGCAGCAATCCCCGTCCCCCTGTACAGGCCCCATGGGGAGTTGTGAGGGGGAGCCTCTGCCTGGTTAGTGAAGGGCTTATCGGGTTCTGTGATATTTGGCTACTCAGTCTGGGCAGGGCCTGCCTGCAGGCAGCAGAGCAGTGAAGACTGACTGTCACCTGGGGTTGGTGCCCCCCTGATGGGGACACAGGTTCAGCAGAGGGGGTCTGGCAAGGCACCCTCAGGCTGCATCCCCGCTTAGGTCCTCACCTCTTCCCCCATTTGGGAGCTTCTTTCCTAGGCCCTCTCCAGGAGGCCCAATCCTGGCATGGCCCCCCCTCCCCCTCCCCCATACACTGAACCTGTGCAGCTGGCTTGAGTGGGATCAGCGTTCCCACAAGCAGCACCCCACTACCACCCACAGGGGGCTAAGAGCATCCTGCCTCTGGGGTGGGGGGTGGGCTCACATCTGTGTGGCCTTAGGGGAGAGGGGATATGGGCTTAGGTGTCCCATAGGGCCTCGGAGCCAGCGTGTCGGGGGGAGCTGGGCTCAGCTGTCCTGTATGGCCCTGAAGTTGGTGGGGTGCCTGGCACATGTAAAGGGCTCCACAGAGCCAGGGACTGGTCATTATCTGTAGGTCTCTAGTGAAGGCAGGAAATCGGGCTCCCTCCTCCTGGCTCTGCCCTCCCTTCCAGCATCTGGTGCTGCCTGACAGGAAAGAGCACGTCCCAGACCTTGGCTTGTCCTGGCCGCTGCCCTGCGGGGCTGCTCTGCATTAATCACAACCAGCCTGAACTAACCCTGGCTGACGGATCCAGGAGCAGCCAGGCCCTTTCAAGCCTCAGCAGGAGATTAAGTCGCTCACAGACTGCGTGAGAATCCCTAGCCCGGCCTCTTGCCTCCAGGTTCTCTTTTAAATAGTGAGCCAGGCCTGGGACACCTGCACTGACTGTCATCGAAGGGATTTCCGTAACGGTTAGAGCAGGGGCCTGAGGGTCAGGACTCCTGGGTTCTGATCCCACTGCCTCCCTCTGGGAGTCACTTCCCCTCCCTGTGCCTCAGCCTCCCTCCCCCCAAGCTATAAAAATCGGGAGCAGAAAGTCTGTTTGTTTGTAAAGCACTTTGGAAGTCTCACGTGGCAGGGACTAGAGCAGGGATCGGTAACCTTTGGCACGCAGCCCGTCAGGGAAATCTGCTGGCAGGCCGGGATAGTCTGTTTACCTGCAGCGTCCGCAGGTTCGGCCGATCGCAGCTCCCACTGGCTGAGGTTTGCCGTTCCAAGCCAACGGGGGCTGTGGGAAGCAGCGGCCAGCAGATCCCTCAGCCCACGCCGCTTCCCGCAGCCCCCATTGGCCTGGAACAGCGAACCGCAGCCAGTGGGAGCTGCGATTGGCCGAACCTGCGGACGCTGCAGGTAAACAAACCGGCCTGGCCTGCCAGCGGATTATCCCTGGACTTGAGAGACAACAGGATAGTCTGGTGGAACGGGGTCCCTTGGAATCCGTAGGGGGCTGGATTCAGGTGACTTGACTGCCGGAGTCATGCTGCTAAATAGATCCTGGACGTTCCTGCGACTGCTCAGCTGTGGGGGGCTATGGAACAGATTTTGAGGCCCCTCCCTGTTGCGAGCAGGCGGAAGTGACTTGTGTTATCAGGGGCAGGGGGCGGAGTATCCTCAGATCTCGTCCCAGCTCAAGCCAGCAGCCTCCCCCTTTCCAAACCCGAGTGGGTTGCCCCAGAACAGCCCCACATCCCAGCTCTCTGCTGATAGCAGGGCACGGGGGTCCCTGCCTTCCCAGACCATGCACTGCTAGCACCCACCTGCCTGGCCCCCGAGAGCTTGGCCGCTGCCAGCAGGGAGGGTGTCCCCGCCTGTCGCTAAATGTGTCCCTGTTGTGTGTTTCAGTGTTGTCAGTAGAGTGCGTGCCCTGGAGCGTTCACCAGTCCAAATGTGAGTATCTCAGGGTATTATCCTTTCGCCCTCTTCCTGCTAACAGCCTCCCGTGGCTGCTGACCCTCGACAGCTCCATCCACCCCGGGGAGAACCTGTTCCCCATAGCTGCAGTCTCCAGAGCGGGGCAGTGCAGGGTTCTGTGCACCCTTGCTCACCCCACGCCATCTTTCTTCCATCCCTACTGCAATGGAGTCTAGTTCCGAGTCATCTGGGGGTCAGGTGCTGTCTCATGGTTAGAGGAGGGGGCACTGGGAGCCGCAACCCTGGGTTCTGTTCCCAGCCCTGCCACTGACTCACTCCATGGTCTTGGGTAAGTCCCTTCACCTCTGTGTCCCCCGGGCATGGAGGCAGTTGTGAGACTGACCCCGCAGGCTGTTTGTCATCAGGCAGGTGGGGCCTGGGAATGGGTCTCCCGTCCCTGGAGACAGGGCCTGGGAGTTGTTGGCTTGCCGAGTCGTGGCTGTGTTAGGGGCCTCTGGATTTTACTCTTTTCCCCCCTCCCACCCCATGGCCCATTCTGTAACCATCCCCCTCCTGGCCTAGCTATGCAGGACAGGGACACCTGCGATGGGAGGGGCCCCCTTGGGCCTATCCAGCCTGTGCTGGTTCGAGGGGAGCCTCTTCTGCCCGATGACGCCTCGCAGCAGCCCCTCACGTGCCCTGCCCCCAAATGTCCTGGATGGAGTGCAGGGGGCAGTGTCGTGTCCCCCCCCACACACACACACTCTGCAGGGTTACTAGCGCTCTGTCAGAAACACGTGCTGGAAGCTGGCTGTCCCAGGCCACTTGGGGGTTCAAGACTAGCCAGTTCCCCCGCAGGAGCGCACGTGGGCGTCTCTGTCCTCGTTCCGTCCGTCTCTTGTCTGTCCTCCCCTCTGGCTGCCCTGCTGAGCCTAACCTGCCGCCCGCAGTTATGCCCTGGGCATGGAAATCAGACTGGCCCGTAGGGGTGGCTGATGCTGGTTGTGCTGCCATCTGGGGATGCTGATTTGGTGGTGGGGATGGCTCTGGCGAGGTTGTCCCCACCCTGCCTTTCCTCTGCCCATCTGGCAGCTTCCCCCACCAGGCTCCCGTGCCCACTGCTGCCTCTCTCCCCGCTAGGCTCCCATCTCTGCTGGGCTTGCTCTGAGGCCCATCCCTGGGGCTTGGCAGAGGGCTGCTGTAAGCTGTGTGTCTGGCTCTCCAGCGGCCCCTAGGCAGGGAAAGGGATTTGAATGGGATCCTGGGGAAGGGAGCCAGGCAAACCCCGGGACGCCTCATGCAATCCCTCAGGGTGACAGGGCTGACACTGACTCGTGGAGGCAGGCGGGCTGTTAGTGCAGGCTGACAGGACGGCTTTAGGGCGAGCGCATCGCGGGGATGAGGGGAGCGTGATGGAGTCGGACAGTTTCCCAGGACTCGCCCTTTTTGCCTTGCCGCACTTCTGCTCCGGTGCCTTTATTCTGCATGACAGGATTGGGGCAAGTNCCCCCCCCCCCCCCCCCCCCCCCCCCCGGCCAGTAAACGTGCCTGTGTCCCAGGCCTGTGGTAACAATGGCTTGCGGGAGGCCGGAGGCCTGGCCACCCCAGGGCGCTCTGTCTGAGATGAGCCTTGGCCTGGCTGCTCCAGCTGTCTACACCCCCACTGACCTGTCTAGCTCCCCACAAGCTCTCCCTCCCCATGGCTGCCCAGCAGCCCTCCCACTCCTTGCTGGCTGCCCTTTGGGAGAGCAGGGGCAGCGTCCCATGGGGCTCAGGGAGATTGAAAGAGGAGCAGAGTTCTGGGGGCGGCAGGGAATGGGGCAGAGAGGAGCTGGCAGGGCCCTGAGGGGTACAGCCCTGCCCCCCTGCTGAGGGTCCTTGCAGAAGGAAAGGGCAGAGCCTGGAGCAGGGAGGGGGTTTGGGGGTGGGGAAGGGAATAGCCTGAAGTGGGCTGGGCGCGGTGCGAGTTTAACCCCCCTCTGTCTCTCTGCCCCCTCCCACAGGGAAATGCTTCGTGTACTGCAATGGGCTCATGGACCACTTGTACGTCTGCCAGAACGGGAGCAGCTGCACCGCCTGGTACAAGGCCCCCACCCATTTCACCGGCACCCTGGTGAGGCTCTTCTCCTGCCGGGGGCCTGGCTGCCTCAGCGGGGCAGAGGGGAGCCAGAGCCAGTGCAGGGTCAGGCCTGTGGCTCGATGGCCAGGCTGCGTGCGGCGGTCTGGGCCCCGCTGGGCCGCCTGGCAGGGTGATTGGAGGTGTGGGGGAGGAGAGCGGGCTGGGTGCACCAGTGTTCGGAGCAGCTTCACCCACCCTACTCCTAGGTGGCTCTAGCTCTGTGGAGGGGAAAGGGTTAATTTGCAAGAGGGGCGTGTGCCTGTCCTGTAGTGCCCCTGCTGGCCAAGCCTGGCTCTGCAGAGGCCTGACTCAGTTTCCCTTTATCTCAGGGCTCCTTAATAAATGCCGCACTGGCTTTCTCGTGGCTAATGTCACGCCTGGTTTAACCACAGACAGTTCAAAACAGTCCTCAGAGGCCCAAAACAAAGTCCATCACCACGACACCAGTTCATACTCAGCTCGGACGTCCCCAGCCAGTCCTGGAGCGCTTCTCCTGTCCCAGTCCTTCCTAGCCAGAGCTCAGCCTTGTACCCCTGCTCTCCTGGCCCACCGCGGTTACCCAGGGTCTCCTGCTCTCTGCAGCCCCTGCCATGGCTTCCTCTAGCAGCACCCGTACCTGCCCGGGGTTGAGAGAGCTCACTGGGTAGCCTTCCATCCCCTGCTGCTGTCTCCCCCTTTATAAGGCCCAGGTGCCTTCCCTTAAGCCCAGTTGGGGAGCAGGTAACCAGTCAGCTGTACTGCCCCCCCTCCCTTAAGGGGCCAGTCACCCTGTGATGAGGGCTAGGCTGGAGAAGCAGCAGAGCTCAGAGTGGGAGGGAAAGACGCAGCCCCTGGCTGAGCTCTGGAGTGGGTATCTGGTCTCCCTTTCGGGCCACAGGGCTGCCCCTAGCGTGGGGGCAGCCTCCTCCCCCTACTCTCTAACCCCGTTGTGCTCTCCTCTTCCTTTCAGGATGCCTTTGTGAAGATCACGCGTTACGAGGGCGTTCGGTCTCTGTGGAGCGGCCTGCCACCCACCTTGTGAGTCTGAGCACCGCGCGTTACAGCCCTTCCCCGCCGCACGGCTGCTCTAAGGGAGGTCGAATGCAAACACCTGGGCCCCCCTGCCTGCGGTGCTAGCCGGCCGTGCACTCCCAGTCTTCCTGCAGGGCCCACCCAACCCGGGCGCTGGCACTACTGGCAGCTCCTGACCTTTGCCCTGGGGTCCCTGACTGCGCGGGGAGGGGGAGGTGGTGACTGTCCTGCACTGACCCAGAATCCTTGGTTATCCCTGGACTGCAGACTGACTGTCTGTCTCCCCCTCCCCAGACCCCCTTCCCGCCTTTTCCACTCCCTCTCTGTAAGAGGGTGTGCCTGCCCTCGATCACCCCCCGCTGGCCAAGCGTGGCTCTGCCGAGGCCTGCCTCAGTTTCCTCGGAGGCTCCTTAATAAACCCCACAAGGGCTGTGTCACAGCGAACACCACCGCTGGCTGGGGCTGGTTTGACAACAGAACCAGTGCGAAACGATTCTCCAACAAAGCCCATCACCACAACACACAAGTTCATACCCAGCTCTGGTGTCCTCAGCCCGTCCTGGCCCTCATCACCTGTCCTGGCCCTTCCTAGCCAGAGCTCAGCCCGTTTTTAGCCTTCCCTGGCTCAGAGAGGTCAGCAGGGAAATCCTCTGCTGCTCTCCTTGCCTTCCCCTGGCCACTCAGAGTCACTAGCAGGGTCTTCCTGCTCCCTGTAGCCGTGCTCTGATCTTAGCTGGCCTGAGAGCTGTCTGGAGATCGACTTTCCTCTGCTTCTGTCTCCCCTTTATAAGATCCAGGTGCCTTCCCTTAAGCCCAGCTGGGCAGCAGGTAATTAGTCCCAGGTGCACTGGCCTCCCCTCCCCTGCTCCCTCTTAAAGGGGCCAGTCACCTCGTGACACTCCCCCAGATAGCACCCTTCGCCCTCTGACCTTTCAGGCGGAGCTGTGTGCATGTGGCGTTTTTCCAGGCTCCTCTGTGTGCGTGAAGCCTTTGCAGGCAAATGGAAACCCCCCCTCCCACCCCCATTGCTCTCTGGGAGATGGGGAATGGGAGGGGCCATGTCAAGGCCCAGCTGGGATATGGGGGGAGGGGGGGATTATGCCTGGAACAATCTGCCCCCCTGCTCGGCATGGAGCGTGACGCGAGTTGACGGGTGATGCTAACGGGCCTCCTCTCCTTGGCAGGGTGATGGCAGTGCCTGCCACGGTGATCTATTTCACCAGCTACGACCAGCTGCGGGATTACCTGCGCTGCCGGATGGGCAGCCAAGGGGCCCATGTCCCCCTGGTGGCTGGTGCCCTTGCCAGGCGTGAGTAGCGCTCTGCTCTGCATTCAGGGTCCCTATGCCTTGCAGCCGCCCCCGCCCCGCTCCTCTGGCCCAGGGGTAAAGAATCGTTCTGAATGAACAACGACCTGCCTTGTTTTTTAGCAGCGAGGGTCATTAACCGTCGGCACCGTTGGCCCGGGGTGGTGATGCTGGATTGTCCGTCCCTGGCCGTTTGTAAATCAAGAGCGGATGTTTTTCTAAAAGCTCTGCTCTAGGAATCGTGGCCTGTGTTGTGCAGGGGGTCCGACGAGATGATCGCACGGGTCCCTTCTGGCCTGGGAATCTATGAATCCCTGGGCCCTGCGCGTCCATGGTTAGAGAACTCCTGGATCAATTCCCTGCTCTGTCGCGGACTCCCTGGGGGACCTCACGCACAGCCCTGCCCCTCCCTGGGCTTTCATTTCCCCATGTCCCTGCAGTGGGGAGGCTGAACCGCCCCCCTGCACAGAGGGGCTCCCTCTGAAGCACAGCGAGATCCTCATGCTGGGATGAGCCTTAAGCTGCTGTCCTAGGTGTAACGTGCTGTAAACAAGAGGCGATCCCAGCAGACAGCTCCTTGCCAAACCCGATGGGCCGGTGCCAGGGCCGGCCCCCCTGGCCTCCTGCACCACGTGCTCTCCCCATTCTAGGAATTGCAGGTGACTGCCCTGTTTGCACATGGGGGTGAGAGGCGCCTGTCGTTGTGCCTGGGTGTCACCCTTGCTGCTGGCTTGTCGGTAGCTGATGTTCTGACTCCCTCCCTCAGTGGGCGCGGTGACGGTGATCAGCCCCTTGGAACTCATCCGCACTAAGATGCAGTCCCGGCCGCTGAGCTACCGGGAGCTGCGTGTCTGCATCCAGTCCTCGGTGGCCCAGGACGGCTGGCTGTCCCTCTGGAGGGGCTGGGGGCCCACCGTGCTGCGGGACGTTCCCTTCTCAGGTATACCACACCGAAAAGGGGTGCTGGGGACAGGTGAGGGGGCGGCGGGCCGCCCTGGGGCTGGTCTCCCCCACCTGGGGCTGGGGCCGTAGGGAAAGGTTTGGCCCAGGACAAGAATTCCCTTCTTGCCATCTGCAGAGAGCAGTCGGTGCCATGCTGATAGCATGGGGCTGCCTACAGAAGGCGCTGACGGGCCACGCTCCAGTCCCTGTCCCTTCTGTGCATCTCTTGTCCAGGGCAACGTTTTTTACCTGACGGTGGTGACTCCAGAGCGAAGGATTTTCAGACCCCGTCCCCACCTGAGCTGGGATACCAGTTTGGTGGGTCTCAGCCCAGTTCCAGGGCCCTTCATGCCAGGAAAAGCAGCCTCTCAATGGGTACTAATCGGCCTGCCAATTCCTGGTGTCAGCCGAACGGCCAAGGACCTCCCATCTCTGCCCTGTGCTCACTCCCAGTCGGGGCTGGGCTGGGCAGGGGGCTCTTTGCCTTTTGCCGTATCTGCTCCGGGGCTGATAGATTGAGGAGGTCAGTCCCCAGGGCTGGGGCTCAGTGCCAAAGGGCAATGCCCCAGGAGCAGCAGTGGAGGTGGCTGCTGATGCTTCTAACCCGTGGCACTGGTCTGTCTCTCTCAGCTCTCTACTGGTTTAACTACGAGCTGGTGAAGGAATGGCTCTGCCGTCAGTCCCGGCTTGACGAAGCCACTTTCATGGTCAGCTTCACAGCTGGGGCCGTCTCGGGGACGGTGAGTATGGGAGCTTCTGTTCCGTCCTGGGGGGATCCGAGTTTCTGCCTGGGTTTGAAGGGAGCCCGTTGGGCTACCTCCACCCCCAGAACGTTGGGATTCTAACCAGGGGAAACAGCCCTGCTGGAATCAGAAGGGTTTCAGGGCGTTTTATTTGGGTGCAGTTTATTTGGGGGTCAGCTGTTCCCCTCCTTGAAAGGCCGGGACCTGGGATCCAGCAGCCTTGGCCAGCTTGGGTCTGGATAGACCATTACTGGTTTTCAGATGCCTTTGCCTGCCCCTGCCCGAGACACAGGCAGTACCTGCCCCAGAGCAATGTCTGCGCAGGGACCAGCCTGGAGTAGGGGGATGCAGTGGGAGCCAGGGGCTTGGTCCCTCGTGGGCGGAGGTGCTAACCTGCCTAGGACAATGGGCGGAGGAGGGCTGAGCGCTCGGGGGGCGGATGGTAGGGGCTGAATCCAGCGTCTCTTGGCACGAAGGAGAAGTGCTGTACGGGGAGGCACTGGGGTGATGGGCAGCTTCTCCCCTTCCTCCAGGTGGCTGCTGTGCTGACGCTGCCCTTCGACGTGGTGAAGACCCAGCGACAGATTGAGCTGGGGGACAGGGAGACGCTCCGAGGTGAGGGGCTCATGGGGAGCCCGGGAACGTGGGACTCCGAGCAGCCTCAGCCTTTGGCTCGAATCCGTCCGGAACGGCCCATCAGGGGGGCTGGCTCCTTTCACTGCCCAAAGGGGGAGCTGTGATTCTGCACACAGGGGCGGGAGGGAGCGGTGGCTCCTCTGGAGAAGTCACCCAGTGTCCTGCTGCTGCTCATGCCCTGGGGGGAAGCATTGGAAGGCCGAGCAGACCCTTCCCTAGGGTGAGTGGTGGGTACCAGCCCTTCCCCTCATACCTCCACTTTGCCTTCGCCCCGCAGTGGCTGCCTCCAAGTCCTCATCCACCTGGCTGCTGATGAGGAGGATCCGAGCTGAGTCTGGCACCCGTGGGCTCTTCGCAGGTAACTAGAACGGCAGCCGGGCCAGCTGTAGGATGAGGGGTGGGGAGCAACCGCATTTCCAGGGGTGTCAGCTAGCGGAAGCGGGTAACGCTGCTCTCTCTGCCTCCCACAGGCTTCCTGCCCCGCGTCATCAAGGTGGCCCCGGCCTGCGCCATCATGATCAGCACCTACGAGTTCGGCAAGACCTTCTTCCAGAAGCTGAACCAGGAGCGACAGCTCAGCAGCCTGTGAGCGCCAGGGTGGGCAGAGCCCCCGCAGCGCAGCCTCCAAACTAACCACACCGTGGGCCAGGGCCAGGCTGGTCGGGGAGCTCCCCAGAGGTAGCAAGCGGGAGGTGACTGCAGAGATCAGTGCTGGGATTCAGCTGCCAAAGCCAGGGCCTTTCATTTCATCCAGCCTCCTTTCCTGGGGGGGGACAGCGGTGGTTCTGCCTCCGTACCTCTCAGCTCCTGCTGAGATCCACTGGGAACAGACCTCCCTGCCAGCAACAGCTTCTTCCCCGACATGCCCTGTGCCGGGATATGCAACGTCCAAGTGCCTTCTAGTCTCGCTCTCTCCTTGTGTTTCCTGCATCCACCTCAGCGGGTTTCCCATCTGCCTCCCCTGGGGGCGAGCTAGAGAGGCTGTCAGAGCAGCGTGGGCACCACGGTGCTTCCCAGCTGAGAAGGGTCAGGCCTGTTTGCCTTTGACAACATCTCACCTCCACCCTCCCTTCCCAACTGACACATTCATGGTTTGGAGGCTGCCTGTGCCTGCCGGGGGCCGCTCTCCAGCCTGTGAAGAGCCCCCTGGCAGTGGGTGCCCCGATCCTGGCATCTGATTGCGCTGGCCCCTTGATGGGGGCAGAAATAAGCTGTAGTGGGAGCGACGGAGTTGTCCTCTGGCGAACGCAGAGGGCCCCCTCCCTGCCCAGCCTGGGGGGGAGCAGAACAACCCCTGGCATTCCAAGCGAGGGGATCCCCTGCATGAATTGACTGCCTCCCCGGGCCACGCCCTGCCAAGGACCAAGAGCCTTTCTCTTCCAAAGACTTAGAGCGACTGGGGCGTGAAGGGCAACAGCCCCTCCTGCTCGGAGTCTCTCCACATCTGTTCCTGCTGCTGGCTGGGTTTAGCCCTGGGATTGGGTCCTAACCTACCACATGCCCTCTCCGCACACCCCATTCCCCTAGGCCGCCTCCTGCGGGGCAGCGATACAAAGGACAGTTGTACCCTGGACTCCAGGCCAGTCCCCCCTAGGTAGCACCATGGCTTCTTCCACTCAGGACTTCCCCATTCCTGTCTGCCCCCTGGAAGGCAGAGCTCTGGGGCCCAGCCCCCCCAGGTGGCCCATGCTCCGCCAAGACACCTTGCTGCTGGTAATGGACACCACCCAGTGGGCCCCACCTCCTCCCTGCTGCTGACAAAGGTGTGAAATCTCCAGGGCAGAGATTCCATGCCAAAGCGCCCCCATCCTCTTAGGGTCAGTAGCCGGCCAAGTAGCCATCCTCCTTCCTGTCGGAAACGCACGTGCCTGCTGGCTGGTTGCAGGAGTGGGGATTCGCTCCGACTTCCTTCAATAAAAGACACTGTATGTGAAATTTGCTCCTGAAAACCCTCGCCCCACCCCTCCCTTCCCCACCTGCCTGTTCTCCCTTCCTCACCTCAGCTGCTGTGGAGGGAGGGCTAAGGGCTGCTCTGCTGGCAAGGGGCTAGGATTTCCAATGAGCAGCCATTGATCTCTGCTGGGGAGGGCTTGTGTGCATCATGGTGTGGATGGGGGGCGGTACTTCCTGGCGCAGTGTCTGTGCAGGGTGGGAATTGATTGGTTAATCTCTTGGCCCTTCATTAGCCAAGGGGGATCCCTGCTGGGGTCTCTGCACCCTGCCTGTCCCCTAAAGAGGGGAACTCCAAAGCCCCCCCTGCCCCTCGCTCTCTCCTCGTCTGGACTTGGGGCCCAGAGAGCCCTTCTGCAAAGGCTGCGCTGTGGTGTTTGGGGACTGTCCCTTACTCCAGCCAGCTCGGGGGGGGGGCTGAGAGCATTTTTGTAAGAAACCGCAAATGGGGGGGGGGACGGGACACGAGGAGTGTTTGTGTCTGAGCTGGTGGGGGAACGGGCTGTGGAGCAGGACACAACCCAGCACCACCTGTTTTCTGCTGCCATGATGCATGGGAAGCGGGGGGGTGTTTGTGTGTGTCCTGCAAGAGAGCCCCACTCGTGGGGGTGGCAATGCCATGCCCGTCCCTGCCTGTTCTGGGGCGGGAGGGGGAGGGCTGTTGCCCACCCTGCTTGCTGCATCTCTCCACCCGCGGGTTCTCAAGCTATTGTCAGAGTTATGAGGAAATCTGGGAGGGGTGAATAAACCAACACCCCACCCCTTGGTTCTCCATGGGGCGGGGCTTTCTACCTTCAGTGGATCAAGCCCCTCCCCTTTTCCAGGGCCAGAGTTGGATCAGTGCCTGCTTCCCCCAGCCTTGCCCTACCCTGGCTCCAGCCAAACGCAGTTCAGCAGCAAAGCTGTGATACTGCCACCCTCCACACACCCCCTGCCCGTGGTGGGGTTCAGGCCTGGAGGGGGGCCACAATCCTGCTGGTGCTGAGGCTGCTTTCTAAGGGGCAAACACACCTCGGGCCCTTTACACACAGGCATCCATAGGAGAAGGCGGCCCAGTTTGTGGGTAAGGCACTGGGATGGGATTCAGGGGATCTTGGTTGTAATCTCAGCTCTGCCTCAGCCTCCTTGCGTGCCTCAGTTTCTCTGCTGTAGTCAGTGGGGTGATACCGCCTGGTCTCACATGAGAGACTGTGCCAATCACCTGATCGCTGGGAAGGGCCTTGAGACCCTGGAGTGGAAGGAGCTAGGATGTGGGCAGGCTTGGCCGAAAAGCAGGATTCCCAAGCCCAGAGTTGGGCTGCTCTCTGCCCTTGGTGTTTTCCTGTTGTGGCCCCTGCTCAGTTGCAGATGCAGCATAGCTCCATTNCCCCCCCCCCCCCCCCCCCCCCCCCCCCCATCAGCTGGCACTGGGGGAACATGGAGCAGTGAAGCCCCTACCTTGCCCCATGGTTATCCCTGTGGTTCCTGGTCACTGGAGTCCTGCCCTGCCGCTCTGCTGTATCTACACGGACCCCCCCTCCATTACTTCCTGCCTGAGGTTAGAGTAATGCGAGGGGCTCCCCCCGCCTGCAGGAATATGAGCACCCTGCACACAGCAAGAGGAATCCTGGCTCTCTGCAAACGCCTTCCGCTCAGCAGCTCCCTGCTGGGCCCTGGCTAACAAAGGGGGTTGAAGGCTGCTGCCCCAGGGTTGTCCCTCGCCCTCCTTCCCCCCGTTACCGGTACGCTGTGCCTGAGCCTTGCAGAGCAGCCAGCTGGCCATGGCCACGGCTAACAGGCCCTGAGCCTCCGGGGTCATTCCCTCGCCCCAGCTGCCTCCCAGAGCATCCTCCACCGAAGAGCCTCCTTTAGTGCCCCCAGCTGCGCTAGAGCAAAGCACCCCTTGGGGGAATGCCAAGGGCACCCAGGCAGGAGCGTCCCCACCGTAAGGCTGGGGTGGATCAGAGGGAGGCTGGTTGGTGAAGCCCCTGACCTGACACGGAGAACGCCTCAGCTCCTTGCCTTCAAGCACTAACGTGACCAGCACCCGGGCCCACAGGCCTCCCCCTTTGCGCCAACGGCATCATGGGCACCACGCTCGGACATGCCCGGAGCAGGCCCAGCGCTGTTTGCGGCCGGCTTCGGGGCAGAGCCAGGCTCGCAGGTCTGGCTGAGGTCTTTCCGGGACACCTGGAGCAGACGTCAGCTTAACCCCGGGAGGGTTGGAGCCCAGAGGTGTCGCGCTAGGGATGCTGCAACACGACCCCCAAATGGCTGCTGCCTGCCGGGGCCCACCGGGAGAGCTCCTGAGGAGCCTGGGTTGCATTGGCGCTCAGCACCGCTAGCTCCCATTGACCGCAGGCCTTTGCGAGCAGTCGCACGGGGGCTCAGCGCGCTCTGAAAATCAGGCCGCAAGGCACCGTGTGGGGGGCTCCCAAAATCAGGGGCTGCATCTGAATGGCTTGGCTGTGATGGAGAGGGGCACGGTGGCTAGTGACGGAGGAGCTGGGCACCCTTGCACCGGGCTCGTAACGTCCCCTGCAACTCCCTCGTTAGGGAGCCAGTTTCCATCAGCTGCAGGCGCCCCGGGGGGCCCAGGCTCATGGTGCCAGGGCATTTTGTGTGGGCGTTTCGCTCTATCTGCGCTGACCACCAGCTGGCCAACAGCCCAGCGATTGAACCAGGCCCTGCAGAGCTCCAAGGCCAGGCTCTTAGCTTGAGCGAAAGAACGCGTCTATCTGGGGTGGTAAAAGACGCGTGTCTCTGCAGAGCAGGCACTGAGGGGCCCCGACAACGCACTGACCCCCCGTCCTAGCGCCCCTCACGCCAAATCAGGCCCAGCTCATATCTGCATTTATTGTCTGTTTGCTTCGACAGGGCCTCCCCCCAGCCGGGGCTAGAAAATGCCAGGGGGGCGCTGGGGCTCTTCTCCCCGTCAGAGGGTGCACAACATGCCCCGGATGGGGGCGCTCAGGAGCGAGACGCATGGCAGCAGCAGGTTCCTACACACAGGACATGGGTGGTGGAGGAGGCAGAATCCCCTCCACCCACCGAGGTGGGGATAGTTGCTGGGCATGACGGGGCACGCAAAACCGGAGGAGGGAGCGGTTTGGGGGTCTCGCCTCCACGGGGCAGACAGCCCCTCGGGCTGCAAAGCCACTTGGTCAAAGCATCCGGCCCGCGGCAGAAGGGGGCAAGAGTCCACGGCTGTGGTGCAGGGCTGAGGGAAGCAGGTGAGAGCTGACAGCTCTTCCCCTTCCCAGCCCCCACACTACCTGCCACACAGTGTCCTGATGGGAGGAGGCATCTCGGCCCCAATCAGCTGGTTCCACAGCAGCGATAGAGTCCCCAGGGTGGGACACCGTCAAGGGCCTGCCCCAAGGGGAGGCCATGGCCGTGTGACAGGGCCCCACCCCGCCTCCACTCTTCACCCTTTCCAGCCAAGCGAAAGCTCCGGATGCAGGATTTATGGCCTGGTACGTCCTGTCCCCCCCTCCAACTCCTCCCCCCTTTTGCAATTTCAGTCAGGTGCAGGATCCTTCTTCACGCCCTGTCCTTCAGCTGCTGTGCAGCACGGCGGTTAAACGGCTGCCTTGGTCCACCCCAGAGGTGGCTGCTTTTCTGCAGTCAGGTGCAGTGACCCGCTCTGTGTGGCACATTTCACAAAGCACGTCGGGATCCTTCTGGCTCCGTACGAGCGTAGGATATTAAGTACTCGGTTAAGCGTCGGTCGGTAGGAATGGGGCCCACATCTGTAAGGATGCAGCGAATCAGCCAGGGGTGGGGCTGGCTGCCCCAGCCCCTCAAGAAGTTCAGTGAGGTCCATTTGCCTGTCGCATTGGTCCTGTTGGTTCGAGATGGTGGCGGCTCCTTGGTTCGCCTCTTGGCTCCCCGGTGGGACCCGCCGATCCCAGGACGAGTGGCGCCGCACAGCGTCTCAACTGGGGCTGTGGGTGGGGCTGGCTTCGTTGCTGTCACTTACCAGGCACTCGTTAGATTTCAGGCTGGCCAGGGACCTGCAGCTTGGGAGGGAGGCCAGGGAGCCGCAGAGCCCTAGCATGGATGGGGTGGGGTCCTTCCCTGGAGGGCAGAGGGGAATTGAAAGAGGGCAGGTCAGAGCAGGGGCCCTGCCCAACCCAGGCCGTTCAAAAATCCCTGTGCGCTTTTCCTGGCGGAGAGCGGACAAGGTGCTAAGTGACTTGTCCAAAGTCCTACTGGAAGTCAGTAGCGGAGCCAGGACTAGAACCCAGGAGCCCCGATTCCCAGTCTCCTGCTCTCACCACTAGACCCCACTCCCTCTGAAAGCCAGGGAGCCCTCCCCCAAGGCCTGGCTCCCAGTTCCCCTGGCTCTAACCTCTACATCCTACAGGAACTGCCCCAAGCCAGCTTCCTACAGTAACACAGATTCCTAGAGTCCAAGGCCAGAAGGGACCATTGTGATCACCTTGCCTGAGCTGCGTGACGCAGGCCGGAGAACTCCTCCCAAGGAATTCCAAGAGCAGAGGGTTTAAAACCACATCCAGTCTGGATTTAAGTATCGCCAGGGATGGAGAATCCACCACCGCCCTCGGTAAGTTGTTCCAATGGATAATTACCCTAAACGTATGCCTTGTTTCCCGTCTAAATTGGTCTTGCTCCATTGGGGCTGATCGCCGCAGAATGCAGGCTGGGGGTTAGATCAAGGAGCTGGGAGGCAGGATGCCTGGGGTTCCATTTCCAGGTTCACCTCTAAATTCCCAGGCCTCTCGTACCAGCCCCTCCCCAGCCGTACTCTCTTGCAGACAGGTGCTAGGGTCTTCCTCCAACCCCAGGCGTCTACTAATAGGTAACTTCTGCCTCCCAGCCCGCCCAAAGGTGGCTAGCCTTTCCACCCACCGACCCACTCCCCGGGCCCGTGGCCTTACCCAATGGCCCCCAGGGCTCTCCTTCTTGCTTGCCCTCCCCCAGCCTCTGGGAATCCGAGCTCAGGCTGATCTCCGCCGACAGCTGATCCGTGCTCATGAAGCTGTGCCTGCAAGAGACAGCGCCCTGTTACTCCCGGCCCGGAGGAGCTGGAGCAGCATTCAAAACCCCACCGCCGGCGCCTCCCCCCCGCAGGAGTTCCTGCTGCGCTGCAAATTCTCCCGGAGCCCTGTGCGCTGGGGAACTGGGAGCCATGTGGGCTAGGAGCCTCTGGAGTCCCTCCGGCCACTGGCTGGTGGGGCCCCCCTGCGCCTGGCGGGGTCGCGTTGTTCCGGGAGCAGTCTGGGAACCAAGACCTAGGCCCTGATCCGGGCAAGCACGCGCCTAACTCTACGCATGGCTGTAATTCCATAGGCTGCAGAGGGGCGGCTCTCAGGCAGTAAGTCACTTAGTGCAGCTGGGCCCTATCGCCCAGGCTCGGGGCGGAAGCACTTATGTCCAGAGGGTGAGATTATCAATCTCCCAACCCCACTGCCCCCAGCAACCAGCCTGCCAGAAAGGCAATGGCAACACACAGCTGGGGTGGGGACGATGGGGAGTCCTGGAAGGGAGACATCCCGAGCTGGGTATCTTACCCTATTCACCCCACATCTGTCCATCCAACCACACCTCTGTCTAGGCTCCTCCCTCCCTGTCTGACCCTCCATCCTTCCATCCGTCTAGGCTCCTCCCTCCCTCTGTCTGACCCTCCATCCTTCCATCCATCTAGGCCAGGGGTTCTCAAATTGCGGGTTGGGACCCCTCAGGGGGTCACAAGGTCATTACATGGGGGGGTCGCGAGCTGTCAACCTCCACCCCAAACCCCGCTTGCCTCCAGCATTTATAATGGTGTTAATTATATAAAAAGGTGTTTTTAATTTATAAGGGGGAGTCGCACTCAGAGGCTTGCGATATGAAAGGGATTGCCAGTAAAAAAGTTTGAGACCCACTGATCTAGGCTCCTCCCTCCCTGTCTGACCCTCCATCCTTCCAGGCTCTCCCTCCATCTGACCATCCATCCTTCCATCCATCTAGGCTCCTCTCTGTCTAACCATCTAGAATCCTCTTTTTTTCTCTCTCTCTCGCTCTCTCTGACACACATTTTTAACAGGTTAATTAACTACTGGAACAACTTATCAGGGGACATGGTGGATTCTCCATTGCTTGAAGTCATTAAATCAAACCTGGAAATCTCTCTAAAAGCTCTGCTCCAGCTCAGCCACCAGATATGGGCTTGATGACCACTCACAGGGCGAGATTCTCATGTCCTGCAGGAGGTCAGGCTAAATGGTCATAATGGTTCCATCTGGCCTAACAGTCTTGGAGGCTCTCTCTGGTGTTTGTCAGGCCCCAGTCCCCTTGGCCTCCATCCGTGGATGACTAGACCAGCCTGAGTTACCCCCGGGCTGGGAAGGATGTTGGAACAAACCAGCCAGGCCCCTGGTTTGGGATGCCACTTCTCTCCTCTGCTGGCAGGAGATGGGGTTGCTGGCTCTGGGCTACACCCCCCACCCAACTCCCCTATTCCTTCCCAGGGGAGCAGGGTTTTACACAAGCTTCAGGGCCATGGACTCGGATAAAACCCGAACCAGCCTGAAGGTTCCTCCGAAAAGGAGACCAGATCCCAGCACTGGAGCTGTGGCTGGTTTTAGAGAACGTCCGACTCTTCCCTCCTCCTCACTGCTCTGCATGGTGAGCTATTCCCCCCTCTCCCCCGCATGGCCACACACACACACACACACTTCGGCCCCATAGGGTTGGAAAGAGAAGCCGCAACCACCCCATTTCCCAGGGCCAGGGCTCCCGGGGCAGCCCCTCCTCGGGAACCCTGCACACCCATGCAGCCTTGGCAGAAGGCTCAGAGCAGCATCTGAAGGTGGGAGGTTCATAGGGACCAGCCCCTGCCTCCTGGAGGGTCTCCTCTTGCTGCCCTGCACACTGCCCCCACCCGGACCCGGGCCCGGCTCCTCGGTGTCTCCTCCCTGGGGATTCACCTCCTGTACAGCTTGGTGTCTGACCCGCTCTCGTTCCCATTGAGGGTCCCCATCGACGGCCACTGGTTCACCAGCGGCGTGGCCATCTCCTTGGAGAGCTGGGTGTTCTCACAGGGGATCAGGCCCGTCCTGGAGGCAGAGGAGGAGGAGGGGAGGCTGTGATGCACAGCGGGCCGGGGCCAGGAACACAGAGCCCTACTCGCCTCCCAGCAGGGCTAGCAGCCACATACAATGTGGCATGGAGGGCGCGGTGGGAACTCTGGGGCAGAGGGAACTGATGGGGGGAGGAAAGGAGAGAGCCCCTGCCCGTGTGGGGCAGAGGGAGCTTGAGGGGAGGAAGGGGAGGAAAGAGACCCTCCCCCCGTGGGCCAGGAGGAGCTGACGGGGGGGGGGGGAAGAGAGCCCCTCCCCGTGTGGGGCAGAGGGAGCTTGGGGGGAGGAAGGGGAGGAGAGAGCCTCTCCCAGTGTGGGCCAGAGGGAGCTTGGGGGGAGGAAGGGGAGAAGAGAGCCTCTCCCAGTGTGGGGCAGAGGGAGCTTGGGGGGAGGAAGGGGAGGAGAGAGCCTCTCCCAGTGTGGGGCAGAGGGAGCTTGGGGGGAGGGGAGGAGAGCACCCCTCCCTGCATGGGGCAGGGTTTTTTTGATGGACTCACAGCTGCTCCTGCAGTTCCAGGATGACGCCCTCCAGCTCCCTCTTCTCCAGCTGGTTCTGCACCTTCACCTCTTCCAGCCTCATCTGCAGGCGCTTGTTCTCCGCCTCCAGGTCCTTCAGCTGGGATTCCCGGAGACGCACCAGCTCCTCCAGGTACCCCTGGGGCACAGGCAGGGATCAGGCCTGGCGGGGCAGGGCAGGCCTTGCCCTGGCTGCAGTGAGGAGTGAGCTCACTGGTGGGGGCTGGGCCTGGGCATGCACAACACTGTGCCCAGGCCAGCTCTGCCAGGGGAGGGATCTGGCGGCAGGGACAGAGAGAGGATGCACGCCAGGACCACCCCAGTGGAGGCTGCAGCATTCCTGGGGCAGCAGCCTCCACCCCAGGCAGCAGGGCTGGGGCCGTACCCCCCAGCAGCATGCTCGGAAGGGAAGTGTGAGCCCCACTCTGATGGGGAGGGAGCAGGTGGCTGCGGGGGGCGGTCAGGGTCACGGTTGCTGCTGGGTCTAGGAGCTGCGGTGCAGGAAGCAGCAGGGCTCCCCCGGGGTTACTTGTCTCTGCTTCAGCACTGGGGGCTGGACGAGATGACCTCCCGAGGTCCCTTCCAGCCCCACATATCTAGGAGGGAGGCTCAAAACCAACCCCCCCACCACCCCCAATCCGCACCCCTCACTGCCAGGGGGCAGCAGGGTCCCCGCCCCAGCCTGATGCCCGGGTACCTTCTGCGCATACACGATGCGGAACTTCTGCTCCATCTTACGCCACTTGTTGTACCAGCTGTCCTCGTCGGCGACCAGCAGCTGGTAGGGGTGCTCGGGGGAGCTCTCCTCGCTCGTGCTGCTCTCCACGCTCCTCCGGTCCTCCTCGTCGCTCAGGTAATCATAGCTGCCCGGAGAACCAGGGGCTCAGAGGGAGAAGACAGCCCCCTGTCTACCCCAATTTGGCGGGGAGGGTCAGGGGTGTCCTGGGAGCAGGAGTGAGGCTCAGCGAGTGGAGGGGGCCACGAAACCCAGAGAACAGCACAGCTCCGAGTCATTGTTGTCTGGGCTGATTTCCTCCCCTGGGCAGCAGGAGAATTGCCTGAATGGATGGTTGGCAAGGACTGGAGAGTGAGTGAGTGAGTGTGTCGCCTTCTAGCAGAGAGGCCCAAAGAGACGCTGAGGAACATGGCACTGTTGCCAGCTAATAAGACCTCTCCGCTGTGGCAAGCAGATCACATCTGGGTTTTGGAGCCAAACCTCCGGACCCCTGGGTTCTAGCCCAGATGTGCCTCTTCTGGGCAGTAAATGGAATCACGGCAACAGGGTCAGAGCCTGGCACTTTGCCATCCTGCAGGGGCCGGACTGAGCTCCCGTCACTGTGCTGCGCGGGAGGCTGTCCAGAGCGTCCATACGGCCCTGTCCACTCGGGAAAGATCTCGAGGCGCTTTTTCCTAATGGTTTGCCCCATTGTCCCTGGTGGCATTTTTGCTTCCTTCCTCCCCCAGGCCTGTGCTGAGTGGTGGGCGGGTTCCCTCACCCCAGAGGTGCTGCCATGTGAAGCACTCTAGGAGCTCTGGAGAGACAGAAATGTAAACCCAGTAGTTCAGCCTTGCCCCTAAATCACTCCCTCTGGCCCGTCTAATCCCTGCCGTGGTTCTAGTTTATGGAGCGCTCAGAGCTATGTGCCCAGCGATGTCGCACCAGCAAGGGACTATCGCCTTCCTGCCTCGAGACACCCCGAAACAGCATTGGCCTGATTAATCACATTGTGCCTAAGGACCAGCCGTGACGGGGCCCCTTGTGTTAGGTGCTGTACAAACACAGAGTAAGTCCCTGTCCCAAAGAGCGTATTGGCGGTCACAGTGCTTTGAATCTCCTAATTTGCCCTTTGCTCTCTGTCGCCCCCTAGTGCTCTCTCTGCATTGCTCTTTCCCATGGTTCTCCTGGCCACTGAACGTCAGCCTTAGATCATTTCCCCCGGGACGTGCCAGCTCTCGTTTTTCCAAGCTGAAATCCAACTGTTCTCGCTCTTGACCCCTTGGGACTATTTCTCTGCACCTCCTCTCAGTTTGCAATACTCACTGACCTGCTCTCCTAGGTGCTGGGTAGATGTATGTGACGGCACCGTAGCAATGGGCACAGTGTCTTCTCATGGCCCCCTAGTGAGAGCATTTGTGGTGCTTTGTACAGGAAACGGGACTACATTACCCAGAATCCTTAGTGACAGGGTAGGTATCAGCTTGGAAATACAAGTCTGGGGGTTCTTAGTTGCATGATGCAGTTACGCAATTGCAGACCCTCCTGGCGGGGGTTTTCGGCTGTGATAACTACAGGCGTCAGGACACAGCATCCCCTCCATGTGCAGTGATGCACAGTGGGAGGGGCAAAGGGTTGTACAGATCCATCTACATAACAACAAAGTGACCTGGAGTCAATAGGAGAGGGAGGCTGGTCTTAGCGCCCAGCTGACCAACCTCCCATGAGAGAGACAACATGGTCCAGTGCCTATCACCACCATCTGGGACTCAGGAGACCTGGGGTCCTTTCCCAGATCTGCTGTGGGCAAGTCACTTCCACTCACTGGGCCTCCACTTTCCCCTCCCACCGCTTGTCTGTTTGATTGTAAGCTCCTTGGGGCAGGGACTGTCTCTTACCAGGCATCTGTGCAGCACCCAGCACCCTGACCCTGGTTGGGGTCTGTCGGTGCCACTAATGGGAGCTGAGCGGCGCTCCAGGGTGCTGGGCCCCCCACACTGACAGTGGCTGGCTCATTGGTGGATGATACAGTAGCTGTTACCTCTGTGTAAACTTCAGATACGGGGTGTAGTCAATGACCACAGGGGTTTTCCCATCCATTACTTCCCCTTTCAAGCAGAAACTGAAAGACACAATGAGAAAAAGGAGTTCAGGCAAAACCGATCGATCAACACTGCCCCAGAGCTGCTGGGGTCAGAGCTGGAAACATTTTCCTGTGGCTCTAACTCTACCCTGACACCGTTCTTGGGGTACCCAGGACTGAGAGTCACCTTCTTTTTCCCCTGACGCCTGGGCCTGGCTGGGCATCAGCTGCCTAATACCACCAGCCGGTCAGCCACTCAAGCCCTCTCCTCTGGTGTATCCCAGCCCTGTCTTTGCCTGGCAAGTTCACAAGAAGTGCACCCCAGCCCCCGAGCCCTCTTGAAGCGTTCCTGGGACACCCAGCCCCTGGTTACTCACAGAAATCCCAGCTCTGCCCCCAAGGGAACGGTGTACCCCAGTTTAACCTTAGTTCGCTGCTCCTGTATGTCACGCAGCACTTATAATAAAACCAAAGGAGGTTTATTTAAGAAAGAATAGAGGTTCCACCAGGGAACAAGAGCAGGAGAGAGAAACAAATGGTTACAATACATAACAAATCACAGAACATGCGCTAGGGCCTACATTTACGAATTGCTCCCTTTCCTAGTTAATACAATAGGTTCCTCCCCCCGCCCCCCGTCCCCAAGTTCAGTCTGTCGCAGAGCTGGCTGGCTTCCCAGGACCCACGATCCAATCTTTTGTGAAACACTCTGCTCAAGAAGAGGTCTCCTCAGTGAAAGGGTGCAGAGGGTCTTTGTCCACCCTGTGAAACACCAAACCAGCCTTTTGTCTTTACTGACAGGCACTGTGATCCCCTGTCTGCTCTAATGTTTCTTTTTACCTCCATGGGGGTCTGGATTGTTTGCAGTTGTCTTTGGTGGTTTTCCATTGATTGCTCTAGGCAAGGGTAGACAATTGAACCTTGCATTATGTCTCCGGCTGACCAGGGATGGGTGACAACCCCCTCCTGCTTGAATGGGCCGTCACTGACACATAGGATTCCCCTTATCCCCATAAGGCATAGTTTTCAATGTAGCTATATCATTCCTTAAGGGTGGCACCCGTACACACAACTCACAATTATGAGTCTTGGCAAGTCACAAGCTTTCAGTGGAGACCTCACACGCTACCCTTCTTGGATAAATACCATGTATTAGGTGTAGTGAGTGTGTCAGGTCTGAGACAGGAACTGCTTGTAGAGAGCAGCGGAGAGCTTTTGCCCATTGGCACCAACAGGCCTCTGTGCAACCTACCCAAACCGCTCCCACTGTAGAGGACGGTGCAAGAACACTGAATGAGGGGGGAGCTCCCAGCTACTGCAGTACCAGCCTCTCCCAGCACGGGGTGCTGTAGGGGTGGGGCAGGAGCGCTGGCTATGGGGGGAGCTCCCTACTGCTCTATTCTCAGCCTCTCCCAGCAGGGGGCGCTATGGGGGGTGCTATGGGGGGGTGCAGGAGCACTGGCTGTGGGGGGAGCTCCCTGCTGCTCCATTCTCAGCCTCTCCCAGCAGGGGGTGCTATGGGGGGGTGCAGGAGCACTGGCTGTGGGGGGAGCTCCCTATTGCTCTATTCTCAGCCTCTCCCAGCAGGGGGCGCTATGGGGGGGTGTGCAGGAGCGCTGGCTGTGGGGGGAGATCCCTGCTGCTCCATTCTCAGCCTCTCCCAGCAGGGGGCGCTATGGGGGGTGTGCAGGAGCACTGGCTGTGGGGGGAAGCTCCCTACTGCTCTATTCTCAGCCTCTCCCAGCAGGGGGCGCTATGGGGGGGTGCAGGAGCACTGGCTGTTGGGGGAGATCCCTGCTGCTCCATTCTCAGCCTCTCCCAGCAGGGGGCACTTTGGGGGTGGGGTGCAGGAGCACTGGCTGTGCAGGCAGCTCCCTGCTGCTCCAGTCCCAACATTCCCTAGCAGGGTGTGCAATAGGAGACAGTATAGGTCTGAGGACACACATACCGTGGCCTTAGTCCGGAGCAGGAAGCCAGGCAGGAGTGGGGCTGGAAGGGTCTAACCAGACCAGTTCAGCCATTTCCAAGAATGAGCCCAGGAGAAAATATGTTGGTTTTGCCCATGTTAAAAAATTCTGGTGACCTCTTTGAAAAGCTCTTGCAACCCCGTACTTTGGTGCAGGGACATGAAATGTGGCCGGGCCATGGGCCCAGGTGTCAGGGATGGACCTTTTGCCGCTTCGGTGAAAAGCCATCCAGACTTGGCCCGGTGATCAGCCTTTGATGAAGTGCCGTTCACGCATGCGGCGTACAGATTGATTCGATTTGAGCAGCTCAATTCCACAGCGATTCCATCCGCGCTGGGCATACTCCAGCCCCGGGCCAGGCAGGGACAGAGAGATGGACTTTCCTCGCCATTGCAGCCGTGGGTCCAGGCCATGCCTATGCTCTAGGGATTATGTGGGGGAAGCTCCCTGGCTTGTGTTATGCAGGGGCTCAGATGAGATGGTCCCTTCTGGCCTTGGAGTCTCTGAACGGAAAGCAGGGAGCCAGGCTCTCTTGTGCTCTCAGAGACCCTCCTGCTTGGCCCCAGGCATAGAGGAGCATGTTGGGGGACAAGAACCAGACCTGCAGGGCGGGGATGGGTGGGGTGGATTGGGACAAGGAGCTTGGGGACGAGGAACCTGGCTGGGACGGCAGGCTGGTTGTGGGGGGGAGAGAGAAACCGGGAGTGGAAGTTGGGGGGGGCAGAGACTGGGACTGGGAGCCAGAGGAGGGAGACTGGGACTGGCTGGGCAAAGAGACTGGGAACCAGTGGGGCAGAGGGAAGGAGGTGAGGTGCGGGAGACAGATCTGACAAGGATCTGAGGTGAAGGGGGAGAACTGGGCAAAGAGACTGGGCCAAGGAGCTGAGGGGGGAAGGGCAGGACACAGATTAGACAAGGAGCTCAGGGAGGAAGGTTGGGAGCCAGTGGGGACTGGGAATGTGGGGGAGGGTGGCGGTGACTGGAGATGGGTGGGGGGGAGGGAGAGAGAGAGAGAGATCAGATGAGGTGCTGGGAGGGAGGGAATTAGGACTGGCTGGGCAAACGCACTGCACAGAAGGAACTGGGGGAGGAAACTGGGAATGGCTGGGCAAGGAGACAGGTACTGGGAGTGCGGGAGAGACTGGGACTGGGATGAGGAACCTGGAGGGGTGAGACTAGGATGTGCTAGGCAGGAAGACTGGGACTGGGATGGAAAGCCTGAGGAGTGGAGACAGACTGGCTCGGGGAGGAGAATGGGACAGAGAGATGGAGCTGGGGTGGGGAACAGGCAGGACAGGGCCATGTTGGAGAGGAGGGGGTCATGCTTGGGGGGGGAATCGGGGGGAGGACAGGCAGAAGAATCTTTGCCCATTGGAGCACACTGCCCTCCAGGGCCTGGAATGGAACCCAAGATCTCAGAGTCCCACCATTCCTCCATTGTCAGCAAATATCTGTGAAACCCACTGGGAAATTATCCCATCTCACTCTAGTGCGGCTCCACAGAGGATGACAACCTACTATTGCTGTCAGCTACGCTGTTAACTCAAGTTGCAGAGATTTGTGCGGTGGATCTAAAGGTTCCCACTTGCTGATGACCCGTGGGGGTGTCAGATCTGTCTCTCCACATCAACTCCTTCCCTCTGCCCCACTGGTTCCCAGTCGCTTTCCCAAGCAGTCCCAGTTTCCCTGCTCTGGCTCCCAGTCTCTGCCCCCCACGCCAACTTCCACTCCCGGTTTCTCTCTCCCGACCGGGAGCACCATTATTAAAGTTACAAAGTCAAGCACTCAAATATTAGGCAATGCCAGAATTCAGGTTGCCTGTGCAACCTTTGTTCAGCCCACTTGGGCGCACGCATGATGCTGCAGTCTTTAATTAGATGATCATGCTGTTTTTTTCCAGTGCACAGCTCTGGGGTTGAACCTGGCCTGCTCTGGGGTTGAACCTGGCCTGCTCTGGGGTTGAACCAGGGTTTTTCAGCAAAGGAGGCTGTGGTGTATAGGGGCCCTGGTTGCAGAAGTTGGAAGGTGGGTAGTGAAGGAGGCAGGGGATTGCAGGCAGGGAAAAGATGGTCTGGTTAAAGGCAGGTGAATGTTGCTCTGGAGAATTAGATTCTGTCCCTTCCTCTGCCCTGTTCCTGGTGTGATGCTGAGTGAGTTACTTAAACCCAGCTTTTCACTAATTATGAGATCCTCGTGTTTTTGCAGGGGCCTGACTCGGAACCCTGGGGCTTGATTTACAGAAGCGCTGAACATTATCAGCTGCAACGCAAGGCAGTGGGAGCTGCGCTTTGAACATGTAAAGTGCTATCTAATGCCAAATACTCCGAAAAGAATCACATCGTAGGCGTCTCAAAGTGGGCACCCAAAACGATTGGAAAAATGTGAGTGACTCAGTTCCTCATCTGTAAAACAGGGATAACAACACCCTTCATCCCACCCAGCCTGGGTGCTATGAGGATCACACTCGTGAAGCGCTCGGATGCGTTAGTGGCAAAACACCCAGGAGGAAATGAATAATGCTGTCTTCCGAGCGGGGTTTGAATAGGCTGCAGTACGTGGATGTCACCCATTGACTGTGAGGAGAAAACAAAATAGCTGATTCAGTGCACAGGCTCAGTCAGTGAGCACCAATGAGCCAGGGGTCCTGTGGGGAAAATAGCGTGAGATCACATCATTAAAGACGATCATAATACGTACACACAAAGGGGCTGAACTAAGGTTAACCAGGCAATTTCCTATCTTCTTTGCCTCCTTAATAACGTTCTTTTAATGTAGGTTTGGGGCTGATTGTTCTTTGTAATTCTAATGAAATCCCTTGTTCAGTGTTTGTAGAAAGTGGGTCTGTGTGTGATTCTTTAGCCCTGACAGAGGAGCCCCGGTTGGATCTCGCTATGAGAAATGTGCATTGTCCCTGTCGGTCGGTCTGTCTCCCTCTGGGTTTTCTAAGGTGGTCATTCAGCACTGTTCTAGGTATTGCACAATGGGTGCTTTAAAAATACCTCCGATTTTGATTCAACATAAGAACGGCTACGCTCAGTCAGATCAATGGTCCATCTAGCCCAGTATCTTCTCTTCTGACAGTGGCTGGTGCCAGATGCGTTAGAGGGAATGAACAGAGCAGCCAATTGAGTGATCCATCCCCTGTTGTCCAATCTCAGCTTCTGGCAGTTGGAGGTTAAGGGACACCCAGAGCATGAGGTTGTGTCCCTGACCATCTTGGCTAATAAGCACATGGAGGATAGGTCCATTGATGGTGAATTTTTTTTGGCCTTCACAACATCCCCTGGCGAGGAGTTCCACAGGTTGACTGTGCACTGTGTGAAGAAATACTTCCTTATGTTTGTTTTAAACCTGCCGCCCATTTATTTCATTGGGTGACCCCTTGTTCTTGTGTTGTGTGAAGGGGTCAATAACACTTCCTTATTCACTGTCTCCACACCAGTCATGATTTTATAGCCCCCTTCAAGAGGAACTGTTCTCAGGCTCCTCCTACCTGAAGTCAATGGCGCTGAGGCCGATCAGCATCCCGGTGAGCACAGTGGACTCCTCTCGCAGCATGATAGCCCCGTCGTCGTAAAACCTTCTGCAGGGAAGGACAGACACCGTTACCCCTGGGGAGGGGGCTGCAGAACACCCAGCAACACACCACATGCTCCCACACAGCCTTACCGCACAGACATGCCTGCCCACTGCTACGAGCTCCATGGGGTCTCTGTGGCATCTGTCCATTCACACTCACGCAGCCTTGGCCTGGAGACCCAGCCAAGCGCTGCAATACGAAGCCCAGAGATCTCACTCACATGCCTGTGCCCCTGCGCTGGCTCGTGAAATCCATCGTAAATGCGGAAGGTGCCCCCGGGGAGCCCTGTGCTGCATGCGTCTGAGGCACAGGGCGAGGCGCCTGCATCTCACCTGAGCATTTTCACGGGCTCCCGCGCTCCCATTCTGGAGGCGAGTGGACCGAGCCAGTGAGGGGCAAGGAGGAGTAGGGATGGGGTCCTCCTTTGCCCCAGGGGCTGGGAAACGTGAGCCACACAGCAACCCTACTGCTCAGACCAAGGGACAGCAACGTATGATGGGGATTTGTAGCCTCCACGGGAAGCCCATCCTGCTACAGTCTTCTGTGGATGTGGCCCGTAGGCTCGTCCCACCAACGCAGCCCCAAGACGGGCAAACACTGGGCTCCTTCGGTCTCGCCCCGGCGGTGGGAGAAACGGCCTGTCTGCACCCCGCCAGCGGGACGGCGCGCTGCTGTGTCTGGAAGCCGCTCACCTGGTGGTCCTGGTGTCCCTCAGGGCCGTGGTGATGTATTCCGACATGCGTTTCTCCATCAGCGCCACGCGGATCCAGGCCCGGCCCTGCCACAGACAAGCCCAAGGCACGGGGTGATTAGGGGGACCTGCCTCTAGTGTCAACATCCATCCAGCCACCCACCTAGTCTATCCATTCCCACTGACGCCCATCCAGCCATCCAGCACAGGGTGCCCATCACCGTAGTCTCTGGGTACTAGCTAGTGTCTTGTGACTGTCCCCTTCGAATGCAGCAGACAGACACCCTTCTGGGAAGGATGGGCACAGGGGTTGTCCCATTAGCTGGTGTCCCTTTCCAGGTTGCCTAGGGGTGGCAGGGGCCCTTTGGCCCAGCGACCCTGCCAGACCCAGAAATGGGCTCTCTGCCCTTCCCATGTGTCTGCTGCTTCCCCCCTCCCCTGACGGGGCCCGCCCAGCTTGTTGGCTTAGACAGCGGGGGAGCAGCCACCTGGGGCCCTGCCTGACCTTGGCCCTCGAAGTGCTGATGTTCTCCATGTTCTCAATGCTGCTGACGCAGTTGTTGGGGACCTTGCTGCAGGCCAGGCGGATGTAATCCCAGAAGCCGCGCTGCCCATCGGAGCTGAACCAACTGACGGGACCTGGGGCAGAGAAGAGGAGACGGCTGGGCTGCGACCAGGAGAGGTCCCTGCCGTCCAGGGGGCCAGCCTGTCTTAAACATTGGCCAATGCTGGAGGCTCCAGACATCCTCCGTAGCAGATGCATGCACACAACAGTTGCACACACACAGTCAATAGGAGTAGACATCTGCCCACCTGGATGCAGACAATTGCACACAAATATGCGTCCAACCGTTGCACACACGTGCATGCAACAGATGTGCACAAACACTCACGCACGGAAGCGGACGTGTACAAACTTGTGCTTACGGTAGGTGTGTCCACAGGCAGGTCTCCCATCGCAGAAGTGTGTAAACATGATGCATGCACAGACACACACACACACACACACGCATCCGAACGCCCTGCGGGGAGCCCAGCCAGTCCACACGAGCACACGCACCGTTACCTTTGAAACGGTGACTCAGGATCTGCTCTAGAATGGCAGAGAAGTTGATGAACTCCTCCGACGAATCGTCAATGGGCTCCGTGGTGTATTTCTCCAGCAGGGTCTTCACGGAAAATCTACCGGAGAGGAAAAAAATAAAAATCACGGACAGGTATGCAGGGGAGGCAGACAAGAGTTTCCTGTGGGGGACCCTCGGGGAGAATCTCTGAAAGGTAGTAAGGAGAAGCAGCTCTGCAGCGTGGTCTGGTGGCTCCAGCACTGCCCTGGGACTCAGGAGAGTTGGGGGCTATTCCTAGTTTTGCCACTGAGCCTGTTGTATGACCTTGGGTGAGGCAGCGTGACCTAGTGGCTAAAACACCCCACTGGGGGTCGTGAGAGCTGGGTTCAATCCCAGGGCTGTTGGGTGAGCTTGGGCAAGTTGTTCCCTGGGCCTCAGTGTCCCCATCTGTGAAATGGGGGTAATGATACTGACCTCCTTTGTAAAGCACTTGGAGCTCTATTGATGAAAAGTGTGATATAAGAACTAGGGGCTACTATTGCTTCCCCCTTTGCCTTGGCTATTTAGCCTGGAAGCGCTTTGAGGGTGGGCCTCTCTCTCACGATGTGCATGTGCGACATGGCACGACAGAGCCCTGCACAACACTGATTCACCATCTCCATCGGGGAGCAGCCGCCCGGGGACACCAGCTCCACACACCCTGCTCCTTGTGTATCCATTGTTGCCATGCTGTGATTTCATGATCTGTGGTGCAATTCCCTGGTGAAAGAAGCCGTTACACAGCATCTGCACGTGGACAGAGGCAGCATGCTCTCCTGTGGACAGATATGAGAAGCCCATGCCCGTCTCCAGCTCAGGATCACTCAGCACAGTGCTTTAGTCACTAATGAATTAGGCCTCCAATTAAAGAGGCCTATTTAACAGATAGGGAAACTGAGGCACAGAACGGGGGACGTCAGTGAGGATGAAGAAGGGAACTCAGGAGTGCTGCACCCCTCTCCCCATCACTACGTCATGCTCCCCTTCAGGGCCCAGACTGGAACCCAGGAGTCCTGCATCCAAGACATTTGCTTTCCACTCACATCTATGATTATTATGGGTCACGCTGTCAGCCCACTCTTGATGGGCACCTGCAAATGGAGGCCAGTGGTCTGCCAGCAGGAGCGCTCTCTCCTTCCCCACCACGCTGTTTGCCTCTTCTCGCCGCACGCGGCATCTGCCGTTTCCAGACAGCTCTTCAGACACCTACGCACCCAGCTGTCCTCCGGCCTTCTTAGGGCCCTGTTTTTCAGCACAGAGCAAGTGGGATCCCGCCCGAGTCCCCTGGGGGGAGCGGAGGAGCAGGGCAGGGAGTTGTCGTTCCTGGTTTCAGATGGCATCATTGACATTTCCAACCCTGCAAAGGGCTTTTGCTAGACCCGTGTCACTTAGGCACTGAATCAAAGGGATATTGCAAGGGAGAGACGGATACAGACACAGCGTGGGAGGGAGGCCGGTGGGGAAATCGAGCAGGGGACTGGAACTTGGGACTCCGAGAGTCTAGCCCTAGCTTTGGAAGGGAGCACGGTCTAGTGATCGGAGCCAGAGACTGGAAGTCAAGCGATTTAGGTTCTGTTTCCAGCTCTGGGAAAATATGCTTTGGTGGGGAGAATAGGGGGCTGGGATCAGGACTCCTGGGTTCTAGTCTCCGTTCTGCCCCTGTATGAACCTAGGCAAGTCGCTTCCTCATTCTGTGCCTCGGTTTCCCCATTTGCAGATAAAAGTGACCCACCTGCTGAGGAGCTTGAGGCTTATTTCGTGCTTTAGACTCTCATGTGCTGTCTAAGGGCTGTACATGGTGCCATTACTATGTTAGCTACTGTCCTGCCGATGCAACTCTTACTCATTTAAAAGCCCACCTTACTAAGTCACGACCTAGATGACATCCTGTAGCAGTGAGTTCCAAAGGCTAATCATGCAACATGGTAAACTAGGCCATTTTACCTACTGGAAATCTGTAGTTTGTAAAATTCAAATAAGTGACCACACACACAGACACATACTTTCCTATGGAAATGATTATTTATATTATAGTTGCACCTGGAGCCTCCAGGGGAGATCAGGGCCATGTTGTGCTAGGTGCTGTACAGACCTAAAGTGAGAGACAGGCCCTGCCCTAACAAGCTCACAGACTAACTAGCCCGACAAAAGGCAGAAGAGGGGAGTATTTTTAATCCCCATTTTACAGATGGAGAAACCGAGGCACAGAGAGATGGAGTGACTCCCCCAAGGTCACCCAGGGAGGCTGTGGCAGAGTTGGGACCTGAACCCAGCTTTCCTTAGCCCAGCCCACTCGACCCATCTCATGGCCTTGTGCTTTTCCTCAGGGTGCTGCTTAGCCTCATCCTGATCTCACATGGGGGCTGTGCTTTCCCACCCCACAAGATCCCCCTCCTCTCTCCCCCGCCCCCACTCCAGCCTGAGGACGTCAGGCCGCCTTTCACCGGAGCTAGAATACATCAGGGGGGAATAAAGACACTAACAGGATTGGACAATGGAGCTTTTCATCTCGGTCTGCTTGGCCACGCTGCTGGAGGCAGCCGCTTGTGCTGCTGAATCAGGGCAGCCTTTGTGACACCAGCTCCCCCAAGGAGCCCATGCCTGAGCTGATCAAACCAATTTCTCTAGTGCTCATGGTGGGGGGAGGAAGGGGCAAAATGGTGCTCACAGTTATAGAGAGAAACGGACATTAGTAAAAGCAGCAAAATAAGGTGCCACTTCTCCAAGGAGCTGGATTGGTAGCGGTAGCCTGTAATTACACATCAGAGCTGCGGGAGCGCACAGCCCTGCAGAGAACATCCTGCTATCCCCTCCCAGGGAATGGAGTAATTTAGACACCTGCGCCCACATGGGCCCTGTTGGTGTCAGTGGGGTGCCCCAGAGGCAGCTGCATGGATCTAGTTGCAGGATGAGTGATTTAGGCCCTGACCCAGCAAAGTACTCAAGTAAGCACTTAATTTCTAGCATGCGAGTAGCCCCCTTGATGTCGAGGGAAGTGCTTGGCTGGATCGCACCAGCACCGTTTCTGCAAAAGAAAAGTGGGTCTGACTCATCTTAGAGTCCTTTGACGGTGTTAATAAAGCAGTGGAGAGAGGAGGACTGGTTGCCCCTAATTGATGTGGGCTTTCAAAAGGTCTTGGACAAGGCCCCTCTCAACAGGGGGGTCATGGAGCGAGAGGCAAGGTATTATCATTGCTCGCAGAGGCAGAAAGCGGAACCGGAATAAGGGGCCAATTTTCATCCTGGGCAAAGGTTAACAGTGGCAGCCTGGAGGTTCTGGCCTGGGTCCTGTGCTGTTGAACTCAAACATTCAACGGTAGCAAGCGTGTGTGTGTGTACACACACCCCCACACCACCCCATTGGGAGACCCTAACCAGACTCCCAGTGCATGGGGTTGGTAAGAGACCGTCCATTCCCTGGCCCCAGGGTGGGATTTTACAGACACAGGGTGGGAGTGACTTGCCCAAGGTCACACAACAGACAGTAGCGGAGCTAGGAATAGAAGCCAGTCCTTCTGGCTCCCAGCAGGCCAGTATCCCCTTCACTGGACCACAGTGATGTTACTATCACATCCATTATACGGGCTCCTGGTCTTTTCTTCAACGAGCTACACTATTTCTTACAGATCCTATCGACGTTTGCTTGGTAGCCTCGCCGCGCACTCAGGACCAATCCAAGCAGATCTCAAACAGCCTCTTTAGCATCCCAGAGCAAGAACCTACTCCTGAGCCTCATGGCTTGCAGGAGCCAGATGGCTTCTCTCTCTCCTTTCTCATCTGCCAGACTGATTGCTCTGGGGAGTTCCCTCCTCGATTGACCCCGGTAGGGTACAGCATAGGCCACCCACCCCTGTGACCGCCAAGGAGCCCCCCTAAGAAGGCATGGCTCAGCCTGGTGACCCATCCAACCCATGGCCCACATGAGGATCCATTAAAAGCCAATGCAGTGGCTGTGTCTTGGCCATGGTCCCCTGCTCAGTAGGAACTAGACTGACACTCCTCTCTCCTCTTCAGCCGCCATCAGATAACTTCAGACAAATTCTACCACCAGACGTACACGTTTTGCAAAGCGGCAACTACCTGGGAAATCCATCAAACCGCAAGGATCACACCCTGCTGGACTCTAACCCTGATGCCTCCTCTTGCACCTGAACCCAAGTGTTGAGTTCTGTAGCCCTGGGAGACAGAGGTTTCATCCTCCCCATTTTACAGATGAGTAAACAGAGGCAAGGCAAGGTCAAGGTCCCCCAGCAGGGCCAGAGCCTGGCAGGGAATTCAGGAGCATCCACCTTGGTGCGCCGTTCGTTAGTGATCGCCGCATTCCCCAGGCAAGACGTTTCTCAGTCCAGCAGTTGTGCCATTCCCGTTATTAACAACGAGCAACTGCCCCTGTCAAAAGCAGCTGCCACTCAAGTGTGAGGCCCAGCTTGAAAATGTGGTGGGGTTGGCAGGGAGGGAGCAAGAAAGATGGCCCCATTGGGAGGGGACTAACCTGGGACTTGGGAGAGCTGGGTTCGTTTCTCGGCTCTGCTGCAGCCTCCCTGGGCCTTGGGCATGTCACTTAGCCGCTCACTGCCTCCATTTTTACGATGAGGAGAACAGCACAGGGACCAGTAAAGCTTGAGGGGCTCAGCTACCACAGTGCCAAGCGCTGCCGAAACAGGCAGAACCCTTCCCCGATGACAGTGAAACTGCCCCCCCCGACTCCCAGAGAATGGTTGGGTGGTTCTGCTCCTGGGAAAAGCCGACAAGACCAGGGGGGGGGGGAGGGGAGAAAAAGCCCCCCCCTTGCTGCTCACAAAGCCAGGGGGCCCTGACTGCTTCAAAGCTTTTCCTATCCCCTTTACCAAGTCCAGGGGCCCGCTGTGAGAAGGTGCGGTTGGGCACCACATCGTCTTTTGGGCCCCCTCTCTCCCCCAGGGACCAGCCCCCACGATGCTGGAGGAATAACTGCAGGCCCAGAGCTCCTGCGGAAGACAAGGGGAGCCTGGCCTCGGGAACGGCCTCGGAGGGGGAATCGCCGTTTCCGGTGCAGCTGCCGGAGCAGGGCAGGGCCCGTGGTAAGGCCAGCAGGGACCATCCTGCTGTCCAGGCCTGAGCGGCTGCTGACCCGGAGCGCCAGCTGTGAGCTCCCGCAGCGGGCAGCGTGTGGGGGGGGGGGGGGAAGATGGCGATGGATGCGAATCAAGGTCTTCAGGGTCACCCAGCACCACGCACTGGGCAGGAGGCGCTTTCAGGGGGCTCTGAGTGGAGAAAATTGTCCCCCTCCCCCTTCGGGGATAGAGGCGGGTCACTTCACCCTGGAGCCAAACTGGGACCCGTTACAGACCAGATCATAGCCCAGGGCCCAGCTGGGGGGGGGGGGGCAGAGGCAGAGCCCAGGGTGCGGCCCATTAGCAGGCCACGTCCCTCCCTCCCTCTTTCCCACGCTGATATTTCAGTCATGCCCAGGGAATAGCGGGCAGAGCAAGGGCTGCAGGGCAGGGCCACCTGCCACCCCCCAAACCACTCGCTGGGGTCAGGGGGGGGCACTGCCCCCTCAGCCCAGAGTCCTTGCTCCAGAAAGGGTGTTGCTATGACAACCCCCTCCCCTCCCCCACATGCTTGAGCCAGGCCTGCCATGACGTCACTTCCTGGAGCCCACACCTGGCCAGCCTGGGTCCCGGCTTCACCCAACCCAGCCATTGGGGGGCGGGGGGGGGGGTACAGAACAGCAAGTGCCCCCCACCTCCCCAACCTCCATTCCTCCGACAAGCTGCTTTTCTCCCTTGTTCATCCTGGATCATCCCCTCCCCCCATAATTAGTAAATCATCATCAGCCCCCCCCCTCCCCCAGTGCCTAGGAGTTAATAGCTTAACACACAGCACTGCACAGCCTGTTAGCACCCCCTCCCCTTCCCCCCCAGCTGCAGCCCCCCCCCTTGCAACATCCCCCCCCCCCCAGGAATACTGCTCAGTAACACACTGATGCTTAATGTGATGGCCCAGCGCTGCTCCCACAGGGACAGTTCCCAGCCAGCCTCATCCCCCCCCTTCCAGCCCGTCGTCTGCACCCCCCTCCGCCCCCCCCCCCCCAAAAAAAATAAATCAGTCACCCAGGGAGCATATTTCTGCTTCCAAGCTGCACCTGGGATGATTTCCCCCCCCTCCACCCCAGCTCCACCTCTTCCCCCATCATTCCCTCCCCCTCTTCCCCCCCCCGCACCTGAAGCTGCCCAGGGGGGTCCCCCATGTCCCTCCCCACCTGCAGACCGTGATGAGATTCTTCCTCTCCACGGCGATGTTCCTGGAAGAGGCTTTCTTGGAGGAGAGCCCGAGAGCCATGGCAGACTGGATACAGCTCGATTCCATCCAATCCGCCAGCCGATCCCCCTCCTCGGCCCCCAGGTCACCAGCTCGGTGCCCCCCCCCCCGCCACCCACCCCTGATAGCTGGGGAATATTCCCCCCTCTTCCCCCACCTCCTCCCGACAATCCGCTCCACCCCCCGCTCTTCCCCCTGCTGCTGGCGTGAACCAGAAAACCCGAGGAAAGGGAGCTCTCCCTGGTGCTGATGCTCAAAGCAGCCCTCCCCCTGTAGGGAGGCCAGCCCCCTTCCCATGACGCGCTTGTAGGGAGGGCCAGCCCCCAGGCAGGGGCAGTCTCCAGCAGGCCCTTTCCCCAGGATGGAAGGGATCAGCCCCCCCCGAGCCCAGACTTTCAGGGGAGCGGGATCCACTCTCCGGAAGGCTGGGGGCATGTGTGTCAAAGGAATGAGAATGTGTCTCTCTGGTTGCCCAAGAAGAGTTTTTATTCATGAATGGGGAGTGGGAGGTAGGTAAATGGAGCCCATCTGTCTGGTCTCCAGGCTCAGGGCCAGAGCGATTCATTTAGGAGCCAGGATCCGGCAGGCTCAGGTCTCGCCTCCTAGGGGATTTGAATAAGGGGTCAAGATGCTGGAGCTTTTGACCGTGGAGGGAATGACGAAGGAATCCAAATTCTGCAGGGGGCAAATCCCGTTTTTTTGACACGGCCGTGGCTGAATAAGGATTCCGGGCACAATGTAAGTCAGACAACATGAACCGGAGTGCCCTGGGGGTCTGCGTGGCATGGAGAGCAGGAGATACTCCAACACCGGGACGGCTGAGCTGGAGATGAAGCTGCAGCCGCCAGAAATGGCCTCCACTCGCTCACCCTCCATTTCCTTCACCCTCCGCACCTCAGAGGACGCGTGGATTACGCCCAAGGGTTACGCACTCACAGGATGGATAGGATGCAGGCGCCAGTTCCCAAGCTTCGATTACATCACCACAGCTTCAGACCACGCTGAGTCACCAAAGCTTTTCAGACCAAGAGAAAATGAACTGCCATTCAGCACTAGCCTGGCACCCACAGGGCCTGGTGCCATGCCAAGCTCCCTGGGACAGTCCCTTCCCCATCTGTGAAATAGAGACAGTTATGAAGTATTCTAGCCCCTAGGAGCCCCAGTCCTGGATCAGGCTCCATTGTGCTAGGCGCTGTACAAATGGAACAAAAAACCCAAAACAAACAGTCCCTGCTCTTAATAATCCTTCTCCAGGTCTTTCTTTGGAAACTCTTCAGAGCAGGGTCTTTCCCTCTAGCACGCTGGAGCTCTGATCTCAGTCAGGGCCTGTGAATGCTATAAAAAGAATAAGGTGAATATAAAATATTCTTAGAAGCTTCTGCCCCCTGCTGCTCAGAGTGGGCACAGCACATTGTGTGTGATGGGCCTGATTCTGGTGCCACTTGACTCCCAGGGAGGTTTGCCCAGTGGGAGCGAGGGCGGGCCAGGCAGAGGGCTCGTGGCTGCCATTCGCTTAAGAGAAATCAAATGGGTGCGTCTCTTTACGGGGGACACTTGGAGGGGGTGTGTGTTCTACTACTGATTCTTCCTGCAACACCTTGGGCAAGTTCTTTGTGCCTCAGTTTCCCACCCAGAACATGGGGATAGCAGCGCTGCTCTCCCTACATCACGGGGATGTCGGGAGGATCGGCGCATTAGAACTTGGGCGGTGCTCAGCTTTCAGAGCAGCCAGTAGTCCCCTAGGTAGAGGTCAACGCTCCAAAGCCCCTTGGCGCTAGACAGGGTGCTGAGAACACGTTGCAGAGAGCGCAACGGTGGGCACAGAGGGTTCTTCATTCCCCCTCCCACATTCAAACCTAGTTTCTAGGCACCACAAGAGGAGCCCATGTGCCTCTTTCTAGTGCGGCGCTGAACAAGGGCCTGTGTCAATGGGATGTAGGCAGGTGGTTAAGGGCTTTGCTGGCTCAAGGCTTTGAAGGGATGATCCCGGCTGGGTGTGGGAGGGCAGCATGGCACAGCAAGGTTTAACGGCGTGTTCCCATCCCTAGAAGCACTTGCCAGGTCTCCCCGTCCTTTTTAAAGACCTGGCAGAGTCCCTGGTGACATGGAGGGAGTGGGGAGTTTGGTAGCGCGGAGATAACCTAGGATCCCTGGGCTCTCCTCACAGATAAAGCTAATCACACAGCTCTGTCTGTCTCTGCAGCAGAAGGCAGTCAGCCCCCCACTCCTCCCACCAAGCAAGCCGCACAGCCTGGCCTGGCCACCAGCCAGGCTCAGCCAATGAAGCTATCCAATGGCAGCCCTTGGTTGAGCTGGGCCATCAGGGACTGGATGCAGATGCCTGTCATTTGAAACCCAGGGCTCCAGAAGGACCTGGCAGCTGTTTCTTACACCTGCCATGGAATGGGGTCTGGAGAGACTACAGAGAGTAGGGCCTAGTGGTTAGAGGCAGGGTCAGGCCTCCTGGGTTCTATACCCGTCTCTGGGAAGGAAGTGTGTCTAGAGGTTAGCGCTACAGAAGCATTCCCCCTCGGAGGAGTGGGGGGGAGAGAATTGCATTTTTAGAAAGCCCAGAAAACCTTGATTTGCCAGAGCACTTTCCTCTGTGGTAACATGGGCCCCCCTTCCTCTAGGGCAGGCTGCACATTGCCCAGTACCAGCTGCCACCTCCCCAGTCATTCCCCCAATCGTGTGGGCACAGGGCTCCCCTCCCAGGGCACGAGGACAGGAGCAAGTCTTGGAATGCACATGTCCTGTGTGACCAGATCTGTCTCTTCCTCTGCATCCATTTCATGTGACTGTCTGTCTGTGTCAATTTCCTGATGCCGCCTCCAAGCCCAGCAGTGACAGTCAGATGGGCATCGAGTGCATGTACACAACCCCCTCCCCGGTGCCCCTCTGAGCTGCCAAACGGAGAGGGCTGGAGCACCGACATCCTCTCTCCTGCCCCCTCCCTCCGTCTTTCTCTCCCACCTATATTAAGTAGCAGCGGGCTTGTGACTTGCATGCAAGTCTCTGCTGCAGACACCCGGCATCATCACCCCGAGCATTCAAAACAAGTCAGGAGTCAGCCCTCCAAAAAGCACAAGATCGGCTTAAAGTCGTGATGTTTTAAGTGCTGAGCAAGGTCAGATTTTTTTGCAGCCGGGCGTTGGAAGCTCTTGGAGTCTCATTTTTCAAGCTTTTGTCCATAGCTGGGGAGGAGCGGGGGGGCTAGAATCTTATTTTGTAAAGAAAAAAAGTGGTGGCTGAGATTCTCATATAAACATGACTCAGGAGTTGGGGGCTTTAAAAAAAAACCCAAAACACAACTCATGGAAGTTCAGAGGTTACAAAGCTAGAAGGGACCCCTGTGACCCTGAAGTCTGGCCTCTGCTTCACGCGGGCCATGGGACTTCCCTGAATTAAGCTGGTAGCCATCACAGATCCATCTGATCATTTAAGCTCTCCTCATCAGCACAAACAGACGTATCTGTGAGAGGGCTGCGAAGCGCCAGGGAATCCCTTTGTGGCCAAGGGGGACTCCATAGAAGCCCTGCCTCCGTTTCCACTTTTCAGCCTGCTTCATAGATTGAAAGCCAGGCAGGACTATTTTTAAATCATCCAGTCTCACCTCCTACATAACTCAGGCTAAAGCCAAGGGATCCACCCAGGGTTACATAGGGAGTCTGTGGCAGACCAGGGATTTGAACTCAGGTCTTGGCCATCCTAACGCCGTAACCACCAGCCCAGGCTTCCTCTCCAGCCCTGTCTTTTCTCCACCACCCTTCCTCAGCTACAGAGACTGGCAGCTTGGCCCACCACCGGAGTCATGAACTAGAAGGCCACACCTTCTAGAGTAACCACGTCCAAAAGGGAACTCCAAATAACAGCTTGTCTACCCAGTCCCTCTTACCTGTGGGTCAGGCTGTCCTCTGGCCTGCCTGGAGTCTTGCCCCGCCCCAGGGCCACCTTCTCTCTGGCTCAGAGAGGTCAACAGGGAAACCCAATCTGCCGCTGTCCTCATGTTGCAGGGTGTGTTTACACTGCATCCAGGAGCCAACCTCCCAGCCCACTGCAACAGACTCCTGCTCTCAGGGATTATGCTAGATGTGGCATAGACAATCCTACAGGAGTGTTCCTCTTTTCAGCAAGCTTCTCCCAGGACCCAGCCCTGCCCTCTCTCTCTTATTTATCCCAGAGGCCTGATTGAGTCACATGGCCTATTTTCTGTACCTGGGGAGGCAAGGGAAGTATCTGCTCCAGGTGGGGCTGAGTCATCTCCCCTTAAAGGGCCAGCCAGCCTGTGGCAGGACCCACTGTACCACAGAGATGTATTTACACTGGGGCAAACATCCCTAGGCAGGGGTGGATCCTGCAGACAGAGCACCCCTCCCTCTGCGTGTCTGGTGCCTTGTCTCCGTGGGGTATATCCCGGCCGTCGCATGCCCGCGCGGACACACGCGTGGTATCCATGCTGAGAGCACGAGTGAAGACAAACCTCTGACAAGAGCTGGGGCTTTTCCCACTGTGCCGTCTGGGCCCGTCCTGAGCGGGGTTCAGTGATACGCAGCCTGGCTGGGGAGCTATATGACAAAGCCAAGGGTGGACAAGGCCCACCTGCCGTGGGCTCCTGTCTCACGCTCGCTGTTGGGAGGGACATGACGGCTGAGCAGGGCCAGGCTGTGGATTCACTGCACCTTCGACCAGCCGGCTGATCATGCTGACCCGGTGTATTGATAACCTCTGGGGCCAAATGGGCCAGGGCGACATTGGCGATGCCCGATCGGGTGTCTGCACTGACGTAACCCTTTGTGGGCATGTCGTCTCTCCCATCCTTCGCACACCGATCGAATGGAAAGAAAGCAGTGGGGTCCCAAAGACCCATGTGTATGAGCCAGACCCTATTCCTCTGCACTGTGGCGTGGGTTGTAACACGCAGGGCTTTGAAATGGATCCGAGCTGTTTCCTGTTTCCTGTACGGTTTCGTGGCACGGGGGTTCTCCTGCCGCTGTCCCTCCGTGTCCGATCTCTGCTCCTCTCTGGTTCCTGAGCTCTGCCCTTTCAGCTGGGAGCCATACACCCCGTGCTCTCCTCCACAGGGCGGAGAGTTGGCTCACAGAGTCACCGGACCCAGGTGACAGCCAGTCGCTGACGCAGAGGCGGTGCTAGTCCATTGGGGGCCCTAAGCAGGAATATTTTGGGGGGTCCGCCCCACATACAACACATACTACAAAAGCGAATGGGGGCCCCCTGGAGCTGCTCCGGGCCCGAAGCAGTTGGTTAGTCTGCTTATGCCTAGCGCTGAGCAATAAAACCCACTTTGAGGGGGCGCGAGAGAACTGCAGTTGCAGGGGGCTGGCGATAAGCTCAGTGACATCGGGGTGCACTGGGGCTTCCTTGAATTCAGGGGGTTCACACCAAGGGGGCTGAGAGCAGGAGCCAGCCTGCTGGCTCGGCGTCTCTGGGGTAACTGGCAAACATGGGTGGGATGGGGGGAAATTTTGATCTGAAATGAGGGATGGGCGAGAGGTGGGGAGGGGAGAGGTGGGTGGGGGTTGGTGGAGGGCAAAGGGAAGAGAGGCAGGTGGGGGGAGGGGAAGCAGGTGGAAGGAGGCAGGTGGGTGGGCTGGACCCCCCCCCCATCTCTAGTTGCATATTTTCCTTTGAAAGCATCTGTACCCGGTGAGGACTGAGCACGTGCAAAGGGGAAGCTGGCGCTGCGGGGCCCTGAGTCAGAGAGGGGTGGCCCTCGGTCACTTACAGAGCTCCAGGGAGGTCTGTTCACTCACCCCCATTCGTTCACCCCACGCACACCCCCACACGTGGACGCCCCCGACGCACACCCTCACACCAGGTCACTCACACTAACGAGTCACAGGTCCCCATCGCCTGACGTGCGTGGGCTGCTCCCCAGAGGTGTGCCCACAGGCTAGCTCACAATCTCCCACCCGCACAAAGGCACGGAGTGCGTGCACGGCCCTGCCACACCCACCCGGTCCCCCACGCCCAGGCAGCGCATGCACAGAGCTCACCCACATTCCACCCACCTCTCCCCTGCCAAGCTGCTGGAAAGGCGCCGTATCAACCCAGGCGGGTTCTCCTGTCTGTAAGAGATAGAACGAGGGGTTGTGGTGTCACTGGAACGCAGGGGCTGCACAGAAAGCAGAGAGCTGCTTCGTAGCTTTCGTGACGCGTTTCGCAGACACAGGTCGTCCATGCGGCTTAAAATAAGTGGATGGTGCAAAACCAGTCTGCACAGAGTCGCCTCACGCTGGCCAGGTTTCGTTCGATTTGGCATCAGCTGCCGATCGGTCAGGTGGCTGAAACACGTTTTTCCTGCTGTCTCTTGTGCCTCCGAGGTGCGTCCACTCCAGGACAGCCTGCAAAATCTAGAACAATTTGCACTGACGTGCTCCTGTGCTTTTCCACCACCGACCTCAAAGGGCTGTGCAGAGGTGGGGAGGGGCTGACCCTGTTTTACAGGTGGGGAAACTGAGGCACGGAAAAGGGGGATGTGATTTTCCCAAGGTTACGCAGGGGACAGGTGGGAATGGACCTGCGGATTACAGTGGACGAGAAGCTGGGTATGAGTCAGCCGTGTGCCCTTGTTGCCAAGAAGGCCAACGGCATATTGGGCTGTATTAGTAGGAGCATTGCCAGCAGATCGAGGGAAGTGATTATTCCCCTCTATTCGGCACTGGTGAGGCCACACCTGGAGTATTGTGTCCAGTTTTGGTCCCCCCACTACAGAAGGGATGTGGACAAATTGGAGAGAGTCCAGCGGAGGGCAACGAAAATGATTAGGGGGCTGGAACACATGACTTACGAGGAGAGGCTGAGGGAACTGGGGTTATTTAGTTTGCAGAAGAGAAGAGTGAGGGGAGATTTGTTAGCAGCCTTCAACTACCTGAAGGGGGGTTCCAAAGAGGATGGAGCTCGGCTGTTCTCAGTGGTACCAGATGACAGAACAAGGAGTAATGGTCTCAAGTTGCAGTGGGGGAGGTCTAGGTTGGATATTAGGAAACTTTTTCACTAGGAGGGTGGTGACGCACTGGAATGGGTTACCTAGGGAGGTGGTGGAATCTCCATCCTTAGAAGTTTTTAAGGTCAGATTTGACAAAGCCCTGGCTGGGATGATTTAGTTGGGGATTGGTCCTGCTTTGAGCAGGGGGTTGGACTAGATACATCCTGAGGTCCCTTCCAACCTTGATATTCTATGATTCTATGAATGGAATCCTAGGCCAGCGCCCTGTCCGGGCCACCATGCTGCCTCTCTCACCCTAGGCATGATCCATAGTCAGATGCTCAAGCATGGACCCCACACCAGCCCCAGGCATGTCACAGATCTGGAAATGGACACCCAGGGAGGCTAATAGCCTGGAATCAACAGGAAAGGCAACTACTTGATCCCTCTGGGAAGCAGCCCAAGGTTCCCTAGTCAGTCACTGGCAGAGCTGGAGAAGCCTCTTCCTCTGCCTATAATGCCGGGTCCCCTGGCCACGGTGGCATGGAGAGAACCTAGTGGTTGGGTTGGCTTTACCGGCTTTACCGGCGAGGAGGGCTGGGTGGGGTTTGTATCACTCTGCTATTGCTGTGAGAAGGGCCAAAAAGGCAGGCACTGGGAATGAGCGCTATGGCGCAGTGATGCTCTGGCCATTTGGGGTCCACAAGGTCTCTGCTGAGATGCCAGTTGGAGGGATGCAGCTGAGCATGCTGGGAAGGTCCAGGCAGCCCACGCCGGCTCTGCAGCTGAGCATGCTGGGGACATCCGGGCAGCCCACGCCGGCTCTGCAGCTGAGCATGCTGGGTAGGTCCGGGCAGCCCACGCCGGCTCTGCAGCTGAGCATGCTGGGGATGTCCGGGCAGCCCACGCCGGCTGTGCAGCTGAGCATGCTGGGGATGTCCGGGCAGCCCACGCCGGCTCTGCAGCTGAGCATGCTGGGGAGGTCCGGGCAGCCCACGCCGGCTCTGCAGCTGAGCATGCTGGGGAGGTCCGGGCAGCCCACGCCGGCTCTGCAGCTGAGCATGCTGGGGATGTCCGGGCAGCCCACGCCGGCTGTGCAGCTGAGCATGCTGGGGATGTCCGGGCAGCCCACGCCGGCTCTGCAGCTGAGCATGCTGGGGAGGTCCGGGCAGCCCACGCCGGCTCTGCAGCTGAGCATGCTGGGGAGGTCCGGGCAGCCCACGCCGGCTCTGCAGCTGAGCATGCTGGGGATGTCCGGGCAGCCCACGCCGGCTCTGCAGCTGAGCATGCTGGGGATGTCCGGGCAGCCCACGCCGGCTCTGCAGCTGAGCATGCTGGGGAGGTCCGGGCAGCCCACGCCGGCTCTGCAGCTGAGCATGCTGGGGAGGTCCGGGCAGCCCACGCCGGCTCTGCAGCTGAGCATGCTGGGGAGGTCCGGGCAGCCCACGCCGGCTCTGCAGCTGAGCATGCTGGGGAGGTCCGGGCAGCCCACGCCGGCTCTGCAGCTGAGCATGCTGGGGAGGTCCGGGCAGCCCACGCCGGCTCTGCAGCTGAGCATGCTGAGGAGGTCCGGGCAGCCCACGCCGGCTCTGCAGCTGAGCATGCTGGGGAGGTCCGGGCAGCCCACGCCGGCTCTGCAGCTGAGCATTCTGGGGATGTCCGGGCAGCCCACGCCGGCTCTGCAGCTGAGCATGCTGGGGAGGTCCGGGCAGCCCATGCCGGCTCTGCAGCTGAGCGTGCTGGGTAGGTCCGGGCAGCCCACGCCGGCTCTGCAGCTGAGCGTGCTGGGGACGTCCGGGCAGCCCACGCCGGCTCTGCAGCTGAGCATGCTGGGTACATCAAAATGTAACACCCCTGCCATGCTGCTGCATGGTCTCAGCAATGCCCAGCGCTCTCTGCAGCAACAAGGCCCTGCAGACTGTGGCGAGGGACCCTGGATTTTGCAGCGGGCTGGACGTTCTGCGCTAGCTGCTCAGGTTTCTGCTGAACTGAACATGCAAATAAAGGATGTAATCGGCAGCCTGATCTCTTATTTATTTTCATATTAAATACAGTTCCCGTTGCTCTTCCCCGACATTGTGAGCATGCCACTGATTTTGTAGTTAAGCACCGTGGGGAGAGCTGGCAGCTCGGCCAGCTCGACATGGGTTGCTCTCAAGTTTCTCACAACCACAAGGGCTAGAAAGCGGATTCAGGAGGAAGAAATGAAAGCTCACAGCCTACACCTGCAGTGTAGGGTGGCTCCCACGGCAGATTCCCGGCTGCACAATCAGAGACGACACAAGACTCTGGTTCTAGATCCATCCGGGTAGAACACGCCGGCCATGATGTTGGACATTCCAGGCACATCCTGGTAGGTCATGCGTGCGGTGCTACCGTACGGGCAGGTAAAACACATCTAGAACGCTTGGCTGCCTGGCAGCTGTGTCCTACCTGGATGCGGCTGGGCCATTCAGCAGCATGACAGGCGAGCTCTACCAGGATGTGCTATTTGGCAATACATTGGGGACGTTCTGCCTTGACATACCTAGAACCTGTGGCTGCACAGCCGGTACATCCAGGTAGAACAACCCTGTTGTGCCGGTGAATGTGTCAAATGCATCCATGCAGAATGTGCCTGGAACCTGCCCCCAAAGCCCAGTGAAGTCAATGGGAGTGTTTCCTTCGACGTTAACAGGCCAGGCAGCTCAGCTGAGCGGGCCAGGCTCTGAGTGGACTACTGAGCACTGCACGTCCAAACACCGGGTGTGATGCCAAGCGCACTGGGTGCGTGCTATGCCACCGGGCTACTCACGGATAACCGTGGGATGGGCAGGGCCAGTAAATACAGACACCCTTGCAGTGAAATCTGCAGGACCGGAGCCCTGGCTTCAAATGCCTCCCGTAACGTCAGCCGGGGAGATACCTCACCAGAAGCACTTTTTTTTTTTAAATCAACAAAACTCGAGAAGGGTTCCACCCAGGACTTTCCCCAAAGGGAATCCCCAGAAATTGGTAAACAAGATATTGCAAGGACACGAGCTGGGCCATCGACACGACCCACCAACAACAAAAAAGAAAAGTGCATGAAACCTAATTTGCAAAAGTCAGTGAAGTTAGTAGCGGGCGAGAGAGACGGAGGCTCAGGGCGGGGGGGCTGGGCAAGGTGGCGGCCATGGCCAGGGGCAGGGAGGGGAAGGCTAGGTTCTGCAAGATGGTCTCTCCAGATAGCGCTGTTTACGGGGCCGCGGTAAGGGTGAATCTCTAAGCGGCAGGGGAGTGCGCCGGGCTGGTGGGCCAGAGAGATTAGGGAGGTGAGCATGACTCAGGGGTTTGAAGCGCCTCCGGCTCGATCGCGGGTCTCTTTGCCAGCTCCCCGGGTGGCAGGCGACCGCAGCTGAGCCAGGGCTCCGGGAGGAGAAGCTTTGGAGGCTTCTCAGGATCTCACCGGGCACCGGAAGGTCAGTTGGCTCATTCGCTCGCCCTCGGGGTGGGGAGCGTGGCTGAGTGGGTGGAGTCGGGGGGGGGGGAAGGGGGCGGAGAGGGGTGTTGGTGTCTTCACCTGGGGGAGCTTAGGGGGGAGAAGGGCCATGAGGGCAGCTCACTGGTATCTCCGGCGGGAGTTGGGCTGGCAGAGGTTTCTTTGGGGGTTTGAGATCGGCTAAGGAGATGATCTGCTCGGAGGTCGGCAAGTCTGTGTGGTGCCTTCGCCCCGGGAACGCTGTGGGGTTTGGAGGTTGCTCGGAAGTCCTTGGCTGTAGCCTCACAGCACCAATTACCAGCCTGGCTAGTGTTAGCCCCTAATACTAGTCAGATGCCAAGCGGAGCCATTCCCCCCGCTCAGATCCCTCCCCCATATTTCCTGTTGGCTACGGGGTTCCCCGCCATTTCTTGTGCTCAGCTGGTGTGTCTTTCGGGCAGCTGCCTTGCAGTGACGGTGCTGGCTGTGACTCGGGTGACCAGATGTCCCGATTTTATAGGGACTGTCCCGATAGTCGGAGCTTTTTCTTATATGGGCGACTATTACTCCCCCCACCCCGGTCCTGATTTCACACGTGCTGTCTGGTCACCCCAGCTGTGACTTTATGAACATGGGCGCCGGTGCCCGGGTCACTGAGACCAGAGTCTGCCCCTTGGTGTGTAAAGAAATTGGGGGGGCTGGTCACAGAGCTTGGCGTGAAAGGGGCTGTCAAGAGCTCAGGCCAGCAGGGGAGGGAGGGTAGCTCAGGCCAGGAGGGGAGGGAGGTTGGCTGGTCAGCCTGCCTGGGCATGGCGTCCCTGATGACCTTCCCGGGGCTGACGGAGTTGCAGGGCCGGGGCTGGGGTTCAGCAGGAGAACGGGGAAGCTGAGCATGCCCAGCGGCCTGCTGTTGCCTCCATCCTAAATCCAAACAACTGCTGAGCTCCTGCGGCCCGGCCTTCCCCCTTGGGCTTGGGGGTCGGAGGGGCTGGTTGGCTGACACACCTTGTGGCTCTGCCTTCGAAGCCCAGAGCTGGGGGGAAGCTGCGAATCACCCCAGCTCGGCTTAGCTTGCATGGAGGCCTGGTTCTCTGGCAGCCCCCCCAGCCCTGTGCCAAGGCTTGGGGGTAGGGGGAAGTGGCCACCTTGCTGTGTTTTCTCCATGAGGACGTTGATTGTTCAATGGCTGTTGCTTGTGAGGTGCCCAGAAGGGCACAGGCTGAGAGGCAGGAGCCACCGCAGGGCTCTATACCGTGGCACTGGGGGTATAGAGTCTATACCGTGGGTCACAGGGCTCTATACTGCAGCAGGGAGGGGTAAAGATGCTGTACTGTGGAACACTGATATATACTGTGACACTGGGGGTATAGAGTCTATACTGTGGCACTGGGGGTATAGAGTCTATACTGTGGGTCGCAGGGCTCTATACCGTGGCACTGGGGATATAGAGTCTATACCGTGGCACTGGAGGTATAGAGTCTATACTGTGACACTGGGGGTATAGAGTCTATACTGTGGCACTGGGGGTATAGAGTCTATACCGTGGGTCACAGGGCTCTATACTGTGGCACTGGAGGTATAGAGTCTATACTGTGACACTGGGGGTATAGAGTCTATACCGTGGCACTGGGGGTATAGAGTCTATACTGTGGGTCACAGGGCTCTATACTGTGGCACTGGAGGTATAGAGTCTATACTGTGGCACTGGGGGTATAGAGTCTATACCGTGGGTCACAGGGCTCTATACTGCAGCAGGGAGGGTCTCGGTGCCATATTTGGTGCCGGGGGCAGGGGGTACAGATTCCGTACTGTGGGTCACTGTTATTCACTGCGGCATCAGTGTCATTTGCTGGGTCAAGGGCTGTCAATGATTCCAGCACCTGAGCCCTGCTGAGGGGGAGAAATAGCCCCTCCCCCATCTCCCACCTTCCCTTCTCCCCCCCCTTCTCTGCCCTTTCCAGCTGTCGGTTCTTTTTGTGCCGTTTCACCCCCGCCCCAATCTGGGCTCTGGCTGGGCACGGCTCAGGCTGCGGTTTAACTGGCGTGTCTCCCGGGGGGGCACGGAGCTGCCCCTCCTTTGCGGATTCCTGGAGCTGGGCTACTAAGGGGCTAACAAGGCCATTGCCAATAACTAGGGGAGGGACCCAGGTACATACTGACCCCCTAGCAGGGAAGCAGGGAGGGGAGTGGGGGTTGACTGCGCAGATGGGCTCAGCCCATGGACTATCAGCACGGTGCAGAACACAGCAGCCAGGTGTTGATGCAATATTCCCCCCCGCCCCCCCCCCCGCGCCCCCAAGTGCCTGGAACACCTTTTACTCCAAAGCATTTTGCAAACCCACTGCTGAAATGCAGCCAGCTCTGGGGTGGGGCGTGGAGCTGTTCTACTGTGCACAGCCAGGCCACGCGAGAGCTGCAGGGCAAAGACAGAAGGATCTGTGGGCGTCTAGCGTGTCACAGTCAGAAGTGGGGCTCAAACCGCCCGCTCTCGCAACAAGAAACCGTGGCGTGGCGTCGTCAACGATCACGCCAGGCCAGATTGGACGCGGCATCTCCAGCCGCGCAGCACCCGCTAGCGCCCAGCACGTGCGTGGGCTGAGGGCTGGCTCAGACGGCAAAGTGCCATCGGCTGCGTGACTCCCTGCAAGCCCTGGGGATTTCCAAGCTTAGCCACAAAGCGCGGCCCAAGAGGATGCTGCCTCGCCCTGCCGGCCCTGCCGCGCTCGTGAGCTGACGGCTGTAGACGGGTGTAGACCCTGTGTAACCGTGGGAGCTCACGCCATGCACTCTGACCCAGGTCCTGTCTGCACACACGTGACAGATCCCCAGCAGCACACGGAGCTGCTGGGCTTACGGTTATCCCGGTATCAGTCATGCCAGCAGGGAGGCAATACAGGGCTGGACCCCAAATGCTTCCCTACCCCTTTCTCCCTCTAGCCCACCAGCCACCTACCAGGCTGGCCACATCTTCAATGAATTCCCCGGGATATTGATCCTGTGTTTGCCCATCCCCTACGAGGCTGCAGAGAGCTTGCTAGTCGTCTGCAGTATCCTGTGACAGGGACCCTCCAGTCTCCCCCCTACACTGCTCCCATGGGCAACTCCTTCCTATTGGCTGGTAGCCAGAGCCAGCACGGGGAAGCCCAGTTATCTGCCCCAGAATCTCCTACTGGCCATATGCTCGGGGTTTCCCAGAGCCAGGCACTGCCATACAGGGAATCGACGGGCCCTTGCAGCGCCGGAGAGGGGCGGGCGGCCTCTGAAAATTCATCCCGGAGACAGCCCACTTCCACCCTGAGTCTCTGAGACAGGCGGGAGCAACTAACGATTCGAACGGGCTAACGCCAGACTAGCTGGGGCCCCGACCCTGAGCGCCCCTGAGGCCGCCCACAGGAGTGGAGGGCTGCAGGACCGGGCCCAGCCAGCTCTGAAAGTGGCCTGAGTCCATCTGCCAAAGGATGGACCAGGCGAGGCAAAATTCTGCCTTCGGGCAAGTGTGAGGCCGTGGGTTAGCGTGTGATTGTGTCGCCGTCTAGTGGCTGACCCCAGCGACTGCGCTGGCCGGCTGCTTCCGGAACTCTGCTTTTCGCTCAGGCGATAGAAGGCTGCACTGTCCGTCTGGTGCTGGATGGTCCCAGGTTTGATTCTCACTCACGAGCAGGTGTCTGTACAGTGTGTGCCTGGCTGCAGCTTGTTGAAACGGGGCTCCCAAGAAACTGGCGTCAAGGACAGGCCAGGCAGCCAGTTTGCACGGGGCCAAAGCCGCGTTAGAACCTACAGTCACAAAATGCATTGATCAGCAAGGAAACAGACACACCCTATGTAGTGCATAGAAACAGCTTTAGCCTGGGTCCTTGCTGGCTGGCTAAGACCTGCTGCAAACCAGTTTAGCTGGGATTACGATGTGCCGAGGACCCAAGGTTAGATCAGCATTTGGGATATGAACTCTCCCAGCTTTTTTGCGGGGGGGAGGCGGGAGAGGCCTCTGGATGTGGGGCATCTGGGGTTCCCATATGATTTGTTAGAGAAATGAGCTGGAGTCCTGATATTTGCTACTGGATCTGGGTCTGAACTGGCCCCATGCTCTGGCCCTCCTCCCCCTTCTATTACAGGCGGTTCTAGTAGGGAATGAGAGAGCTGGGTTTGAATCCAGACTCCCTTGTAGTTCAGGGCTTGTGGTTCCACAGGCTGGTTTGGGCAGGTCTTTAAGGCTTCCTCAACCCACAGAAGTTGCACCAGTTTAATTCAAACACTTTTTAAAACTGGTGCACACCTGTGGGCACACTCCTGTACTTATTTCGGTTTAGCTTGAACCTGTTCCTGATCAGCTTAAACGAAATCAAATAAGCCTGGTTTAAACCAAAGCTGGAGCGTCCACACAGCCTTTGGGTTTCAAACTTGGTTTCAAACCCCATTTTAAGTTAAACCAGTGCCACTCTGCATATAACCAAGTCCTCGTTTGACCCTGGTCCGGAGGTCAATGCAGACACGGCCTAAACCCGTTGCCTGGGTGCACTCAATCCCTCTGCGGCCCAAGGTGGGTTACACGCTGGGGAGCTGTGGGTTGGTACTGCCGCTCTCACCTCTACTGGGGACTCGGTGAGTGACCCTGAGCAAACCACTGCGCCTCGCTTCTCCTGTTATTACCTTACACATCAGCGTAGCAAACGCCTGGCATTTGGGAGCGGGGCTGTGTCACAGGAGTGAATGACTCCCGCGTGCGGCTCTGTGCTAAGGGGGAGGGGGCCATAGGGACATGACGCCCCCAAATGTGCTCATCACAAACCTCAAAACAAACAGTTGCCAGAAGCCCAGAAAGCTCAGCTGGAAACGCAAACACCATCTGCACGTGGGTGGCCGTCAGCGGGGATGGACAGATGGCACCAGGGATTGGGGCGCTTACACCGCCAGCCCTGACAAAGGATTCAGAGCTTTATTACACGAATCCCTTGAGGCTCCAGCTGAGACCAGGGCCCGACGTGCCAGGTGCTGCACAGGCGGCCCGAGAGACGGCGCTTAGGCTCAGATCCTCAAAAGTATTCAGGTGCCTAACTCCCATCGTAATCACTGGGAATTAGGCACCTCAAGAGCTTTGAAGAGCTGGGCCTGACAGTCTAACGAGACCAGGCAGATAATGGATTATTACTGTACAGATGGGGAATGGAGGCCCAGGGAGATGACGGGCCGGATTGCCGCTGGGTGGGGTGCCCAGCACTTTTGGAAAACCTGGCCCCTGGAGTTTTGCCCAGCCATGGTAGTCCTAGGCACTGACTCCCACTCTCCTGAGTCCCAGCTCAGTGCCTGATCCACAAGAGCCCAAAGCCAGCCGTGCACCTGCAGAGTAGGCCTGGATCCACGACTGTGCCTATGCTCTGGGATGCTGCGGAGAGGGCCAGGCGATCCCGGGGTAAGCCATGTCTGTGGGGAGCAGGGGCTGCCATAAACGATCCCTGCAATCCGGTATTCTGCAGGGGCAGCGTGGGGATCCCGGCATGAGCTACCGCGCCAGGCCTACCCCACGTTGTTCCTGCCTTTCCGGACATGCCTTTCTTCCCTTTGCCTTTGCAGAGACTTGGGCCGATCGGGTGATGCTGCCTCCGGGCTGATTGCTGGGACAGAGCAAGAGACGCAGGGAGAGGGACAATAAGCAAAAAAACCATGGAGGATCCAGGCCAGGTAGGGGAAACTCAGAGCCAGACTAGATCACGGCCCCACTCAGTCCAACCTGCCCTGCTGCTCCCTGCCTTCCTCAGAGCGAACCCTGCACAGACCCTGCTTCACACCATGCTACCACCCCCCGTGGGGAATCCCTGCACAGACACCCTGCTTCACACCGTGCTACCATCCCCCCCGGGGAATCCCTGCATAGACACCCTGCTTCACACCGTGCGACCATCCCCCACGGGAATCCCTGGACGGACCCCCTGCTTCCCACCGTGCGACCATCCGCCACGGGGAAACCCTGCACGGACACCCGGCTTCACACCGTGCGACCATCCCCCACGGGAATCCCTGCACGGACACCCGGCTTCACACCGTGCGACCATCCCCCACGGGAATCCCTGGACGGACCCCCTGCTTCCCACCGTGCGACCATCCGCCACGGGGAAACCCTGCACGGACACCCGGCTTCACACCGTGCGACCATCCCCCACGGGAATCCCTGCACCGACACCCTGCTTCACACCGTGCTACCGTCCCCCAGGGGGAACCCCTGCGCGGCCACCCTGCTTCACACCTTGCTACCATCCCCCCCGGGGAATCCCTGCATAGACACCCTGCTCCAAACCGTGCTACCATCCCCCACGGGAACTCCCTGCGCGGACCCTGCTTCACACAGTGCTACCATCCCCCACGGGGACCCCCTGCACAGACACCCTGCTTCACACCGTGCGACCACCCCCCACGGGGAATCCCTGCATAGACACCCTGCTTCACACCTTGCGACCATCCCCCACGGGGAATCCCTGCGCGGCCACCCTTCTTCACACCGTGCTACCATCCCCCCTGGGGAATCCCTTCACTGACACCCTGCTTCACACCGTGCTACCATCCCCCCCACGGGCAATCCCTGCGCGGACACCCTGCTTCAGACCGTGCTACCATCCCCCGCGGGGAAACCCCGGGCAGACACCCTTCTTCACACCGTGCTACCATCCCCCCCGGCGAATCCCTGCGCGCACACCCTGCTTCACACCGTGCTACCGTCCCCCCCGCGGGGAATCCCTGCACAGACCCTGCTTCACACCATGCTACCACCCCCCGTGGCGAATCCCTGCACAGACACCCTGCTTCACACCATGCTACCACCCCCCACGGGGAATCCCTGCATAGACACCCTGCTTCCCACCGTGCTACCATCCCCCACGGGAATCCCTGCACCGACACCCTGCTTCACATCGTGCTACCATCCCCCGCGGGGCATGCCTGCGCCGGCACCCTGCTACACACCGTGCTACCATCTTCCCCAGGGAATCACTGCGCGGACACCCTGCTTCACACCGCGCGCCCATCCCCCCCGCGGAATCCCTGCGCTGACACACTGCTTCACACCGTGCTACCATCCCCCCCGCGGAATCCCTGCGCGGACACCCTGCTTCCCACCGTGCTACCACCCCCCCCGCGGACAACCCCCGCACACACCCCGCTTCACACCGTGCTACCATCCCCCCCACGGGCAATCCCTGCGCGGACACCCTGCTTCGCACCGTGCTACCATCCCCCACGGGGAACCCCTGCGCGGACACCCTGCTTCACACCGCGCGCCCATCCCCCCCGCGGAATCCCTGCGCTGACACACTGCTTCACACCGTGCTACCATCCCCCCCGCGGCATCCCTGCACGGACACCCTGCTTCACACCGTGCTCCCATCCCCCGCGGGGAGTCCCTGCGCGGACACCCTGCTTCACACGGTGCTACCATCCCCCCCGGGGAATCCGTGCGCCGACACCCTGCTTCACACCGTGCTACGATCCCCCACGGGGAATCCCTGCATAGACACCCTGCTTCACACCGTGCTACCATCCCCCACGGGAATCCCTGCACGGACACCCTGCTTCACATNACGTTGTTCCTGCCTTTCCGGACATGCCTTTCTTCCCTTTGCCTTTGCAGAGACTTGGGCCGATCGGGTGATGCTGCCTCCGGGCTGATTGCTGGGACAGAGCAAGAGACGCAGGGAGAGGGACAATAAGCAAAAAAACCATGGAGGATCCAGGCCAGGTAGGGGAAACTCAGAGCCAGACTAGATCACGGCCCCACTCAGTCCAACCTGCCCTGCTGCTCCCTGCCTTCCTCAGAGCGAACCCTGCACAGACCCTGCTTCACACCATGCTACCACCCCCCGTGGGGAATCCCTGCACAGACACCCTGCTTCACACCGTGCTACCATCCCCCCCGGGGAATCCCTGCGCGGACACCCTGCTTCACACCGTGCTACCATCCCCCCCGCGGGGAATCCCTGCACAGACCCTGCTTCACACAGTGCTACCATCCCCCACGGGGAACCCCTGCACAGACACCCTGCTTCACACCGTGCTACCATCCCCCACGGGGAATCCCTGCGCGGACACCCTGCTTCACACCATGCTACCACCCCCCGTGGGGAATCCCTGCGCGGACCCCCTGCTTCACACCGTGCTACCATCCCCCACGGGGAATCCCTGCACAGACACCCTGCTTCACACCGTGCTACCATCCCCGACGGGGAATCCCTGCGCGGACACCCTGCTTCACACCGTGCTACCATCCCCCACGGGAAATCCCTGCGCGGACCCTGCTTCACACGGTGCTACCACCCCCCACGGGGAATCCCTGCGCGGACACCCTGCTTCACACCGTGCTACCACCCCCCACGGGAATCCCTGCGCGGACACCCTGCTTTAGAGCATGCTACCATCCCCCACGGGGAATCCCAGCGCGGACACCCTGCTTCACACCGTGCTACCCCCCCCCCCGCGGCACCCCTGCGCACACACCCTGCTTCACACCGTGCTACCATCCCCCGTGGGGAATCCCTGCGCGGACACCCTCCTTCACACCGTGCTACCATCCCCCACGGGGAAGCCCTGCGCGGACACCCTGCTTCACACCATGCTACCACCCCCCGTGGGGAATCCCTGCGCGGACCCCCTGCTTCACACCGTGCTACCATCCCCCACGGGGAATCCCAGCGCGGACACCCTGCTTCACACCGTGCTACCCCCCCACGGGGAATCCCTGCGTGGACACCCTGCTTCACACCGTGCTACCATCCCCCGTGGGGAATCCCTGCGCGGACACCCTGCTTCACACCATGCTACCACCCCCCGTGGGGAAGCCCTGCGCGGACACCCTGCTTCACACCATGCTACCACCCCCCGTGGGGAATCCCTGCGCGGACCCCCTGCTTCACACCGTGCTACCATCCCCCCCGGGGAATCCCTGCGCAGACACCCTGCTTCACACGGTGCTACCATCCCCCCCTCGGAATCCCTGCGCGGACACCCTGCTTCACACCGTGCTACCATCCCCCACGGGAATCCCTGCGCGGACACCCTGCTTCACACCATGCTACCATCCCCCACGGGGAATCCCTGCGCGGACACCCTGCTTCACACCGTGCGACCATCCCCCACGGGAATCCCTGCACGGACGCCCTGCTTCACACCGTGCTACCCCCCCCCGCGGAACCCCTGCGACGCCACCCTGCTTCACACCGTGCTTCCTTCCCCCACGGGAATCCCTGCACGGACGCCCTGCTTCACACCGTGCTACCCCCCCCCGCGGAACCCCTGCGACGCCACCCTGCTTCACACCGTGCGACCACCCCCCACGGGGAATCCCTGCGCGGACAGCCTGCTTCACACCGTGCGACCACCCCCCACGGGGAATCCCTGCCGGGACACCCTGCTTCACACCGTGCCCCCCTCCCCCACGGGGAATCCCTGCTTGGCCACCCTGCTTCACACCGTGCTCCCACCCCCCCGGGGAATCCCTGCGTGGACACCCCGCTACACACCGTGCTACCATCCCCCGGGGGAATCCCTGCGCGGACACACTGCTTCACACCGTGCTACCATCTTCCCCAGGGAATCCGTGCGCGGACACCCTGCTTCACACCATGCTACCATCCCCCCGGGGAATCCCTGCGGGGACACCCTGCTTCTCCCCGTGCTACCACCCCCCCCGGGGGATCCCTGCACAGACACCCTGCTTCACACCTGTCTCTTATACACATCTAGATGTGTATAAGAGACAGGCTTCACACCGTGCTACCATCTTCCCCAGGGAATCCCTGCGCAGACACCCTGCTTCACACGGTGCTACCATCCCCCCCGGGGATCCCTGCGCGGACACCCTGCTTCACACCGTGCGACCATCCCCCACGGGAATCCCTGCGCGGACACCCTGCTTCACACCGTGCTACCCCCCCACGGGGAATCCCTGCGTGGACACCCTGCTTCACACCGTGCTACCATCCCCCCGGGGAATCCCTGCGCGGACACCCTGCCTCACACCGTGCTACCATCCCCCGTGGTGAATCCCTGCGCGGACACCCTGCCTCACACCGTGCTACCATCCCCCCCACGGGGAATCCCTGCGTCGACACCCTGCTTCACACCGTGCTACCACCCCCCGCGGGGAATGCCTGCACAGACACCCTGCTTCACACGGTGCTATCATCCCCCACGGGGAATCCCTGCACTGACACCCTTCTTCACACCGTGCTACCATCCCCCCCGGGGAATCCCTGCACGGATACCCTGCTTCACACCGTGCTACCCCCCCCCACGGGGAATCCCTGCATGGACACCCTGCTTCACACCGTGCTACCACCCCCCACGGGGAATCCCTGCACAGACACCCTGCTTCACACGGTGCTATCATCCCCCACGGGGAATCCCTGCACAGACACCCTGCTTCACACCGTGCGACCATCCCCCGCGGGGAATCCCTGCGCGGGCACCCTGCGTCACACCGTGCTACCATCCCCCCCGGGGAATCCCTGCATTGGCACCCTGCTTCACACCGTGCTACCATCTTCCCCAGGGAATCCCTGCGCAGACACCCTGCTTCACACCGTGCGGCCATCCCCCGCGGGGACTCCCTGCGCGGGCACCCTGCTTCACACCGTGCTACCATCTTCCCCAGGGAATCCCTGCGCGGACACCCTGCTTCAGACCGTGCGACCATCCCCCACGGGGAATTCCTGCACGGACACCCTGCTTCACACCGTGCCACCATCCCCCACGGGGAATCCCTGCACCGACACCCTGCTTCAGACCGTGCAACCCCGGTCTCGCCGAATCATCAAGAAGGGTATAAGAGACAGCCCTGCTTCACACCGTGCTACCATCCCCCATGGGGAATCCCTGCGCGCACACCCTGCTTCACACCGTGCTACCATCTTCCCCAGGGAATCCCTGCGCAGACACCCTGCTTCACACGGTGCTACCATCCCCCGCGGGGAATCCCTGCACAGACACCCTGCTTCCCCCCGTGCGACCATCCCCCACGGGGAATCCCTGCATAGACACCCTGCTTCACACCGTGCGACCAACCCCCACGGGGAATCCCTGCACGGACACCCTACTTCACACCGTGCGACCATCCCCCACGGGAATCCCTGCATGGACACCCTGCTTCACACCGTGCTACCGTCCCCCACGGGGAACCCCTGCGCGGACACCCTACTTCACACCGTGCCACCATCCCCCGCGGGGAATCCCCGCGCGGACACGCTGCTTCACACCGTGCTACCATCCCCCGCGGGCACTCCCTGCGCGGGCACCCTGCTTCACACCGTGCTACCAGCCCCCACGGGGAATCCCTGCACGGACACCCTACTTCACACCGTGCGACCATCCCCCACGGGAATCCCTGCATGGACACCCTGCTTCACACCGTGCTACCGTCCCCCACGGGGAACCCCTGCGCGGACACCCTACTTCACACCGTGCCACCATCCCCCGCGGGGAATCCCCGCGCGGACACGCTGCTTCACACCGTGCTACCATCCCCCCCGGAGCATCCCTGCGCCGACACCCTGCTTCACACGGTGCTATCATCCCCCACGGGGAATCCCTGCGCGGGCACCCTGCGTCACACCGTGCTACCATCCCCCCCGGGCAATCCCAGCGCGGACACCCTGCTTCACACCGTGCCACCATCCCCCGCGGGGAATCCCCGCGCGGACACGCTGCTTCACACCGTGCTACCATCCCCCATGGGGAATCCCTGCATAGACCCCCTGCTTCACACCGTGCTACCATCCCCCACGGGGAATCCCTCCGCGGCCACCCTGCTCCACACCGTGCTACCATCCCCCACGGGGAATCCCTCCGCGGCCACCCTGCTCCACACCGTGCTACCATCCCCCGCGGGGACTCCCTGCGCGGACACCCTGCTTCACACGGTGCTACCATCCCCCGTGGGGAATCCCTGCGCGGAGACCCTGCTTCACACCGTGCTACCACCCCCCCCGGGGAATCCCTGCAAGGACACCCGGCTTCACACCGTGCTACCACCCCCCCCGGGGAATCCCTGCACTGACACCCTGCTTCACACCGTGCGACCATCCGCCACGGGGAATCCCTGCACGGACACCCTACTTCACACCGTGCGACCATCCCCCACGGGAATCCCTGCATGGACACCCTGCTTCACCCCGTGCGACCATCCCCCACGGGGAATCCCTGCGCGGTCACCCTGCTTCCCACCGTGCTACCATCCCCCCCGGGGAACCCCTGCATGGACACCCTGCTTCACACCGTGCTACCATCCCCCGCGGGGAATCCCTGCGCGGGCACCCTGCTTCACACCGTGCTACCATCCCCCCCGGGGAATCCCTGCATTGACACCCTGCTTCACACCGTGCTACCATCCCCCGCGGGGAATCCCTGCGCGGACACCCTGCTCCACACCGTGCTACCATCCCCCACGGGGAATCCCGGCGCGGACCCCCTGCTTCACACCGTGCTACCATCCCCCGCGGGGAATCCCTGCATAGACCCCCTGCTTCACACCGTGCTACCCTCCCCCACGGGGAATCCCTGCGCGGACACCCTGCTTCACACCGTGCTACCATCCCCCCGGGGAATCCCCGCGCGGACACCCTGCTTCACACCGTGCTACCATCCCCCACGGGGAACCCCTGCACGGACACCCTGCTTCACACCGTGCTACCATCCCCCGCGGGGAACCCCTCCCTAGACACCCGCCTTCACACCGTGCTACCACCCCCACCGGGGACTCCCTCACCGAACACCCTCCTTCACACCGTGCTACCATCCCCCACGGGGCACCCCTGCACGGACACCCGGCTTCACACCGTGCTACCATCCCCCACGGGGAATCGCTGCGCGGACACCCTGCTTCACACCGTGCCACCACCCCCCGCGGGGAATCCCTGCGCGGGCGCCCCGCTTCACACCGTGCTACCACCCCCCCCGGGGAATCCCTGCGCTGCCACCCTGCTTCACACCGTGCTACCATCCCCCACGGGGAATCCCTCCGCGGACACCCTGCTTCACACCGTGCTACCCCCCCCCCGGGGAATCCCCGCGCGGACACCCTGCTTCTCACCGTGCTATAACCCCCCCCACGGGGAATCCCTGCGCGGACGCCCTGCTTCACACCATGCTACCATCCCCCCCACGGGGAATCCCTGTGCGTACACCCTGCTTCACACCGTGCGACCATCCCCTGCGGGGAATCCCTGCGCGGACACCCTGCTCCACACCGTGCTACCATCCCCCACGGGGAACCCCTGCGCGGACACCCTGCTTCACACCGTGCCACCATCCCCCGCGGGGAATCCCTGCGCGGACACCCCGCTTCACACCGTGCTACCACCCCCCACGGGGAATCCCTGCACTGACACCCTGCTTCACACCGTGCGACCATCCCCTGCGGGGAATCCCTGCACGGACACCCTGCTTCACACCGTGCTACCATCCCCCACGGGGAACCCCTGCGCGGACACCCTGCTTCACACCGTGCTACCATCCCCCGCGGGGAATCCCTGCGCGGACACCCCGCTTCACACCGTGCTACCATCCCCCACGGGGAATCCCTGCGCGGACACCCTGCTTCACCCTGGGCTACAGTCCCCATAGGGGAATCACATCAGAGCATCCCTCTGTATCCCAGAATAGATATGGCACTGGTCCCACACTGTGTCTCAGAGCTGGTGCCCAGGGCTACAGTTGCCCAGGCTTTGCTGCCCAACACGGGCACGGTTAGTGACCATGAAGAGTGTTCTCCTTCCTCCCCTTAGGAGGATTATGAAGCTGAGATGAGGAGCAGGCTGGATGAAGAGGGCTACAGGGACCCCGAACTGAAGCAATCGGAGATGTCACTCGATGAACAAGGCAGTGAGTAACCCGAACGCTCATAGTTCATTAAGGGTTAACAGGGGGGTTAGGGTTCCCTTGCGATGGGACATTCTCAGCACCACTGACAGGTGTTTGTAGCAATGCAGCTTGAGGCGATGACATAGAATCATAGAATCATAGAAGATCAGGGCTGGAAGGGACCTCAGGAGGTATCTAGTCCAACCCCCTGCTCAAAGCAGGACCAATTCCCAACTAAATCATCCCAGCCAGGGCTTTGTCAAGCCTGACCTTAAAAACCTCTAAGGAAGGAGATTCCACCACCTCCCTAGTTAACGTAAGGGAGGGTCGTGAGGGCACATGCTTCAGGGCATGCACTGCCTGCCTGGGGTGAGATCAGGAAGGAATTCCCAGCCCGCCCATGTCACCCCATTAGCTCGGTGCACTAGGAAGGGTTCTGATGCCCTCATGGCCACTGCTGGACCTGGGGTGCCCGGCTAGAGGGACCAGCTGTGCTAGGAATATCCTGCACTCCCGGGGGCCGTGGCCAGCAGGGATGGTGAACTCCGGTTCGGCAGTGAGGTAGGTACATTGCGGAGGGCACCAACACACCAGGCAATGGCTACCATGGGAGGTGGGATCTCAAGCTAGAGTGAGCAATGGTTCGATCAAGTATCTGGGCAATCTTACATCCCTTGGGACTGTGTCTGTTCTGGTGGCGTGGGTCCAGGGTTATGATATGTTGTGTATATATATCAGAGTAGAGGGCTCTGCACGGTGCATAAACAGCATATAGACCTCAGGGTATAAGGTTTATGACATGCTGTCTATGCACCGAGGTACATGGTTCTGAGGCCGTGCGTATTGTTTGCGTAGACAGGGTATATAGAGAGAGCAGAACAGAATCATCAAATGCGATGCTGGAGAGGAGCTTGAGAAGTCGTCTAGTCCAGTCCCCTGACATGTAATGTAAAGTCCCCTGACAGCTCATGTAAACCTAGACCATCCCCAGCACGGGTTTGTCCAACCTGTTCTTAAAGACCTCCAGTGACGGGGATTCCAACCATCTCTCTTGGAAGCCTGTTCCAGAGCTTAGCTACCCTGACAGTGAGAAAGTTTTTCCTGCTATCTAACCGAAATCTCCCTTGATGCAGATTAAGCCCATTCCTTCTTGTCCTACCTTCAGTGGACGTGGAGAACAATTGATCCGGTCCTCTCGATAACACATTTGCAGGCTGTTATCACGTTCCCCCGCGGTCTTCTTTTCTCAAGACGGAACATGCCCAGTTTTTTTACCCTTTCCTCAGAGATCAGGTTTCCTAAATCTTTTATCACTTTAGTGTATATATACATAGGGGGCTGGTGGTTCTCTTTCTCCTCCCTTTGCCTGCCCACCAACCAGCCTCCCTGCCTTGCGGTTTGCTACCCCACAGTCTCAAGTGGTCCCCCCATTGCAGTATGCTGCTCTCCCTGTCTCACATAGTCCCCGATATAGCTATGTTGCAGAAAAAAGTGTTACATTCACAAGGAATGTTGCACAAATCCACAAAGAAGAATTTGGCCAGCTCTAGCTGTGCAATCGATGTATTAAAGTCCTGTGGATAATAACCACATTGTAGGACTATCTAGGAACCATATAGATGGGCGTAAAGAGAGGGGGGGTTAGAAATAGCCAAGGCAGAGCTGAATTGGTGGGCAGAGTGCAGGGGAGGTGATCACCGGGGCATGATTAATGCAGTCGATCAGGAGATTGTTACTACAGCTGGGTGAGTGTGGACAAACAGAGAGGGAGAGGAAGGCAGGATAGTCTAGTGGACAGAGCATAGATTAGGGCTCAGGAGACTTTCCCAGCCCGGTCACCGACTTCCTGTGCAACCTTGGGTGAGCTACTTAAACCTACACTGTTCCCCAGCTGAAAAGTGGGGATAATGCTCCCCAATTTCAAAGGGAAACTGGGAGGATGGAATCCATCGGGGATGCTCAGATCCTGGGCTGAGGAGGGTCCCACCCCTAGAGAGAGGTGTCTATTTGGATTTGTAATGACTGGTTGCTTGGCCTGGGAAAGCCATAATTCCCAGCTGGGAAAGCCATAATTCCCAGCTGGGAAAGCCATAATTCCCAGCTGTTATGTCAACAACATGCTCTGTTTGCAGCTCTGACGTTACTCCCGGGGTCAATGGCTTTTCCTCCGCAGAGCTGCCGGGCTCCTTCCTTGCAGCCTAGGAACTTGGCCGTTGAATTGCTCCGGGAGCAGGTCCTGGGACGTACCCTTTGGGCAGAAGTGATGCTGCAAGCAAATCCAGCTGCTTGTTCTGCCTCTTAGCTGTGTAGCTACGCCTCCCTTTGCTGTCACTGAGTCAGATCTCCCCGGATAAGTCGAGCCAGGCTGGTTCAGTACTTGGACGGGAGACCTGCAGGAAGTGGCTTGATGAGTCAGTAGGCAGTGCTGGAGCCAATACCCAAGCGTGATGTCAGTGTGTGTTGTGCTGCTGGAGGGACCATCTTTTATATGAGACATAAAACTGGACTCCTGCCCCTTTGTGCTCGTTAATGATCCCCTGGCACCTTCCTTAAGGCGTATTCTGCACTGGTGTCCTCACTACATGCTAGCCTGGGTGATTACATTTACTCACCAACATTTCCTGCAGCTGTTTGCTGTCGGATACAGGGTTCGTCATCACTTCTAGTCCTCGACTGTTGGGCAGAGCTAATCAGCGGCTGCGTTCCACCCCAGAGGTGGCTGCACTCTTATGGCGGGTGGAAAGACGCCTGGGAATGTCACAAGGTTTATAATTCATTAACATCTGTAAAGCACTTTGTGGTTGTTCAATGAAAGGAGAAGGGCACAGGGTTACGTACGAGTGGCCATACTGGGTCAGACCAATGGCCCATTAGCCCAGTATCCTGGCTCTGACAATGGCCAGTGCCAGATGCTTCAGAAGGAATGAACAGAACAGGGCAATTTCGAGTGATCCATCCCTTGTCGACCAGCCCCAGCTTCTGACAGTTGGAGGCTTAGGGACACTTGGAGCATGGGTTGCATCCCTGACTGTCTTGGCTAAGAGCCATTGATGGGCCTAGCCTCTATGAGCTTATCTAGTTCTTTTTTTGAAACCTGTTATACTTTTGGCCTTCACAACATCCCCTGGCGAGGAGTTCCACAGGTTGACTGTGCGTTGTGTGAAGTACTTGCTTAATGTTTGTTTTAATCCTGCTGCCTGTGAATTTCATCAGGTGACCCCTTGTTCTTGTGGTAGGTGAAGAGGTAAATAACACTTCCCTGTTCACTATCTCCACACCAGTCACGATTTTATAGCCCTCTATCATATCCCCCTCCCTTCACAGGCACCTACTCGCTTCTTTCTGGGTGGGTGCTCCACCCCCTTCCATCCCGCCCCCACTTTAACCCTTCCCCCAAGGCCCCACCTTTGCTCCGCCTCTTCTTGCCCCTGCCCCACCTCTTCCTGCCCCCACCCCCAGCACCTCCCACCCACCACCAAACAGCTGATCGGCAGGTGGCACCCACACATTTTTTTTGGAGCATCCCCGGAGTCGGCGCCTATGCCCCCCCTTAGTCATCCCTTTTCTAAGCTGAACAGTCCTGCTCTTTTTAGTCTCTGCCCCTTTTCCAATGCTAATTCTAATTCTAGACTGATTAAATCCCCAGCACTTCCTTCTTAGGCTTGTAATGAGCCTGCAATGAACGAAGCCCTTGAGCGCATGAAGTCCTGTTTAATGGATGATACAGTTTCATTGCTCCGTCCAGGCCATTTCTAAAGGATTAATGCCCCGAGCCTTCTTCAGTTCAAACAGCTTGAATCATCGCTCAGAGGCCCTTTGGCCGTGAAATATCTGTGACGCCGCGCTGGCACCGGAGGACGCTGGGTGCAGTCCTGGTTTACTCACTCCGACAGTATTTATGAGCTTTCGAATGCGCTCCCGTCTCGGGAGGACAATAATTCAGCTGGCCACAAGAACGAAGGAGCCGTAACGGGCCGGGGGCTTCAGTCTGAGCTCTGCTGGCCCAGTGATAACGTGGGGCCTGAATGATTCCCACCTCTCCTGCTACTTTCTCGGGCTCGCTCCTGGGGGCCAGGCAATGCTGGGGCGTGAGCCAGGAGTTTTTGTATCTTCACCCTCCTCCACAAATACACTCAAAGGCAGGGCCCAGACGGTGAAACCGGCCCCGCCGGTTAAGTCTCCACAGTGCCATCTGGGGGCTCGCTGAAGCAGCTCTTTTCATCCCTATTACGATTCTTCACTGGCATTGGGGCAGGGTCTAGAGGCCCCAGCCAGCGTCAGGGCCCCATTGTGCTAGGCACGGAGTAAGAGTCAGAATTTATCGTCTGTCGACAAGAGAAAGGGTGGGAAGGGCCACTGAGGAAGTGAACTGCCCAGGGTCAGGCATCATTAACCTTCAAAGCTCTCCTGACAGAGGCAGGTTGTCATTCTGCAGGCTGAGGCAGAGAGGTGAAGTGATTTGCCCAAGGGCACAGAGCAAGTCAGTGGCAGAGACAAGCTTAGCCCGGAGAGGAGCTTTTGGTTGCCAGCTCCGCGCTCAGATCACTAGACCACATTCGCAGGTGCTTGCAGCTGTCCCTGATGATAAAGTTTCCCATCCTGAAGCAGTCACTCAGCCATGGGCCAAGGGAGCCAGAGAACAGGGACAGGGCCTGACAGTTTATAAGTAGGACATCTGCCATCAGCGCCGACACACCAGGGCTATCCAGAGTTAAACGCATGAGCTGCTACAGCTGTAACTGACTCACGCCCTGTGCAGACAACACAGAGCGGGACCTGCAACCCAACCTCACCAGTGGGTTACACAAGCAGGGACACAGGCTGAATCCCAGACCGGGAAGCAAAAGGGAGCCAGATATCAAAGCCATTGGTAAAGTCCGGGCTGGGCCTGGAACGTTTTCAGATCCTGCACTGATGGGAGGCGTCTCCTCCGACTCCCTCCACAGCAGCTGGGGGGGCACCAGGACGGCCTCGAAAGCTCTCTTGCGTGTGTGGCTGTGTGCGCAAGATGCCTGAATGGGTGTAGAATTGTGTATGGGACAGGTGTGTGGGGCACGGGCATGGTGGGCACCAACCAGTGTGTCCCGGGGACGCAGGGGTGTGTTTTTCAGCCACTCCCGGCCGGGTCGGCGGCGGTCTCTGCCCTGAGTAGGGAAGGAGAATGGAGACGGTGCCCCTGGGCAGGGCAGGGCGATGTCAGAGACATGGCAGCAGTTGGCACAGTGACCATTGAAGCCAATGGAAAACATTGCACCGTCCTAGCAGAGGATCATGCCATGTAGGAGAGGGTTTGCCAGCAGATCCAGGCACGGGTTAAGACTAGAGATGGCCTGGGTTTGATTGCCCCAGACTTGTGGGGAAGTGACTGATCCAGACCCAGACGCAGACTTTGTGACTGACCCGCTATCACCATCTCTAATGGAGCCAAAAGCCGGGTTAGAACCTCCCGCTTGCTCTGGGGAAGTTCGGATCTGGAGCCGAACTCTGCGCTCTGGATTCGTCTCTAATAAAGCACGGGCGTCTCCCAAACCCACTCGTAGCTTCCCAGAGCGGCAGAGGCTCGGGGGCCTGAAAATGGTGAGGAACCCGTACGGGAGGAAAGAGGGAGCTCAGCTAATGCAGGTCACTTATCCTGCCTTTGTTAGGTATACCCAGTACCAACAGAACGCTGGCCCTGGCACCATCCCCTTCCATTGCCACTCTGCACCCGGCTGCGGGCATCCTAGTGCCATCCCCATCCATCGCCGTTTTGCACCAGGGTGGCACTATTCTAATCCCGTCTCCATCCATCGCTACCCGGTACCTTAGTGACCTCCTCGCCCATCACCACTCTGCACCCTGGCCTGCAGGAGTCTGTGTTGCCTCTATCACCCAGCAGCAGCTCAATCTCCCCTCCCAGCCCCAGCCTCTGAGCTGATCTCGCAAAGGTCCCGAGGGCCCTTTCGGTGGCTCCTGGAACCGCCTGGAGTGAGTTTGTCCCTGCCAGGCAATGACCCACGGAGGTATTGCTGTCACTTTCCCTATAATTGCCTGGTTATTGATGATAAATAAAAGGCTTGTTTTGACTAAAGACAGAAGCCACTTGTGGCTGACCTGTTACTGTCACCAGCCAGCGAGAGGCAGCTTCCAGGTCGATTGGTGTGTTAGATTATGCGAGTGTGCGCCTCTTTAGGAGTGTGTTTGTGTGTGTCCCCTGTGCGTCGGGAGCTGTGTGTTTCAGGTGGTGGACTACACGTCTCCCTTTGATGGAGGGATGTGTGAATGGCTATATGCGTCCATGGGGGCTGTGTGGGTGTGTGTCCCTGCGTCATGAATATTTGTGTGGCTGCCAGCCACTCTGTGGGAGTTGTGTGATTGTGCATGTGCCTGTGTAGATGCACGTCCCAGTGTCTCTCTGTCAGTGAGGCGTGTGTGGGTGTGAGCTGTGTGGAAGGTGTGAGGATGTAAGCTGTGTGTCTTGGTAGGGGTGTTAGCTGTGCGTCCCCGTGTGTGAGGTGTGTGTGGTTGTGAACTGTGTATCTCTGTGTGGTTGTGAACGGTGTGTCTCTATGGGTGTGAGCTGTGTGTCTCTCTGTGTGATGTCTGTGTGCGTGTGAACTGCGTGTCTCTGTGTGTAAGGTGTGTGGATGTAAGCTGCGTGTCTCTGTGTGGGTGTGAGCTGTGTGTCTCTGGGTGTGAGCTGTGTGTCTTTCTGTGTGAGCTGTGTGTGGGGGGTGTGTCTCTGTGTGTGAGCTGTGTGTCTCTCAGTGTGAGGTGTGTGTGAGCTGTGTGTCTTTGTGTGAGCTGTGTCTGGGTGTGAGGTGTGTGTCTCTCTATGTGAGGTGTGTGTGAGCTGTGTGTCTCTGTGCGGGTGTGAGTTGTGTGTGGATGTAAGCTGCGTGTCTCTGTGTGGGTGTGAGCTGCGTATCTCTGTGTTGGTGTGAGCTGTGTGTCTCTCTGTGTGAGGTGTGAGCTGTGTGTCCCTGTGTGGGTGTGAGCTGTGTGTCTCTGTGTGGTTGTGAACTGCGTGTCTCTGTGGGTGTGAGCTGTGTGTCTCTCTGTGTCACGTGTGTGTGCGTGTGAACTGCATGTCTCTGTGTGGGTGTGAGCTGCGTGTCTCTGTGTGTGAGGTTTGTGGATGTAAGCTGAGTGTGGGTGTGAGCTGTGTGTCTCTGTGTGTGTGTGAGCTGTGTGTGAGCTGTGTGTCTCTGGGTGTGAGCTGTGTGTGAGGTTTGTGAGGTGTGTGTGAGCTGTGTGTCTCTGTGTGGGTGTGAGCTGTGTGTGGGGGGTGTGTCTCTGTGTGTGAGCTGTGTGTCTCTCAGTGTGAGGTGTGTGTGAGCTGTGTGTCTCTGTGCGGGTGTGAGTTGTGTGGGGGGGTGAGCTGTGTGTCTCTGTGTGGGTGTCGGCTGTGTGTCTCTGTGTGTGAGGTGTGTGGATGTGAGCTGAGTGTGGGTGTGAGCTGTGTGTTTCTGTGTGTGTGTGAGGTGTGTGTGGGTGTGAGCTGCGTGTCTCTGTGTGTGAGGTTTGTGGATGTAAGCTGAGTGTGGGTGTGAGCTGTGTGTCTCTGTGTGGGTGTGAGCTGTGTGTCTCTGGGTGTGAGCTGTGTGTGAGGTGTGTGTGAGCTGTGTGTCTCTGTGAGGGTGTGAGCTGTGTGTGGGGTGTGAGCTGTGTGTCTCTGGGTGTGAGGTGTGTGGGGTGTGTGAGCTGTGTGTCTCTGTGTGGGTGTGAGCTGTGTGTGGGGTGTGAGCTGTGTGTCTCTGTGTGGGTGTGAGCTGTGTGTGGGGTGTGTGTCTGTGTGTGTGAGCTGTGTGTCTCTCAGTGTGAGGTGTGTGTGAGCTGTGTGTCTTTGTGTGAGCTGTGTCTGGGTGTGAGGTGTGTGTCTCTCTATGTGAGGTGTGTGTGAGCTGTGTGTCTCTGTGCGGGTGTGAGTTGTGTGGGGGGGTGAGCTGTGTGTCTCTGTGTGGGTGTGAGTTGTGTGAGGGGTGTGAGGGGTGTGTCTCTGTGCGGGTGTGAGTTGTGTGTGTCTCTCTGTGTGAGGTGTGTGTGAGCTGTGTGTCTCTGCGCGGGTGTGAGTTGTGTGTGTGGGGTGAGCTGTGTGTCTCTGCGCGGGTGTGAGTTGTGTGTCTCTGCGTGGGTGTGAGTTGTGTGTGTGGGGTGAGCTGTGTGTCTCTGTGCGGGTGTGAGTTGTGTGTGACTGCAGTGTATTTATGGGAGCCTGCTAGCTCTGCTGAGCAATTGCGATATTGCCCCGGGGGCTCTGGATAGAGGGCTGGGGGTGGCTGGTTAGTGCAAAGGGCTCGGTCTCCCTAACCCCTTCCTGCCACCAACACGGCTGGCGCAGTGGGCAGCCCCAGGCTGGAGTCCATGACGCGCCAGCCACCGGCTGTGGCTCGTGGCAGCACGACGGGCAGCCAGCCGCGCCAGTAGATGCCAGCCAGCCCCGCTGGGCGAGGGCTGTGAATCCCCCACCACGGGGGAGAGAGGGCTCCACGCATGGAGGCTTTGCCTTGGGGGCTCCTGTCGCACCCTCTGCTCCGGACTCGCCACAGGGAGGGAAGCAGGGTGGCCTTGCAGGTGTCAGCAGCTTCCCCCTCGGTTACCGGCCTGTACAGTCACCCCGCCGTGCGAGAACATCTAGCAACGGGGGCAGGGATATAAATGAGGGGGGGGTGTTAAGAGAGGGCAGGGTGTGCAGGCCTCAGCAGCTCTCCTGCGGGGCTGGCCGAGCGCGTCTGACTCTGCCTCGCAGGGCTCCGGGGCGAGACTCGAACTCAGAGCTTCCCACTGGGGGCGTCGAACTCGGTCCCAGCCCCACAGGTTCCCCAGGAACAAGGCGCTCCCATTGAGGGTTAAACGGCTCCAGGCCTGGGGGGCCGGGCCCCCGCCACGGGGCGCCGTGTTTACTGTCAGCACAGCCAGAGTGCTTTTCAATTTACTATGAACACAAGAGTCACTCGGGACAGGAATTCGGGGGCGGGGCCGGAGGGCGTCCCGTCCCAGCGAGACGGGGGCAGAGGTTTATAGAATGGAAGCGCTGGGAGCCTGTCCCGTCTCTCCGCCTGGATGGTGGCCGGGGGGGCACTGAGATCTCAGGTAGGTGGGATCTCCCAGACCTGTGCACATCTCAGAGGTTTTTCGCCTTCCTCTGCAGCGTGGGGCACGGGTCACTGGCTGGAGGCTTCTCTGCACCTTGAGGTCTTTAAACCACGATTTGAGGACTTCAATAACTCGGGCATAGGTTAGGGGTTTGTTACGGGAGTGGGTGGGTGAGATTCTGTGGCCTGCGTTGTGCGGGAGGTCAGACTAGATGATCATAATGGTCCCTTCTGACCTTAAAGTCTATGAGTCTATGAGGGAGACATGGGAACTGGCCCAGCACATCTCAGGGAGGGGGAGAAGGTGCGGAGGGAGCGCCCAGGGTGCCTGGTCTAAGGGAGGGTGGGAGGGAACCAAGCCGGGGGCAATGTAGTTTGGGGAGATCTGTGCGGCTCTGGCATTGTCTCCCCAAAAAGAACGGAGGGAGACTCCCACGGGTTGGAGCTCGCCTCGCCGGGGCGCTGGAGAACGTGCTCTGGTCCTCCATCCTCTCTGTGATATTGGATCTCCCCGGCAGCAGGCTCGGGGCATCCCCCTCGGGGTACAGGCACATGCTGGGGGAGCCCGTGTCCTGGGTGCTCCTCGAACGCGCCTCCGCACCAAAGCCCTCTCCTCTCAGCCCACTCCCCAGCGTGCAGTCGCTGCCGTGACCGGGAAAGCACAGCTCGGCGTTCACACCTGCTCTGGTTCTGTCTGCCCGGCACGAGTGGGAAACCGGAGGCACCAGAGACAGGAGAACAGGCCCCCTGTGATGGGGGCGGGGGGGCAACGTGGGGTGACGCCACCTCCCGCCTGCCCCTTGGCTAGAAGAGCCCCAGAGAGCCCAGGGGCCTGAACACCCCTCCTCATGGTACGTGGGGCCCGTCTGCAAACCAGGAGCAGGCACGTGCCGTGTGTATAGCTGGGCCCCGGCTGCTGCCCCTTGGCTCTATCTGTGTGTTGAATAGAGTCTCGGGGCGGGGGGGCCTCTGGTGGGTTGTCTCTGCCCTTCCCCCCCAAGCCAGCTCTGCCCCACACTGGGAGGGGGCTGTCTCCACCCCTCCCCAGAAGCTGGGCTGGGTCTCTGGGAGTGTATCAGCCCCGCAAAGGAGCAGGAGCCGTGGGGAGGTGGTGGTGGCTGGGATGGAGGCTGGGTGAGTGGCTCTGGGGCCTGGCTGACTGTGAGGTTGTTCCATACTCAGGTTCCTCCTCGTTGGATCAGACCCAGGAGGCGTCAGGGAGCGCGGGGGCTGCCCACCCATCCACCTCCAGCCGGGGGACACATGAGGTGAGTGGCCTGCCATGCTGGGACCCTGTGCAGTGCTGCTCCTTGGGGGTGCAGGGCCGTGGCCCAGTCCTGCCCCATGCGGAGAGATTAGACCCTGCTCTGATCCGAACCCAGCGGGAAGGACGCTCTGGGAGCCAGGAAGAAGGAGGGAGAGGAGAGGATGGGATTGGGGTGGGAAGAGAGAGAGAGATCCCAAGGACCTTCCCAGGGAACAAGCAAAGCAGAGGGGAGACCCTCCCTGGGGAACAGGTGGAGCAGGGTGGAGATCCTCCCTGGGGAAGTGTCAGAGCAGGAGGGAGACCCTCCCAAGGGAACAGGTGTAGCAGGAGGGAGACCCTCCCCAGGGAACAGTCAGAGCAGGGAGGAGACCCTCCCCGGGGAACAGGCGGAGCAGGGAGGAGACCCTCCCAAGGGAACAGGCAGAGCAGGGGGGAGACCCTCCCAAGGGAACAGGTGTAGCAGGAGGGAGACCCTCCCCAGGGAACAGTCAGAGCAGGGAGGAAACCCTCCTCGGGGAACAGGCGGAGCAGGGGGAAGACCCTCCCCAGGGGATTGTCTGAGCATGAGGGAGACCCTCCCTGGGGAACAGGCGGAGCAGGAGGGAGACCCTCCCCGGGAAACAGGTGGAGCAGGGGGGAGACCCTCCCCGGGAAACAGGTGGAGCATGAGGAAGACCCTCCCTAGGGAACAGGCGGAGCAGGGGGAGACCCTCCCCAGGGAACAGGTGGAGCAGGGGGAAGACCTTCCCCAGGGAATTGTCTGAGGAGGAGGGAGACCCTTCCCGGGGAACAGTCAGAGCAGAGGGGAGACCCTCCCTGGGGAACAGGCGGAGCAGGAAGGAGTCCAAGGCAGTAGGCCTTGTTTGCTTTATAAACACACCCGGTGCAGTTCTGGGACAGCTGCTTTCCCAGCCATCACTCAGCCGCTTCATGACAGTTCAAAGCCCTTTTTTCCTGGGCAGCTGGGACAGTTCATTTCCAGTTACTGAGGCAATTTCAGACTGGTCTGAACTGCCCCTGTGCGCACGGAGCTGGAGGCAGCCGGTCTGGGGAGGGCGCAGGCAACACCCAGTCCCCCGGTTTGACTGACTGCCGAGCTGGGTTTGCTTGGTGGGTGCTGGTGATGGGGGCTCATGCCCTGCCTGGAATGGGACGCTGCTTCGCTTATGCGGCAGCCAGCAGGGTAGGGCTCTGCCAGCACTTGCGGGTGGTGGTGGGGCAGGTGAACTGGGTTGGGGGTGGGGAGATTTCACCCCTTTCTCTCCCCTTTTTCTCCTTCCATTTCTGGGCCTGTTCTGCAGAACCAAGAGGTTCTGATCAGACTTGGGAGGATCGTCACTGGGATTTAATGCGCTCAGCCACCCCTTCCGGGAGTGCAGACACCAGGCCAGGCCAGGCCGTAGAGAAATCCTCTGCATGAACCCTGGGCAGGCCAGGCTGGGAGCTGGAAAGCCAGAGTGAACCACAGGCTCTGTCTGGGTCCAGCAGTTGCATAAAAAAAATCCCTTTTCTATTCAGCCCAGCCCGGCATGAAATCACATCCAATTCCCTGCCCAAGGAAACATAAGGAAACGGAAGGGTTTTAGAGAGAGTTAGACATAGAACAACGAAAACTCGGTGACGCTGCCTTGGTGATGCGAGTCAGGGAGCATGCTGGGAATAGACCAGCAATACCACTCTGCAGCGCCTCACGCCTCTTGCTTTCCTAGGCGTTCAGCGGGGAGCCCTGTCCTCTGGGTCCTACCCTACAGCAGAGGGGTCAGAGCGCCTCCGAGTGGCTGCAGCTGGTGCAGCTCGACGCTCATTTACCCCAGCTGAGGATCAGGTGCAGAGAGTTTGCATCAGACCTGGGGGAGGGGGAAGATGGGGCAGAAAGGAGAGATGATACCACTGGGGTGGGGGAACACCCCCGCCCTGCTGCTGAGCCTTCCTCCTACTTAAATCATGTCTGCTCCTCTCACTCACTCTGAAACAGGCAGCAGATCTTTCTCCCCACCATGTGTCCAGGGTGGTGTTTCCCCACCTAGCTCCTCCCGCTACCTTCCAACAAAGCTGAAAGGCAATACATTTTAAATTAATACAAGGCCATACTTGTGTACCCAAGGCCTAACTCGCCTGTGGAACTGACTGCCACCCGATGTCACTGAGGCCAAGAACTCACCGGGAGTTCCAAAGGGATCAGCCATTTCTCTGGATAACATGAGCACGCGCCCTTATGTTACACATGGACAAAGGGAGCCAACGCTCCTGCTTCAGGCCAGAGCCAGCCGCTAAGGCCAGATTTTCCAAAGAGCTCAGGGCTGGACTTTCCTAAGAGCTCCGCTCCCATATAGGCACCTAAATAAGAGCCAAAGTTTACAAAGTTCTCGCCACCCAGCATGCACCTCTGCTCAGCTGATTTGGCCCAAACCTCTTGGGGATTGGGAAGAACCCCTGGGCAGGTTATCCCATGACAATCAACTAGGGAGCTTCTTGCGCCTTTGCCTGACGCCACTAGCGCTGGCCACTGGCTCCTAGACGAATCCGCCCTGGCTACCCCGACGGACCTATCAAAGCCTGCGTAACATAATCATTAGCCAGACTTGTCTCCCCATGGGCTCTTCATGGGTCCATCTCATTCAGAATTTCCACCCCAGCCTTATTGCGTTGCTAGTTCCCGCCCTCCGGAGCCATCAATTCAATCACCCGCTGTCACTTGCCTAAACCCAGCTGAGGGAAAGCTGGGCCCTGGGTTGTTTTTAATACCCGGTGATTTGCTCTCTCCAAGTTTTGATCTTATGGGGGATCGAATCAGCCAGGGATTGAATTCTAAGGAGAGCTCTGTGCCTTCCACCTTCCTGGCTTGATACTGGGAGCAAAAGGGGCATGGGAAAGTCCAGGCTGGCATGCCCCGCAGCCTCCCGCTGCAAATGAGTCCATACACGGGAATAACGCCATGGGCCCAGAAGGCATCGGGTTCCTGGGGCTGATTTGCTCTGGACTCCGAGGCGAGGGGTGCACCGGCGTTTAGGGAAATTGATCCCCTCCCAAGGCCTGGATGGGCTCAGCTTGGGGTGGGTGTGTAGCATTGGGCACTTCCCAGCACTGCGGGGAGGAGGGGGGGCGGGGGGCGGGGATTAGAGTCTTTGTAAGCTTGTCCCCTCGTTTAGAGGACGTGTTACGGTCTGGTCCATGTCCTTGTGGTGCTAACCTCCCTGACCCACACCCCTACAGCTAGAGCTCGCTGCAGCTTAGAGGTTCATGGGACCTCGAGTTCCTAGGGCAGGGGGGAAGGGATATGGATCGTTGCATCCCTCTGATGCAGCTGCCTGAAGGCACCCAACTCCCCTTGGCCGTCCATGGGAATCGGGCATCTGACTCTCCTTTGGAACGATCCCCTTTGCTCTGCTCCTGTTGCGGAGCAGGGCAGGGGTGGAGGGGCATCCAGTGTGTGGGACCCCAAATCTGCCCACGGCTGCCAGGACTATGAGGACTCAGTCAGCCACTGGCATTGCTTAGCTAGAGTCAGCCTGACGCACTGATGCCCGTGAGAAGTGGTCCAGGAAAGGGAGCCCCATGGAGTGCTACAGTCCCAGTGGGGGGGAAGGAGGGAGTGGGACAACTGAGCCAGGCTGCATACATAAGCAGCGGTAAACTGAGTGGGACTAGACTGAGTCCCACACCACGGAGCCACCCCCAAGGAGGAGAATGGGACAGCCCAGCTGCAGAACCCAGAGATTGCACAACATGTGCACAATCTATGCCACTGGCTTCTCATTTTGACAGCTTTAGTGGGTGGAGATTGGGCTGTGGGTGGAGCCTGGGAGAACTTTGCAATCCTCCCTCTCAGAGCTATTGTTTCAGGCTCTCTGCATACTCAGGCAGGCATCAATCCCCACACTCACACTCATCGCCACTGGCTTATTGGGGATGTTGTGGCCACCTCTTTGGCTTCCCACCTCAGGAGAGAATCCCAGCCTGCTCTCCAAGGGCTGGGTCCCATCCGCTCTTCCCTTCCCAGGCATATGTGGAGTTACAAGAACTGGTCATGGACAGAAACAACGAGCTGCGCTGGATGGAGGCCGGCCACTGGATCAAGCTGGAGGAGGACTTTGAGGAGGCGGGGCACTGGGGCAGGCCGCATCTCTCATACGTGACATTCCGCAGCCTGCTGGAGGTGCGCAAAGCCTTCACGAAAGGTGAGGAGAGGGGCAGCGGTGATCAGAAACAACAGTACAGAGGGGCAGGGGGGAAGAGGAGAAATGGCCAGTGAGCCAGTGAGAGGAAGATAATAAAGAGCCAGGAACAAGGGAAGGAGCGAGGGCATGGAGCAGGGGTGACCTAGGAAGAGTGAGCCAGATCTTGGCCCTTCGGGTTAATATTATGGGTAGCAGCTGGATGATATTTGTCAGTGGCGTAAGCGAGAAGCACTGGAGAGGCACATGCTTACACCAGCAGCCAGTTTGGCCCCATTGATAGGAAATGTTGCACCCAATTGGCCAGTGAGCCCAATATCCTGCCTCCACCAGGGGCTAGCGCCAGCTGCTTCCAAGGGAAGTGCAAAGGCTACAGTCATGGAATCTGGAATAAGCTGAGGAATTCCTTCCTGACCCTCATCGGCCAGTAGTTGGCTTGTGCCCTGAAGCAGGCGGGTGGAACATGTTGTGGGGGGGATAGATACAACAGTTTGGTAGGTCGGAGAGGGGTGGGAACTGGAAAGGAAAGAGAGAGTCTATGGAGTGAAAGAAGAGAACAAAGCCAAGAAAGGATCGACCCAGAGGGCTTGATGCTGTCGCTCCCTGCACCTCTGTCCGCACCTACTCCCGGGCAAAGCGCTACCGGAGGCACCCAGGCATCGCATCTCATTTGCTGCCAGTGCAGAATTGGAGCCAGAGGGACCAGAGAGCGTGTGAGACGCAACGTGAGAGAAGGAACAAAGCGGGAGGGGAAGGAGGAGTTCAGGGTGGCGGACAGAGACGGGGAATCCCATGCCCTGGGTGAGGCAAGGACTAATGGCTTGAGCAGGGAGGGAGGACTTCAGCCCGAGTGACCTCTGCCCGTCTCCCCCAGGCACCGTCCTTCTGGACCTGCCTGAGAAGTTCCTGGCAGGCATCACCAATCAGCTGATAGACCAAATGATCTATGAAGGGCAGCTGAAACCACAGGACAGAGAGGCGATCCTGAGAACCCTGCTGCTGAAGCACAGGTACTGGGTTCTCTGCCGCCCGGAGGGCAGCGAGGGGATGTGCTGTGGCCTTGACGTCTTTCTGGGGGAGCCGGGAAAGGAGGGAGTCCGAGGAGGGGAGGGGCGCTAGGGGAATCCCAGCATCCTGGCTATTCCGATGGGGAGTGTTTCATCCTGCAGGCCCCTTTGCACAAGTGCCAGTCCCATTTACGCAGGTGCAAATGACGACGCAATGTGCAAGATTGTGGGAAGGCAGGGGGGGAGGGAAGGAATTGGGAGGGCTTTGCCTGGCCACACATCCCCAGATACAACAGTCTTCTTCTGCTTCCTTTGCTAAACCACGCAGCATTACTGGGTGCTGTTAATCAGCCGCCATGTCCCATCCCAGAGGTGGATGCATTACAGTAGCTGGTGAAGTGATTCCTGGGGGTGTTTGTAGTATTGGAGGTTCCTTTGCAATGAAATAATCAATATTAATTTATTAATTAGGATAATTAACAATTATTTGGTCAATGGGACGGGGGGGGGGAGAACAAACCCCTCCATCTGCCTGGGCAGTGTCTCCCCCAGGGTGATACGGTCTGGGTTTTTTCCTCCCCCTTTCTGCAGCCACCCAAATGGGTCTGAATCCATGGGGACCCTTTCCCCAGGCCAACTGGAACGAAAGGACACCAAGGACGAGGTCACGTCCCAGCCTCTCATGCAGGAATATCACCAGATTGAGATGCAGACGCTCACGGGCACAGAACAGGCAAGGAGACGGTGGGAACAGGCCCCCAGCTTGAGAACCTCAGGACAGCCATTTATGGGGGGTGTGTGGAGCAGCAGGGGGCAGAGGGACCCACCAACAGCATGCAGCTGCTGGGCCTCATGCATCATCCCAGGTTGCAGCCGGTGGAGTCCCACCAGGAGGGAACTGGGTCTGTAGAACCTGAGGCTGAAATGCAAGCACAGTAGGAACCTGCCGTGTGCAGATAGAGGCTGCAGCTGGAGTGAGGGCATCTCAAAGGGGGTTGCTCTCAGCGCTGGTGCTGGTCCAGCTGGGGACGTGAGCCGTGGGCGTGGCCACAGGTGGGCTCAGCAGCACGATGGATGAGAATCTCTGAATTTGCGTCTCTGCAGGAAGGGCCCCGGGGGCACGCCTTCAGGAAGCAGCTCCTCGAGAAGATCCCAGAGGACGCCGAGGCCACGCTGGTCCTCGTAGGTGAGCGCGACCCTCTCCTGCGTCCCCTGTGGCTCCTGAGCCGTGCCACATGCCCCTTGCTCTCCACCACGGGAAAGGGGCTGAGCAGGAGGCGTGATCCAGGTGGCTGCTCTGGAACCAGAGTTGCTTGGAGCTGGGCACCAGGATCCAGCCGGGCAAGACCAGCTGTGGGAGGGGAGATGCCACTCGGTGGGCGGCCTCGGCAGGCGGGGAGGTCCCACGTTCTGGCTTTTGCTGTCTCGTGCGCTTGGGCAGCTTTCTCTGTGCCCAGCCAAAATGCTGTTTTGCTTGCGTGTCTGGCTTGATGTAACCTCGCTCACTTTGCGCCGTCTCTCTCCCTCCCTCTCTTTCCCCTCCTGCTCTCTTTCATCCTCTCCGTTTTGTTCCCTTGCCCCGCCCCCACCCTCCAGCCCCCTCTGCCTGCCCTCTGTGCCGAGCCCCGCCACTGACCCCCCCGCCATCCCATCCTCTCTCCAGGCCGCGCCGCCTTCCTGGATCACCCCACCTTGGCCTTCGTGCGCCTGAGGGAAGCGGTGGAGCTGGACTCGGTCCTGCAGGTGCCCGTCCCCGTGAGGTTCCTCTTCATGGTGCTGGGACCTGACTCCCCACACATCAGTTACCATGAGATCGGACGGGCCGTCTCCACCATGATGGCAGAAAGGGTACGGTGGCCTCCCAGGGACTGGGGATCTGTGCCCATGACACCCCCAGGCCGCGGCTCCTCCCCCCGATCTACACCCAGAATAGGATATCAGGGCCCTTCATCCTGCTCCCCGGCAGCCACATCTGGCCCCGTCTCAAACACGCACGTTAAAGGCCTTTGGCCTCCCTGCTCAGGGTGATGCCTCCATCCGAGCCAGGTGGAGGCATTGCAGCGCTGGAGGGAAAAGACTTTGCCTCCTGCCCTTTCGGGGTCGGAGCGAGGAGCCCACGTTCTAAGGGCCTGATCCCAAGCTCATGGAAGTCAGTGGGGGTCTTTCCATCCGCTGCAATAGACTTCGGGACAGCGCCGTCGGGAGGTGCTGGGTGTCGTGACCCAGTTCGCTCACCGCGTGGCACTCCCTCGTGGCCGGCCATGGGGTAGCCACTCTCTCACTGGGCTAGCGCCCCCAGACGATGGGCACGCCGGCACTGCGGCCGTCTCTCTGTCCATCACTCAGCCCTCCGGCCGGGTCACCAGCTTCAGACCCGCCTGTCCGGGAGCCCAGGCAGCAAAACGAAAAGCCTCAAAGATGTCTTTAAACACAAACACAAACAGAAACCCTCCCCCCTCTCTGGGACTCTTCCCCGGCCTGTCTTCGGCTCAGCCTGCAGCCTCTTGCTGGGCTCCGTCACCCCTGCAATGGGCCTGTGAGAGGCTGGGGCCGGGAGAGGAACCCAACCTCACCCCATACTCTGGGCGCTGGCCCAGGGCCGTGTACGGAACAGCTAGGTCTGTTCCCCTACCTGGGCTGAGCCCCTTCCTACCCAGTCCCTTCCCTTCCTACCCAGCCTCTTCCCTTCCTACCCAGCCTCTCAGTCACTCCACCTTGTCCAGGGTCTCTCCCACGAGAGCTTTTCCAGACCGCCTGAGCCTAGTCCTCACTCCAGCTCCTAACCAGAGCGTCACCACTTGAGTCTGGCTGCCCCTCTCCACTGCAGGGGCCGTCTGCCCGGTATGGGAAAGCACTGAGTCTCCCCAGGTGGGGCTTATTCTGCAATCACAGCTTGGCGTGGCCCCAGGCTCCCCAGCCCAGAGCAAGCCACCGTGTTCCAGGTGTAAATACCCACGTGGATCTAACCAGCTGTCCTAGGCCCTCTGGCCTGAGGCCAGGTCTGCACTATAAACGTATACGCTTGGGGTGGGAAAAATCCGCACCCCTGAGGATGCAGCTAGACCGACCTAACCCCTGGTGTAGACAGCGCTCTGTCGCGGGCGGGCTCCTCCCGCCGACACAGTGTTAGCTGCACCGGCACAGCGTTTTCAGCGTAGACCTGCCCTGAGCTGCTGTAACGGGATATAGGGCAACGGGGAGCCCAGCTGGCCGGATGGTTCAGAAGGGCCTTAGCTCACTGGTGCCCCCCTGTGATGGAGCGGTCCCAGGGGTCTGCGGTAGGCGGCGGCGGTGCCCGTGGGGGGAGTCTCGCTGCCCTCCTGAGCCTCCCTCTCCCCTGGCAGGGGTTCCGTAGGGACGCCTACCTGGCGGAGGAGCGCCAGGACCTGATAAAGGGCGTGGAGGAGTTTCTGGATTGCAGCATTGTCCTCCCGCCCTGCGAGATCCAGAACGAGCAGCTCCTCAGGAGCCTGGTGCCCATGCAGAAGGAGCTGCTGCGGAAGCGGTACCTGCCGGACGAGAAGAAGCCGGAAATGAAGATCTTAAAGGACTTGGGTATGTAGGACACAGTCTGGGGGCAGCATGTAGGTTCTGGAGAAGCCTCTTGTCCTAGCCCCTGAGGACCCCGGCCTGTGCCCTGCTGGAGATGGCTGCTATTGAAAATAAAAGCAACGGGACCCCTGAGTAGGACAATGGAGGTTCTTCTACCTCCTGCAGACCAAAGCCACCAGCCTTGGTCCCTGCCCGCGATGGCCCTGCCAGGCCATGGGAAGGATCCTTTGGGAGGGTGATGCATGAATGGGGCAGCGCTGGGGGGTGGTGGTGGAGATTTATTGGGGAGCAGCGTGGAAGGAACACAGGGCTGAGGAAACGTGGATGCTGAATTCCAGTGTCCCCCCGGGGCAGGGCTCAGGGTCAGGATTGGTGGCTCATTGGGGGGGGCAGGGTGGTAGGGGAGCCTGACACTGAGTACATGGGGAGGGGGGGAGCCCCATTCTCCGCCTAGGAGAGGGCGGCACCTGGAGGTCAGGGTTTGCAGGCTGGTGCTGAGTGAACATGGAGCTGAGCCCCGATTGCTCTGGAGATGGTGTGGGGAGCCTGCCAGCAAGTGGTCATGGGGGACTAACACCCCCTCTCAGCCCAGTGGTGGGTCACGTTTGGGGGCTCCTGGGGGAAGCCCAGGAGAGAGTGAAGACAGAAGCTGAATTTCCCCCCCAGTCCAGGCGTTACCTCCCCACCCCAACCTGGCCACCGGTGCCTTTGTCTCCCTGCAGATCAAGGCCTGGCAGACAAGGCCCACGAGGAGGACGATGACGACCCCCTGCGGCGGACCGGCCGGCCCTTCGGGGGCCTGGTGCGGGACATCAAGCGCCGCTACCCCAAATACCTCAGCGACATCAAGGACGCCCTCAATGCCCAGTGCCTGGCCGCCGTCATCTTCATTTATTTCGCAGCCCTCTCCCCCGCCATCACCTTTGGGGGCCTGCTGGGTAAGTGGGACCCAGCTGCTGGCCCCCAGGAGATCAGGATGGCTCCCTGGGACCCCTGCCCCATCAGGCAGCCCCAGGCCCCCTCTGGAGAGTGCCCCGGTGGGGTCGGGGGGGTCCCTGGCCCATGGGGGTCCCCGTCCCTCTCTGCTGACTTGCGCCATTGTTTCTAGGGGAAAAGACAAGCAACCTGATAGGGGTCTCGGAGCTGCTGATCTCCACAGCCGCGCAGGGCATCATCTTCTGCCTCCTCGGCGCTCAGCCCCTGCTGGTGGTCGGCTTTTCGGGTCCTCTGCTGGTTTTTGAAGAAGCCTTTTTTAAGGTAGGTGCCCTAGNAACCCCCCCCCCCCCCCCGGGCTGCCTTACACAGCCTGTCCCCTGGGGCAGAGACCTTCCCGGAGACCAGCCCCCCAGCGCCTGGGGAGTGGGCGACCCATGACTCCACCTCCCAGCTTCATACCCGCTCCCCCTGCCTGAGGATCACTCCAGCCGGATGGAGCACGAACCCATCCTTCCCAGCAGGAGGCGCTGGCCCTCCCTCTCTGGGGCAGCCCCCATCCCCGGCACCACCGGAGCCATGAGCCCATGTACAAAGCAAAGCCCAGCCGTTGGGAAGCAGGCCAAGCCGGGGTCGATGGAGCTGCAGGGTCCCAGGCTGGATGGCAGGAGGGCGTGGGGTGGGGTGGTGGTGGGGAGAATGCTCAGGAGGGACTGGTCTGTCCGGGCTGAGCTGGGCTGCTCGCAGGAGCTGGGGTGAAGGGGGGGGCAGAGTATCTTGGGGATCGGGGTTGGGAAGAAGAGTGTGAAGGGTTTTATGGGGGCGGGGTTGGTGGGCCCGGGCCCTGTCTGGTCTCAGGTAGAAGCGGAGATGAGGCCAGCTGAGGGGCCCCGGGAGGGGAAGGAAAAGGCCCACAGGAGACTCAAGGCCTGCTTTGCTTCCCCCTTTCCCCTCGCCCCCAGTTCTGTGAGAGCTACGGCATGGAGTACATCGTGGGCCGGGTCTGGATCGGCTTCTGGCTCATCCTCCTGGTGCTGGTGGTGGTGGCCTTCGAGGGCAGCTTCCTGGTGCGCTACATCTCCCGCTACACCCAGGAGATCTTCTCCATCCTCATCTCCCTCATCTTCATCTACGAGACCTTCGCCAAGCTCATCACGGTAACGGCGGGGCAGGGGGACCACACCGCAGCTCAGTTCAAAGAGGCTGTCGCAAGTTAGACGCAGGTTGCCCAAGAGACAGACCCTGCTGGTATCTGACCTGCCCCGGGTGGGTCTCCTGAGCGGGTTGAGTCCCTTTGTCCGCTGTGTCCATCCCCAGCCTGGTGGCAGGTTGCTCCATTGGGCTCTGCCACCTCTGCCCCCCTTCTCGTTGCTCCCAGAGCTGGGCACCATTTTCCTCAGAGTTATTTGCATCTCTGTGTGTCACATGGGCGATGGCGCATCAGGCAATACGCATGCACTCGTGCATGGGATAGGAGGTGATGTTTACATTCATTGCACACGTGTGTGCACGAGTGTGAGACTGCGTGGGCAAGAGTTCAGGTGGGGTTGGGGAATGGGTGAGTTCAGGTGGGGTTGGGGAATGTCTGCATGTGTCTCGTGTGTGTGTGTGTGTGTGTGTGTGTGTACACGTAAGCCATATGTGATTGCAAGTGTGTTGAGGAGCTGTTGTAATGTTTTGCACGTGTGCATAGGTGAGTGGCTGATTGTGCACGTATGAAATATGGGGTGGGGTGCATGGTTGTGTGATTTGGGATGGAGTTACACACGTGTGGATATAATTCATAGCATCATAGGACCGGAAGGGACCTCGAGAGGTCATCTAGTCCAGTCCCCTGCACTCGTGGCAGGATTAATTATCTAGACCATCCCTGACAGGTGTTTGTCTAACCTGTTCTTAAAAATCTCCAATGATGGAGATTCCACAGCCTCCCTAGGCAATTTATTCCAGTGCTTCACCACCCTGACAGTTAGGAAGGTTTTCCTAATGTCCAACCTAAACCTCCCTTGCTGCAATTTAAGCCCTTTGCTTCTTGTCCTATCCTGAGAGGTTAAGAAGAACAATTCTTCTCCCTCCTCCTTGTAACAATTGTGTTGGTGGACAGGATTACTTGTGATTGTTGGGTCTGTCTCTGGGTGGGTGGGTGGGTGGAGGGATGCACACGTCTCTAGGGATGTGTAACAGACCCGGATGTGATTGTGTGGCTACAACATGGCTGTGGGTCCATATGACTCTGCGGGTATGTGCGTAGCGTGTTTGCAGATTGCATGCGTGAGTATGTAATGCATTCATGTATAAGGTGTGGGCGTATGGGTGTGTAACAGACCGGCATGCTGATGGTGTCTGTGCAGCATATATGCATATGTTTGCCTGGTATTTGCATGCAGCACGCGTGGGTGGGTATGTCTAAATTAGGAAAGTCAGGGGCTTTTTACACGTGCCAGCTAACATGTTATCACCAAAACAGTTTACTGCCTTGTGTAGACAGTGCTAATTGTGTTTAACCATGTTAGCTGGCTGTGATCACCCCTAGCCTCTTGGTCACGTCGTTAGCCGGGACAGTCCACGCCGGCTGCAGGCGCTACGTGACCGCTCGTTTTCCTGCTCTAGAAAAGCCCTTTTTGAAACCCTGCACCTGGATGATTTAGTTGGGGGTTGGTCCTGCTTTGAGCAGGGGGTTGGACTAGATACCTCCTGAGGTCCCTTCCAACCCTGAGATTCTATGATTCTATGAAGCTTTGCTGGCATCTTCGTCACATTTTACTGACCTGTTCAAAAAAATAATTTGGTCACAGGAAGTGAGGTCACAGAGACACGGTTTCCATAGAAACCCAGAGAGAGAGAGAGAGAGAGTGCAAATGGGGGGAGAGAGAAGGATACAACAAGAGGGAGAACTAGGAGAGAGATGGAGATGGAGCCCATCTGATAAGCTGCTTTTCCTCCTCCGCCGCCATTCTGTGCCTCGGTTTCTCCCAGGGATGCTAGTTCTAGGCTGCAACATGTAAATCCCAGCTCCAGTTTATGCTGTGGGAGACCCCCCCCCCCCCAGGAATTTACTGAGGCCCAAGGCAGCCAGGTGCCCCAGGGTCTCAGAACCCCCCACCCCACCGCAGCACGGCCCAGGCTTTGCTGGTTCTGCACGGCTGAGATCAGGCTTCTCGGTCTGTTTGGGCAGAGCCGGCGATGGCTGGAAACCGCAGCAGGCAGGGGAAGAGAGGGATCCAGCTGTGGCAGCTTGTCCTTTTTGGGTGCCCCCTGATACCTTGGCTGATTCCCAGAGAGGAGGCTCTTTTCAGATTTACACACACACATATCACACAGAGAAATCGCACAACTCACAGAACACATGGACACACACACATCACCTGGACACAGAGAGACACACACATCACATGGACACACACAGACAAATCACACAGATACCCACCATGCTCAGATACTCAGAAGGGCACAGTCACACAACACATGGACACACACACATCACCTGGACACAGAGAGACACACACACAGCACATGGACACACACAGACAAATCAAACAGATACCCACCATGCTCAGACACTCAGATGGGCACAATCACAGTCACACAACACATGGACACACACACACACATCACCTGGACACATAGAGACACACACACATCACCTGGACACACACAGACAAATCAAACAGATACCCACCACGCTCAGACACTCAGATGGGCACAGTCACAGACACACACACACACATCACCTGGACACACAGAGACACACACACATCACATGGACACACAGACAAATCACACAGATACCCACCACTCTCACACAGTCAGATGGGCACAGGCACAGTCACACAACACATGGACACACACACAGAGCACATGGACACACAGTGACACACACAAACCCACACACGGACTCACTCACAGCCGTCAGCTGCCCCTTTGGTTTCCCACTCACTGGAGCTTTGTTTCAGAAGAAACAAGGAGGATATTGATGCTAAAAATAACGCCCCTTTCCCATCCTTCCACGCTGCCAGCTGCTGCTGTTCCCTCGGCGTTCCCATGGCCCACACCCTGACAGGCCGGTCCCTCCTGCACCAGACACCCAGAGAGGAGTGCTCCTAAAACCCAAGCGGCAGCACAATGCAGCTGTGTGTCAGAGCGCCCTACAGACGGGAGAGGGGGAAGATACAGAGGGACCCAGATAGGCCACCCTCCTTACTGGGACAGGATTATCTCTGGCCCTGCATTCTCCAGGGCTGGCTTTAATCAGCCCACGCAATGGGGCTCCCCCCCTTCCCCAGAGGGGGGCAATTCCACAGACTTTGGGAGCTCACTGTCAGGAAGGGTTTCCTGGTTACGTTGCTGGGTTTCACCTCATCCTTCCTAGTTACCTCCCCCTCCCCACCAGCTCCTCCCCTCCATGCGTTCTGGCCCCGCAGGTGCATGGGGACAGGTATTAAGCCCCCACTTAGCTACGCCCGGTGTATGTAACAGCTGGGATTTTCAATGGGCCCAGGGGAGTTAGGCGCCCAGCTCCAATTGAATTCCAACAGCATTTGGAGGAGGGGGGTTATTTGAAAACCCCAGCCGGGCGTTTAATTTGTCCTCCTAAGTCTGGTGCTGTCTGCGGCTGCCCGTGCTGCGTTCGGGCGCGGACACGGCTCGGATCGCGGAACGCAGCCAGCGGGCGAGTGGCCAGCCCACGAGGCGCCAGCAGCAGCACTGAAGCCAGGACAGTGCAGCTGGGCCCTGAGCCATGCTCTGCTCTGTTGGTCTCCTTTAACGCTGGGGCAGGAATGGGCTCCTGGAATAAAACCCCGGGAAGGGCTGGGGCGGGGGAGAGGTAGCCAGGGGTGGCAGGTGCATGGGAGGCGTCATGGGAATGGGACCCCACTCTAAACCCTCTCTCTGCTCGCAGTCCCCTCCCCACCCCCATGCCATAACAGCCTCCTGTCTCCTCGGTGGCTGTGGGGTCTCATCCCTGCCATGGGGGCAGCGAAGACAGGTCAAGCGGGGAGAGTCCAATCTCTCTCTTGCCTCTTCCTTTGGGATTTCACTTCCCCTTCTTTCCCCAGTCAAGCCCTTCCCACACCCCCTGTCTGGGACAGCTCCCCTCCACTGAATCTCAATCCCCCGGGGATGCCCAGAAGGCGGGGTGCTGACAGTGTCTGCTCTAGGCAGGAAAGAGGGGCTGGGGTTTATGTCCCAAGGGCTCATGCTCTGAGAGTAACCCAACCCCGCCACTGGGTGGCACTGTCACTCCCCTGCCCTTTCCTGGCAGTGAGGAGGATGCTGTTGGCACAGAGCTCCGGAAGGGGAGGGTGCCGCTGCCCCTATGGATGGGCTGAACGGGGAGCAGGGCTCGGGGTGGGGGGGCCTCTAGACAAATGGACTCAGGACCATCCTGTGATTGCCACCTGCCTCCCTGACCCGCCGGCTCCCTCCCCAGATCTTCCAGAAGCACCCCCTGCGGAAGGATTACATGCTGGACAAGGACCCGCAACCCAACACAGCCCTGCTCTCCCTGGTCCTCATGGCCGGCACCTTCTTCATCGCCTTCTTCCTGCGCAAGTTCAAGAACAGCGCCTTCCTGCCCGGCAAGGTGGGTCTCAGCGCCCGGCCCGGCCTCCTGCTGTGGCTCCTTCGTACAGCCCCTGGGGGAGCCCCATGGGTGGGGCCCCACCCACCCCCATTGGCCGACTGTGGGGCTGGAACCTGGGACTCACAGCACTAAAAGTCACTGCGACTTGGCCTGACTTCTTAACCTGAGCAGCGGGTTACACCTGATGCCCCCCATCTGCACTTCTAGTGTCGGGTTTGCGGAGAGACTCCATCACCAGAGGGGGAGGATCCCTCCCTCGCCCCAGGGTCCCCGCCGTGCCCAGCCCAGCTGCTTGGGAGGAGGCAGGATTTGGGACTAACCGTGTTGGTTTGGGTTTAAAGTGGCAGGGAGTCTTTGTGGCTGGGGGATGGGCGTCGGCGATGTCAGGTCTCTCCCTAGTGCAGCCACGCCGCCGGGGAGACCGTATTCACGGCAGCCACGCCAGCTCGCCACCTGCGGGCCTCCCCAGCCGTGCGTTTCCATGGCGATCTCCTGTCTGCATCCTCCACCCATGAGTCGCAGCCCAGGCCCCGTTCGGTCCTCAGCCTCTCTGCTCAGCCTGCCAGCCAGGGGTATGTCCTGGGATCGGGGCACGGCCCTGAGACCCGCCACGCCCATTTCACCCAGGCTGCCGGACAGCCGCCAGAGACGCTTAAAAGGTCACGGAGGCCCTGGGTCAGGTCTGCAGATGGCTGCGTCCACTCCCCTTGGAGCCTTGGGGGCGAATGGCTCCTCCTCTGCCCGTGGGGTCTGCTCCTCGCCTCCTGTCGCAGCACAGCATGGGCTGGTTCTTCACCTCGATGGACGAAGGCGCTGGGTGGGAGGTGGTGAACTGCCTCGTACCCGAGAGCAGCCAGTCTCTGTCTCCCTCTCCCAGAGCAGCCAGTTCCCCTCCCTCTTCTGGTGCTTCTGCACTCATCTGTAGTTGGCCAACATCCTCCATCCCAGACATCTTCATGGTCCTCACTCTCCTGGATGCTACGCAGACAAGCCACCTCCTCCTGTAGCTCTCTGACCTCCTTCCTGAGGGACTCCACCCACAGACCCCTCTCACACCGAGCACTTCCCTCCTGCCTGGCTTTCATCAGCAGGGACATGCAGGCTGCCTTCCCAGCAAGTCATGGCCAGGGCTTGGGTGGCAGCCGCCGGGGTCCCCCACCAGACAGGTGCAGGCAAAGGAGGATTGATCAGATCTGAACCGCTGACCTCGAGGTGAAAGGCTCCTTATTCCATTCCCTAGTGCCACCAGTTCACCAGCTTCCCCAGCTTGAGATGAACCTACAGGCAAAAGTCCCCCGAGTCCCATTCCTAAACCCACTGTGAGCCAGCCAGTCCCCTTGACCTGCGCCCAGATTAGACCCAAGGAGGTGAGAAGCCCTGTGTACCATCTCCTAGGCCCCCCTGGGCGAGCCAGTCCCCCCACACCTGGGGCCAGATTGGAACCAGTGCCCCCTAGAGGTGAAATGCCCTGTATCCCAGCCCCTGCCCCCAGCAGCGACATGGTGGTTGGTTGATTCGCATGGCTGTTTTTCCCTAGCTCCGGCGTGTGATTGGTGACTTTGGGGTCCCCATTTCCATCTTCATCATGGCGCTGGCCGACTTCTTCATCAAGGACACCACATTCACCCAGGTGAGTGAGCGGAGAAGCGGGAGGGTGCATTGATGCAGGCGGCCCTGGCTTTTTGCAGGGGCGAGACTTGGTGTGAGTGGTCAGTATTGGCCTGAGAATGCTCACGATCTCACGGCTGGGTGTGTCGCTCCTTCCATCCACTTTGCGGACTTCACTGACGGTGGACACGGGGCGGGCTAGTGGTTAGAGCAGGAGACTGGCCCTCAGGACTCCTGGCTTCTAAGCCTGTGTCTGAGAAAGGAGTCTGATTAAGGGGGGGGGGCTATGCCGGCATAGCTCCAGCGCCGCTGCTATGCTGGGATAACCCCGTTGTGTAGACAGCCTACAGGAACAGAAGGGTTTTCTCCGGTGCTGTGGGAACAACACCTCCCCGAACAATGATAAGTAGATCAACAGAAGCGGTTTTCTGTCAACCTTGCTGTGTCTGCGTAGGTCAACGTAGCTACGGTGCTCGGGGGGGGGGGTTAGATTTTTCAAGCCCCTGACTGACAGATCTATGCTGACCTAAATTTTTAGTGTAGACCAGGCCCTCATGGCTACAGCAGGGGACTGGGAGTGAGGACTTCTGGGTTCTAGTCCTATGTCTGCAGCCAACTGGCCATGTGATCATCGGTGAGTCATTTCACCTCTTGGTACCAACCTCCAAGGGCAGCGCTAATGAGGTTGCGTTAATTAACTGCTCCGCAGGGTGCTTTTTGGTCCTCCGAAGAAAGGCATCAGAGAAGGGCCAAGTCGCCACTTCGGAGCCCTCCATGCTGGTGACCTCTCAGGGCCCCGTGCCCAAGTTCACCCTCTGCTGCAGACTCCCAGGAGCTCTGTCCCTTCTGCCACTGCCTGGCTCTGGATTCGGGCATTTGGATCATTCATCTCTCTCGGTCTCTCTTCCAGAAACTTAGCGTTCCTGAAGGCCTCAAGGTCTCCAATACGACTGCCCGGGGATGGTTCATCCATCCACTGGGGGAACACAGAGACTTCCCAATCTGGATGATGTTTGGTGCTGCCCTTCCTGCCCTCTTGGTCTTTATCCTCATTTTCCTGGAGTCGCAGATCACAACGTAAGCCAGTGGTTCTCAACCAGAGTTCCAGGGGGTCCGCCAAGCAGAGCTGCCATTAGACTTGTTGGGGCCAAAGGCAGAAAGCTGAAGCCCGACCACATGGGGCTGAAGCCTGGTGCCCCAAGTCCCGCCACCCAGGGCTGAAGCCGAAGCCTGAGCAACTTAGCTCTGCGGGGTCCCCTGTGGCGTGGGGCCCTGGGCAACCAACTGTCCTGCTTGCAACTGCCCTAAGCTGGCTCTGGCTTTTATATGCAGAAAAACAGTTGTTGTNGACGGGGGGGTGGGGGAGAGGGATAGGGAGACCTGGAGACTGGGGCTGTGAAAAGGAGCGGTGGAGAGATGGAGACACAGCAGAGCAAGTGAAAGGGAGAGGAGGAAGGGATAGGAAAGAGAAAGAAAAGAAGGGATGGAGAGGCAGAAGAAAAGAAAGAGAAGAGCCCCGACCTCGCTGCTGAAGAGACCATGGGGGCTCCATCCCTCTGCAAATCTGAGGATAGGAAGGGTTGTCCTCTCTTCTGCTGCTTCAGGGGGGTCAGAGCAGGGAGGCTGGTGGGGGGAGGAGGGACGGATGGGCACAATCCTTGGATTACAGCGGATGCTATTTCACCCTCTCCCCCAGGCTGATTGTGAGCAAGCCCGAGAGGAAGCTGGTAAAGGGCTCGGGCTTCCATCTGGACCTGCTGCTGATTGTCGGCATGGGAGGCATCGGCGCACTCTTTGGCATGCCCTGGCTCAGTGCCACCACGGTGAGGACCATCACTCACGCCAACGCCCTGACGGTGATGGCCAAGACCACCACCCCCGGGGAGAAGGCCCAAGTCCAGGAGGTCAAGGAGCAGAGGATCAGTGGGCTCCTGGTGTCCATCCTCGTAGGTGAGTCCATCTAAACGGGCTTTCAGGAGGACACCATCCCAGCAGCCTGGATGGCTCAAGTGGGCTGGGAATCGGATAATGGCGCACGGCCCCTCTAGGTGGCTAGTTCAGATTCAGCCCCTGTGGGCGGTGAGCATGGCTGTGTTTGCGGAGATGGTTTCCAATGGGTCGTGGCCCAGTTCCTAGCAGGACCAGCGTCTGCAGTGCAAAAACCACAGCCACGGCTGGCCTCCCTCTCAAGCAAGCAGTCAAGGACGGACTGGCTACGGCGAGAACTTGCCAGGGCAGGGATGAGGGTGGTGCTGGGGGGGCCAAAGGAGACTTGCTTTCCTGCAGCCTCTTTTGGGGCTCACGAGGCGTCTCACGCACGCGAGAAACGGGGCAATGCAGAGGAACGCTGGCACTGAGGCCCGGCCTGGGCTCTCGGCAGCTCTCCAGCTGGCCCGTGAAGGGAGGGCTCACCCTCCAGCCAAGCTGGTGTTCCTAGGCCACTCCGTTCTCACAGGGACGCCTCTCTCCCCGGCAGGTCTCTCGATCCTCATGGAGCCCATCCTGAAGCTGATCCCGCTGGCTGTGCTCTTCGGGATCTTCCTCTACATGGGGGTCACCTCCTTGAACGGGATCCAGCTCTATGACCGCATCCTCCTCCTGCTGATGCCACCCAAGTACCACCCCGAAGAGCCCTACGTCAAGCGGGTGAGGGCGCTGCTCCTCTCTCCTTCATTGTGGGGGGGTTTCCTTGGCCGGGTGGGGTGAGGACAGGCAGGGGGGACAGGTCCTCCCACGCTCTCCGCTGTCAGGTGCGTTGCAGACAAGAGGGGTGTCGGTACCGCAGAGCTCTGGCCTGTTTGGGACACAGTTCACATTTTGGTTGCAGCTCTGCAGGCTTATGTGGCTACAGGGAAAATTTCCCAGGAGGCCCCAGGGCTTGGGGGTCCCTAATGAGCCATAACAAACTGTGCCTGGATCCCTTCTGAGTCCTGAACTGGCAGGGGCCACAGAGCCCGACAGAACCTAGCTCCCCACACAGGGCCTGGTGGCTGGAGAAGTCTTGCAGGGGCTGGCTGTGGCCACTTCCTGTTTGAACGTAGAATGTAAGGGGGCATGATCTGAGCCAGCCCCTCAGGCGCTAACTCACAGTGCTGGGGGGGGGGGGGGGGGCGGGGGGGGGGGGGGGGGGGGGGGGGGGGGGGGGGGGGGGGCAGCGCATTGGCCAGGCCCGCTGCTGGGATCACAGCATGCCTTATCTGAAAGGAGGAAAGATCCTCCCTCTCCCACTTGGGGCCTGGAGGGGCAGGGCCAGGGCAGACACGGCATGGACCACCCACTTTCCAGATCACCCGCATGGAAACCCTTCCTCTCTCCTCCTGTCGCCAGAGACCCTCACCTCCCCAGTCCCAGGCTGCAGATGCCCCCTGCTTCCCCAGGTCTGGGGAGCAGCGGGGAGACACCCCATTCCTCTCCAGGGCATGGCTCTTGAGTGTGAGGCATGCAGAGAGGGGAGGTGCTTGCCCCCGGTGCTAGACTCTCCTGCTGGTTCGTGGGGTCCTGTGCATCCAGTGGGTTGCGGCGCTGCCCAAGCGGGGGGGGGGGTGCTGTCTCCGGGGTGAGGGCCACTGGGGCAGCTCTGACTCTCCCCGGCTTTTGCCTTCAAGGTGAAGACCTGGCGCATGCACATCTTCACGCTCACCCAGATCCTGTGCCTGGCCGCGCTGTGGGTGGTGAAGTCCACCCCGGCCTCCTTGGCGTTGCCTTTCCTCCTCATCCTGACGGTGCCCCTGCGCCGCTTCCTGCTCCCCATGATCTTCAAGGACATCGAACTCAAGTGTGTAAGTATCCATTGGCCTTTGCTCCAAGGGGGGAGGGGAGGACATGGGGGTGGGGAGCAGCTCCCTGATAGAGAATCATCAGAGAGGAGGGCGCTTTCCAATTCCTTTCTGGACAGCACTCGATCTTCCATCCCCATCCTCCAGCACCCAAGATGTGAGTCCCATTGCCGTGCCCTGAGAAGATAGCCACACAACTGGGCAGGGTAGGCCGTCAGGGCTTCCTGGTTCTCTCCGCTCCTACCCCCCATCCCACGAGAGCCCTAATGGTATCCCCGCTTCCTTCCAGCTGGACGCAGACGATGCCGACGTGACCTTCGATGAGACAGAAGGCCGTGATGTGTACCATGAAGTGCAGATGCCGATCTGAGCACCTGCTTCATTGTGTCCTCCATATAAGGAACAGAGGATTCCTTTCTGGGTTAAAAAGAAATGAGTGTGTGTGTGTGTGTGTGGGTGCGTGCCCACATGCATGTGTGCTTGTGCATACAGTACACACACACACACACACACACACACATGCCAAGGAATCTATGTAGCTATACACACGCATTAGATCCGCTTCAGATTCTGTAGGACCACAAAGCAACTTGACAAGATTTCGAAACCAGACCTTGAGGACAAATCGTGCTTCCAAGCTGCATCCAGACTGTTAGAGACGGGACCCTGACACGTGGACTCCACTCAGCACTGGGTTCTGCAGCTAAGTAACCCAGGAATATATTTCTTTTCTTTGTTTTGTTTTCTTTTTATGGCTTGATCAGTTGTATCCACCAGCTGGGATAAAGCACCGACTCTCTGGGGAAGAGGGAATCTTGGTTCTCATCTGCTCGCCCGACCGTGCATGTACCACTACACAGACGGGCATGTGGTCTGGTGCTCCCCTTTGCCTCAGCCCCTGGGTAGTAATGAGATCCTGCCAGATTTATTTTTTTTACAGACCACTGAAGAGTTAATCCCGCTGGCAGGGCTCTTTGCAGACCCTGGTGCTGGTGTATGTAGCCCAGGGCATACACGGCAAAGCTGTGAGCACTCAGCCAGGGCAGGAGGAGACGGCTAGGAAGGGCTCCGTCTCCTCCCAGATGAAGAAGGCGGCTCCAAAAGAGACCNTGCCGCCCCTCTCCCGAGTGGCCGCCCCAAGCACCTGCTTGGTCAGCTGGTGCCTGGAGCCGGCCCTGCCAAGGAAGAAGGCAAGTGAGGAAAAGCCTTTAGAATCGCCTTCTGGCCATGGAACCGAGGGAGCACCAGGTAGCGGTGCTGATGGGAAGGAACAAGCTTGCCAGGGACGTGGGAGAATCACCAGCATCACAGACATCGCCGGTGCCGATCGATCCGGGGTGGCTTCGGGCTAACACAATCCAGGTTGCCACGGTGGAGGGATGGGGCTAGCCGAGTGATCCTGGGATCCATCCTGCAGCCTTCTGCACAGGGAGGGCGGGGTGAGAGAGGGGAAGTCAGGCAGGTTTTGCCCAGGAGCCTGAGACTGGGGTGAATTCTCCCCGACCTTCCCTCCCACCAGCTTCCAAGCCCTTTCCCGGGCAAACTTTGGTGCTAACTGGTCTGAGGACTCTGCTCAGACAGGACTCAGTGCGCTGGTCATGTTCCTCCTTTATACTTATTTCCATGGCCTCTGGGGCACTTGCTTGGGAACTGAACCGGGCTCCCCTGGTTTGGGGCTCACTTTGCAGCCAGGACTGGAAAAAAAATGTTACTGGAGGGGGACAAAGCGTTCGCTGATGGCCCTGGGATGCGGCTGTGACTGGCATCGTATCCAGCTCAGGACAAGAGCGATGGGGGTTAGAATTCTGCGCTGTCATCACGGATGACGTGTAATTAGCTCCTATAACAAGTTACTTTAACAAACCTCTTTGCAGTCAGTGTAGGGCTGGGTATAAATCATGTGGCCAGCCCCGGGTGCTCCAACGTCCTCACCCCCAGTCCCCATAGATCTCCCAGGGAAGGGAAGGGACCACTAGGTCCAGGCAGATGCGGAATCCTTAGCCTGACACGGGTGCTGCTTTTCCTTGCTGCAGCAAAATCATCTGGACAGTGGCGTGGGTGGGACGTCCCGAGAAGGGCTCAAAGCCTCCAACAAGCACAGTGAGAGGCGAGGGTGCTCAGCACCTTATGGGATCCAGCCCGTGTTCAGATCCTTTTCCAGCTGTGCAGCGCAATGCACCTGCTCTGCCCTTTCTCAGCATCCCTCCCAGAGCCAAGCCCTTCAGAGCCCGTTTCTGCGTGCCCCCCCTCCAATTTTGCATCCTTGTAACTCTACCAATCAGACCAGACTAAGGCAGGTCTGAATCAGGCCCTCCGTCTGCGAAACATCACAAGCTTCCCAACCTTTGTTTGTAGGATTTAGTTAGGGTAGAATAAAGACTTCAGGCCAAATCTTCAGCAGATCTAAATCATCAGTGCTTCACTGACTTCAAGGATCCCAGCTGGTTTTCTTTTGTTTGTATTAACTTATCGTCTGTCCCAGGGAATTCAATATGTAAATAGGAAGAGGATAAATTTATCTATTTGGCATTAAGAAAATAATGATAAAACACATCTAAAAAAAGAGTTTTATGATGCTTTTGTAGTTAGAGTCTATGTAAAAAGCAAAAAAAGGGGAAAAATTAAAAAAAAAAGAGTGGCTGAAATGACCTGTATGTTTTACACTAGTGATAAAGGATGTTTGTAATTTATTTTTTTTAAATGTATTTAAAAATATGCTGATTGTGCTTCTGCCTTGTAAAAGAATGTTAGGGGATGAGGAAGGGTATATGTGCATGCTTGAAAGAATCCCCCTTGCAGAAAGTTGGGGGTACCATTTGATAGTCTAGAAAGGCTTTTTGAAAGGATAGTTGTAGAGACAGATTTAGGGACCACCATGTCCACCTTATTGTTTTTAAACTAATATTAGTATACTTTTTTTTTAATTCCATTTTGTTTTCATTTAAACATTCCCCTGCTGTGACTGCAACCCAGTCAGATTCTGATCTGTTAGACCAACACAAATCTGGAGCAACTCCTTTGACATCAATAGAGATTAACTGGATTCTTACCAGTGCAAATGAGATTAGAATCTGACCCCGCAGCCCAGTTGCTAGGGCATGAGAACCAGGAAGTGAAATTGACTAGAAGAAATAAAGTTAAACTAATGAGTTGGCTGTTCCCCTCACCACATTGTCTCAAAAGTGAGTGAAATGCAAAAAAAGAAAAAAGAAAAAAAACAACAACAAAAAAAGAGCATCAATAGAGATAAGTGGTGGAAATTCTTTCAGGTAGAATCATCTCAGGGGTTATTGGGAACATAAAGAAGAAATTTGTGCTTTAGAAATGATGAGCCTGACCCAAAGCCCATTGAAGCCAATAGGAGTCTCTCCATTGACTTTGCTGGGTGTTGGATCACATCCTCTGTGATTTTTTTTTTTTTAACCAGATGGTGCCTCCTTTATAGGGCTGGACCATGCAAAGTGCTGAGCGACTCCTGATAGCATCTTGCAGACTCCAGCCGATAGTTCTCAGGCCTGACACTCCTCTCCCTTACTCTGATTTAAAGCGGGAATAACTGCTGAAGTCAGCAGAGCTACGTAAGCATAAAACTAGGTAAGGAAATGGAGACTCAGGCGCCTTGTTTTTAAATGGCCTCTGGGGGGATTGCCCTCTTTGGAGGAGAAGCCCCTCCATGCACTGGAAGAAGGAATGGGGACAAGTAAGAGTGTGAGGCGAATGTGGCCGCACCACCTACCTCGTTTATTAAATGCTGGATTCACTACGAATTCTGGATCTTTGGCACGTTTTTTAAAAGAGAGACTTGGACATGAATTGAATTGTGTTTTTTAAAAAAAAAAAGAGAGCAAGGGTCTGATTCTGCTCTGTGTAACTCCAGCTTTACCCTGTGTAATGCCACTGAAATCAAGAGTCACACTGGCTTGGAACCGGAGTCCGGCCCAAAGATCCCAGAGCTGAGCAATAAATGATGTGACTGGAATTCACTAAAGGGCTTAGAGCGTGTGCATGTTTCAGTCTTTTCCACATGGGGAAGGGGGTTTTGCAGGATTGTTGCTGCCTGGGTCTGGTAGCAAGAGATACTAAATGTAAGTCCAATTTTCAAACTGGATAAGCTCAACTAAGGTGCTCTCAGTTCTACATTTGGCCTCTTGAACAGGCAATGAGTTGCCTAAACCCCCCTGTAAGGTGCCAAGTGAGCCCAGTTGGCTCAGATCTCTAAGTGGCAGGATGCAAGCCAGATCTGGAACTGAGCAGTGTGTGCGTGAGAGAGAGAGGAAATGATGATCATGTGTGGGAATGTATTTGTGTGTGCGAAAGAGATTGTGCGTCAGTGCACATGACAGAATTCTGTCTATTTAATATTGCTTAGACCATGAGCGGAGGCTTTTCCCCTTGTTAACAAAAAAAGGATAGAAAGGGACCGTATGACGAAGCTGACTTTAGTGTGAGAATCCAGCCTGCACTGTACCTCACTCGGACCATTGTTGTCTGGCCCGTGTGGCCCAAACCAAACCTACCTTGAGATATATTGTGTTAGGATTATTCTGTAGCCTTGTCACCTGTATGTCAGAACTAAACAGAATGTTGTGTGCTTTCGTTTTTCATGAAATTAAAAATAATGCGCTCCCTGTATGATGCTTTGAAAAAAATAAAAATAAATTTGAATGAAAAAAACACCTGGAGAAATATTTTGTTTTTGCATTTACCGGCAGATTCTCTCATTTCTAATAACAATTAACAGTATTGCGATAGCTCCTAGAAACTCCAGCCAGGGATCAGGCCCCTGTACTGCCAGGTGTTGTACAAAACCTGGAACAAAAACAGTTCATTCTCAAGGAGCTTATTCTGTGCAAATAAAACAGTTGAATACATGCACAAAGATCATCACCTGCTTTAATTCCTAACTTCCAGGGGCCCTGGCAGCTCTCTGTCTCTGGGGCTGCAGACCCTCCATCATAGGATTTTCTCCACCACAATGTGATTTACGTGATAGTAGCACCTGCAGGCTCCAAATGAGATCAAGGCCCTGTTGTACTGGGCACTGTGCACAGACTTAGGTTACGTCTACATTACAGACCTCTGCCGGTGTAGCTCAGTGCAGAGGGGTGATCCCTGACCAACAGAGCAGTGTCGGCTAGAACCTCTAGTGTAGACGCAGCAGTGCCAGCAAAGCTGCTGGTTTATGAGTTTAGCTTGTTTTGCTCATGGGGGTGGGCTTAACTAGACCCGTACAGACAGGGTGACCAGATAGCAAGTGTGAAAAATTGGGACGGGGGTGGGGGGGTAATAGGTGTCTATATAAGAAAAAAAAACCAAATATCGGGACTGTCCCTATAAAATCGGGACATCTGGTCACCCTACGTACAGAGCACAGTTTTACTGGTATAGCTGTCATGACATTAGGAGAGATTGGCCAATACGGTATGCTGGTATTCCTGTCATGGGAAAGGGCTCCTAGAATAAACATGGTGTTAGTGAGAGACAGTCCCTGTCCTGAAATGCTTAGCCCAGATCCTCAAAGGTATTTAGATACCTAACTTCCATGGGGCTTTGAGCCCATGGGCGTGTATAACAGAGTGTCTTGCCCCTAGAGGCTGAAAGGCCTGGGGCCAGCCAACCCTGATTACTAAGGAGTCACACCTTGGAGCGTGACACATACCAGGGCACAATCCAGACTAACGAATAACTGTGTCACCCCTGCTCTGTAACCCCTTTACAGAGCCTTGCTGCAGAACCTCCAACCGGGACTGCTCACAAACAGCCTCCAGCATGCAAGTCACTCCCAGCCAGGTCTGTGTGTGTGGCTGGCAGCCAGCCATGCTCTGGCTCTTACCAGCCTGGGTTATGCTGCAGGGTAACCCCAGCACACCCCCAGTCCCAGAACTTCCCCCAGCAATGTACATCTGTGCTGCCCAGCCCTCTCCTGGACAGGACAAAGATATTAAGTCCATTATTTCTTTAAGGGAATAATATGCCAGCTTATTATTTTAAATACAATACCCAGACATTCCAATTTAGACACACTGGATCAGATAAAACAGTCAAACGTATTAACTACAAAGAGATTTGAGGTGAGTATAAGGAATGAGGCATAAAAGTCAGAACAATAAAGATAAAACATTTACTAGTACAGGTCTCTCGCATCTTACGCGCATTTAACATGCGCGATTTCGGCTTTGCGTGGTCGGCAAAACCACAAAAAAAAAAAGAGAGAAAAAAAGCAATGTATGTACTGTTTCTGTAGTGCGGGCAATTCCGCCCACCATTGAAGTCAATGGGATTTTGGCTATACGCAGTTTTCGCTTTACGCGCTGACCGCGGAACGTAACCCCCACGTAAGATGCAAGAGACCTGTATCTACTTAAGAAACTCTCTCACCACATGCTCCAGCAGATTATTGACCGAATTCTCAAGATCAGGATCCTGCCCCCAGAGTCCAACAGTTGTTCCCTTTTGTCTTCTCGGGGGCAGAGAATGTGATAGGCAGGAAGAGGGGGAAAGGGCATCAGGGGGGGTTTGTCCCTCCTTTTTACAGTTTCAGCCCCCCTCTTGAAAAACATTTCCAGCTGAGACCCAGGAGACAAAGTCTACCTGGAAGGATGTTCCCTGCTGGGGTTTTTTCACCTGTTTGAATTTCTTTTGTTTTCCCTCCCTGTTTGATGACTCTATTTACTGCTTAAATGCAAATTAAGGCAAGCACACATTCCTTCCTTTGTCTAGCACAAACCTGACTTCTCCCTGGGCGGGGCTGTGGGGTTCGGAACGTGTTAATATCCTACAGGGGAACCTTATATCTCCGCACACAGGCGCCGACTTTACAATGTGCCGGAGGGTGCTCGCCCCCTCGCTCTGCCCCAGACTCCGCCCCCACTCCACCCCTCCCCCAAGGCCCTATACCCGCCCTGCCTCCTCTCCCAAGCGCGCCCCGTCCTCGTTCCTCCGCCCCGCAGCCTCCTGCACGCCGTGAAGCAGCTGATTGCGGCGGGCAGGAGGCACAGGGAGGGAGGGGGAGGCGCTGATTGGCGGGGCTCGCCGGCGGGCAGGAAGTGCTGGGGTGAGGGAGAGGTTCCGATAGGGGGACTGCCGGTGGGTGCTTAGCACCCACCATTTTTTGTCGGCGCCATTGTCTTCCCATACAATGTTGCCACACATTTCACCAGGATAACACAGACCAGCCAGTTATGAGTTTTCGAATGATACCTTACAAGGCTTATTTTGTACAAAGATTATTAAAATAGCTTGTCGAGTGTGAACACGGGGGGTATATTCTGTCAGAGTGATCAGGAAGCAGCTGGACACTGCAAGGGAAGGGAAAATGCTGATCTACTCCCAGGTCATGAGAGACGGAGCAAAGTGGCTTTATTTCAAATTGTAACCGGCCATTGTGGCTTAAGTAATCATTTGCTTCTAATAAACAAACATTAAGATAGATTATATGGCATGTGTAAGGTCCAAGAAACAGTTGGTCATCTCCTGAGGGAATGCAGGGTGCACCCATTCAAAGGGGCTATTTACATGCAAAACGTAGAGGCCTTCGCTAGTAAAACGTTTGCTGCAAGGCCTAGTAAGAACATCAGGAAATGGAGCCCTACCAACAGAAAGCAACACTGCAAGTCTTTAAGGATAATGGGAAAGGAGAAAGATTGTAATTCTTGAATTATCTATGGGGTCCCGTGCTTGGCGGTCAGTCAGAGCTGCATCAAGGGAGCCTGCTTCGTTGTGAAACACAAGAACGGGGGCGTTGCTCAGGGCTCAGATTGCTAGGGGTGAGCATGCTCTAGCAGAGAGTCCTGGGAGTTAGGATAGGGACTCCGGCCAAGCAGGGCTGAGGCCTGCCAAAGCAGGAAAGGCCTCAGGCAGGAAGGAAGGAGAGAAACCTTCGCTTCGTGCAGCCTTTTGGCTGGGGTTTGTTCTGGGATTGTGAGTTTTGTCTGGAGTTTATGTTATATTAATAAACCCAGTTCCCAAGGAAGGGTATTTCTGACTACCAAAATAAATAAACAAATACATAAATAAAATAAAAGGCTGGATGAAGTTTTTTTGACCAGTCCAAGAGGGGAAACGAGGCAGGCTGCCTGTAGTGACTCCAGGCCATGAGGGGGAGCACAGGTGGCGGCCGACCCGGTTACAGCTTGTCAACACACCAAACATGAACAGCTTTAACTATTCCAGTTTCGTTTAAGCCATACAACACCCCTCGTGTGGACGAAGTTATCGTGGTCTAAAGGTGCTTATATCAGGATAGCTGTTCCTGTATGGGAAGGGGAATGAGCTAAACTGGTATAGGACTCCTTTATACCAACTTAACTCCATCCACACCAGGGGTTATACCTTATACCGGTATAACTCTAGTGGTGAAAACCACCACGCGCCTCACCAGTGCGAAGTGTGTGTGTGACCAGACAGAGCAGGAGAGGCAGAGTTGATTACCCCAAATCTTTCAAACAAGGAGCTTAGGCACAGACAAATTAAGGATAAAATGCCTAAGGTCAAGTCTACACTTCAGTGTGCAACCCCCCCCCCTCCCCCCCCCCGACCGGCCAACCCAGCAGCACCCCCAGGGTAGACACAGCTATGCTGGCAGAAGAATGCTTCTGGCAACATAGCTTAACATCGGCTGGGGGGGTGACAGGGTGTTACTCTGCCAGCAGAAAAACTCTTTCTGTCTGCATACAAGTGTGTCTACATCAGGGAACTCTGCCAGGACAGCTATACCGGCAAAGCATTTGTAGTCTAGGCAAGGTCTACGTGATTTTCCTATTTCAATAAGTGACTTAGGAGACTAGATCAAGCCCTAAATGCCAAGGTCATTTTGGGAAAATGTGACCTTTGGTGACCATTGCCAATCAGAGGGAGGGCCAGGAGGGCCATTTGGCCTGGGCCTCCGGCTCAAAGGGGGCCTCATATTTAGACTTGTTCATTTTTTGGCATTTGACAAGTTTCGCAACTTGTTTTGATGCGCATCCCTATCGGACCAAAATGTGACACACGCTCTCAGCTTAGAGCCGCAAATTGAAGCAAATAAGAGAGGTGATTTGGTAAAAGACATAATTTTTGTGTTAACTGATATAGATTGTCACATTCCAGAGTTAAAAATGTTCATAAATGTGGCGTATTTTTGTCAGTTTGCCAGCACCAGTAGCTTCAGGTGAATGCACCTTCGACGTGTTGAAGCAGGTAAAGAACTATCACCGTTCAACTATGGGCCAAGAGCGTCTGAATGGGCTCGCCAGACTTAATATCAACGGTGACAGTGCACGAAAGCTAGATTTTTCCTCAATAATTAATGCATTTGCACAGAAAAAGGCTAGAAAAGCATGTGTTCAATACAAAAATATTCAAATTATGTCTCACTCTTTTGTTGGTGCCTTATTTTGTTTACATGTGTCGTCATTTTTTATTTTTATTATGGTTAGGGGCCTCAAAAGCTGGAAGTGGCCTGGGCTTCTCTGGACCTCTGAGAGGGCCTGTCGGTGACTTGTCCAGAAGCGGCCTGAGGCCTAGAGCCCTGGGCGGACGTGACGCAGCAGTGAGACACGGAGAGTCGGGGGAAGTCGAGTCCAATGTTGGTGCAAGGGAGGGAAGGAGGGGGGAACTGAGAAGGGAAGATCAAAGGGGGCTGGGGTGGGGGGAATCTAAGGAAGGGAGGTTTCAGAGCAGGGAAAAAAAAAAGGATCAAGGAGTCCAGGGGCGGTTGCGTATTTTACCGGGGGGGAGGGACCCTGGAGTTTTAATAGGCCTGGGCTTCATCCTGAAAAGTGCTGAGCTCCCCCTAACTTCAACAGGAGACACAGCAGCTCAGCACCTCTCCGGCTCGGACCCTTTCATGTCTCTCAGTGTTTCCTACTGCACCCCTCACCCTGGCCTCTGTGGCAGGCATCAAGGGCAGGCGGGTTCGGGCGGGGGTGTCGGCGGCTGTCCGCGGTGGAGGCCGGCTTGCATACAGCCGACAGATGCGCTCGGAGCTGTCCCCCACCCTCTCCACAGCTCCAACTATTTCCTTCAACCTTGACCTAGAAAGAGCGAGCGAGCGAGCGCCTCTCTCCCCTGCACTGGGAGCTCATGCAGCCCCCGTGCACAGCCCTGGGCCTCTCTACCGCCCAGACTTTGCTTAATTATGTCCCTCAATGCTGGACTCCCGCCAAAGCCCAAGGAGGTCAGCCTGGATCTGGGGCTGCCTCCAGTGCCGGCTGCTGCGTTCCATCCCCCTTGGGGCCCGGGGCTGTGTCTGGGGTATCCCCCACGCCTCAGCCTCTCTGCCAAACCCCTGCACCCGTCTGCAGGCCCTGCCGCCTGGGCCATGCAGGGGCGGCCCTCTGGGGTCCAAATTAATCAGCAGAGAAGAGCAGATGCAGAGTCAAGCGGGCAGCGCGCACCTCGTGCTGGTCAGCACAGACCCTGCCTGCGTTACCACAAAGTCACCTTCCGTGCTTGGGGTCCAGCCACATAAGCCTCTTGGCAGGAGCAGGATCTTACTGTCTCTGTGCCTCAGTTTCCCCTGTGTAGAAGAGGGATAATACTACTGCCTTTGTCCATCTTGACTATTTAGACTGTAAGATCTTCAAGGCAGGGGCGGTCTCTCACTAGGTGCCCGTACAGCGCCGAGCACCATTTTGCCTGGGACCTCTAGACGCTATTGTAATGATCATCGCGAAATAGAATTTTTCCATCTCTACACCCAGCCACTGTCCGGTTGTCTTTTCAGAGAGGGGTTGTTTTTTTTTTAAATTATCTCCTTTCTTGTCCCAGAGCTGACATGGCCCTATACCCATCATTTTAACGATAACAACTCTGGAAGGGGTATTCAACCTTGGGTGTCAGGGCTTAACGAGTAGAGAGCAGGATGAAATTAAGGTCGGGGGCAGACTCTCCCATACACCGGGTTCTGACGCCTTCCTCTGAAGCAGCCGCTGCTGGCCACTCTCAGAGCTGGGATATTGCATGGCTAAACGGACCAGCGCGCTGTTCCCCATCGAGACCACTCTGTATCGATTCAGACGCTTGTCAGTGTCTCCCCCCCCCCCTTTCCCAACCAGAAATCCCTGTTTCTGCTTCTCTCTCTCCTCCTAACAGTCAGACTCGTCAGCGCGCCTTTCCCCGGGAAGTGATGTCTCCATGATCCTTGCCAGCAGCAGAAGCCAATCCACCCTTCAGAGGCCAGCTCATGTCCAGCTGGAGGTCACCTAAGTTCCTGGGGGTTTCCTGGTCCTACAGAGGGCACCTTGACAGAGAAGATCTGGGACGTGAGGCTGGGTGGGGAGGTTTGCCTGCAGCAGCCAGAAGATATGGGGCTAGCCCACTGGGGATCCTAACAGGAATATTTCCCCCCCCCACACACACACACACAACACAACACATACTAATAATGAATAGGGGCCCTCCTTGAGCTTCTCGGAGCCCTAAGCAATTGCTTAATCTGCTCATACCAAGCGCTGGCTTTGCCAGCCAGACCAGAATGCCCCTGCCTCCTGGCTCTCTGCTCCACCTCCTGTCTGCTGCCAGGTCCCACCCCATCCCTCCCATTGGGGCCCAGCAGGAGGGTGGGTGGCACGCATGTGCAGCGGAGGCTGGGGAGAAGTTGGCATGGAGCCCTGCAGGCCAGCTGACGGATGAGAGCAGCCAGGCAGGGAGTAGGAGGATCTCTCTAGTGCTGTCAGTAAGGGAGCCAGAGGAGGGAGGGAAGCAGCTGGGGCAGGAAAGGGGGAGGCGGACGCTGCCTCTCTGTGCAGACCAGGGAGGAGTACTGCGGTCAACAGTGCCAGAAGAGCTAGTCATGCCACTGCCATTAGAAAGGCTGTGAAAGGCAGGAGACGTTCAGCCGTTTGATGGGGGGAGTCTGAAACTCCCTGCAGGTTCTTTACCCTGTGGTAGAATCGCCCACTAACACCATTTCAGATCCTTGCCCAGTGCCATCAATGCCCGTGGCGCTTGAAAAGACTAGCTCAGGCCACGGCCCCAGCGCTGATCCCGTTATCCAATCCACTACCCTGGCCCCTAGTCCAGGCTAGCAGTAGCAGATCAGGTTGCAGGGACGGGGCTGTGAGTGGGACAAGAGGCAATGCACCCGAGAGGCGACTTGGGACAACCCTTCAGAGAAAGGGAGGTGGCTGTGGAGAGATTACTGGCCAGGAGGGGAAGGTAGGAAGGAGCCCTGCAAGGGGAGTGGGAAGAATGGTTGCTTGGCAGATAACAAATAATTTATCTTAACAGCCAGAACTCCTTTACCCCAGGGAAAGTCTCCTCCCCGTGTCGCAGATCCCACAGCGAGCACCATGTCTTGCCTCACCACTTTGTCACTAGAGCAGCGTGAATTATTTGCAGGAAATAATTTATTCTCTTCAACCCCTTCTATGCCATTCGCATTTTTAGATTGTAAGCTTTTCAGGCAGAGACTTCGTCTAGACAGAGCCTAGCACAATAGGGTTTGGATCCTGGCTGGTGCCGCTTGGCATTCCCCTGAGATCAAATCCTACTGTTAATCCATTCGGTGTATTTAGCCTTTTTTTGTTACCAGACTATCCACAAACAGGGCAGGATTTTTACTACTTTGTTATTCAACACTTGGCGTGACTGACGTTTTTCAGCCAATGATCTGCTGGTCTCTTAGTTTATCATTGATCCAACTTCTCTTATAGAAAACAGCTTTAATAACGATGCAACCAAAAGGGCTCTATGAAAACTGCATCACAATCATATAGGGCCCAATTCTTCACTGCCCAGCACTGTGTGCAGTTATTAGTTCCGGTGTCAAGTAGGCGTAAAAAAGGATAGTGGGGTTTTTAGACTAGTGTAACTGACCACATCCGATGCAGGGCCTGTATGCATTTTCGTTCTCTGTTTGGACTATGGGGTTCTGACCCGTGACTAGGGCTCCTAGACCCTACAGTAACACAAATAAATAATGTCCTCTCTTCTTTTTAACCTCTGGCAGAAGGGATATTATTCTCCATTCAGTTCTACAAGAATTTAGAAAGCTCACGATCAAATTCCAGAAGAGATTAAGCTAGATAAAAGCTTGGTTTACACTGAAGTTTTACCAGTGTAACTATTATGTTTAGGGCATTTAAAAAACAAACCAAACCAGAACAGTTATTCCAGCCCCTAGCCTGGAAGCCGTTATACTGATATAAAAGGTGACTTTTTGTACTGGTGAAGTTATTCCCTGTGGGAATGGGCAATACCAGTATAAAGCCCCTTTATGCCAATATAACTGCTGTGACGACTATTGCAATCCCATGGCATATCTTTGGGGATCGCTGTATGACATTTAGGAATGGTTTCGGTATGACTAAAACAACGAGGAGTCCTTGTGGCACCTTAGAGACTAACAAATGTATGTGGGCATAAGCTTTCCTGGGCTAAAACCCACTTCATCGAATGCATGGAGTGAAAAATACAGTGACTGTTCTACTCCATGGGGGAGGGCTTTCACAGCTCTTCCAGGGCCTAAATACAAGGGGGGGTGATTACTATCAGGATCCTAACAAGAGCAGTCAGGACCGAGGGTCAAACCTGAGGCTGGGCATAGCAGAGAAGTTCATAGTCAGGTTCCAGGCTAGGGTTGGTACCAAGGGTCAGAGTCCAAGTCAGATTTCAGGGTCTGGGTCAGGATTCAAAGTCCAGAATAAGCTGAGTTCCAAGCCAGGAGTTCAAGAGCAGGAGCAGTCATGGCAGCTACAAGACAGCCACACTATGGCCTGGACACTTCCGGGAATGCCCCTTGGGTTTATATAGGTCAGGGAGCCAATCAGGAGCCACGTGGCTGCTGCCTGTCAGATCCTTTGAGGCAGGACTTCCCATGGTCGGTCTCCACAGCAGGCCGTGGGCAGAGGGCCTTACAGTTACCTTGGGGAGCGTCAACAGCTCTGGAGAAGCAGCACTCCTAAACTGGCCTACTCTGGGTTTTCCAGAGACTCCAGCAAAGAAAGGGCTTTGGGTCTAAAAAGCTGGGCTTGAGCAGGGGGCTTCCCTTTTGATGCAGCAGACGGGCAGGACTCTCTGTCCCAAGAGAGGCCCCAACCCCTGCCGAAGAGTTGGAAAGACTTTGGCCTGCTAGGGCCCCATAAGTCTGATGCCAACCTGGGCAAAGGCTGCAGCATGGCCTCTAGGAACTTGTCTTGTTTTGTGCATGTTTTCGCTCTGCTTTTTTGTCCTTCCAATAAATGTACTCGGCTGGGAAAGAGCCGTGGGGTCCCTGGTAAAAGCACAGGCATTGTCCTCAAAAGGTACAACTTTCTAGTGCAGACAAGCCCTCGGACTTTACTCTTACACTCAAATTGTGGTTTTTTCCCCCTTTCGTCTGTTTGTAATGGTCTCTCTCTGCCATACTCCCCCTTGTCATTTCCAGCAGTACTAAGCGAGTGCGAAATGGGGGGAGGTCCCTTCCAGCCCTACGTTCCATTCGACACTCCTTTTGCCCTGCTGTACGTGACCACACAAAGGTGCCGGGCAACGGTGAATCGGGCCCATAGTATCTCGCCCTAAAAAGAAAAAGGCCTACAAATAATTAGCCAATGAATGATTTGCAAATGAGTAGCTCCGAGGTCTTCTGAGGTGTGATTGGCCAGCTAGGTCACATGTTTTATGAATTATCATTTAGTAGCCCAGCGGGAGGCCCCGACCAAAATCAGAGCCCATTGTGCTCGGTACCGCAGATCCCTGTGGTAAGAGACAGCCCGTGGCCCCAAAGTGCTTACAATCGAATTAGACGAGACAGCCAGCTGAAGTCTTAGCCTCTCCATTTTATAGAACTGAGTCACAGAAAGATGATGTGCCGCAAATCCTGAGTCACAGTCCAGTGTCTTAACCACAAGCCCCTCCTTCTTTAGAAGCAGGAAGTCTTGCAGGAATTAGCTATGAGCGGTTGTAATTAGTCGACAAAGCTATTCGCTTTCTGAAGTAGCCGCTGGTGTTCATCATCGTCATATACACTAGTATTTACAATGCCTTCCTGGCATCCCTAACACCAGAGCCGTGAGTTCAGCTGCCATGATTCCCCTTGTCATGTGTTTCCAAGAGCCTTTTTATGCCCCCTCCCCCCGTGACAACATTCTCCTTTCCAGCATTTGCTCTCCTTTGTACCAAGCAATTCGTGATGCAGGCCCTGTCATTTCGTCTGATGCCCACTGGTACAATACTGAGACAGCGTGCTTGCTTCGTTTGTTGTAGAATCAAGCCGCTTTCTGAATGGCTTGGAAAATCAGTTCATTCCCCTGCTTCCCTCAGTCAGAAAGCAGCCGATTCACAAAAGGGTGGAGGATTTGAGACATGTGGTATGTTTTAATAAATCCACTAGCTTCAGATTTTTTTTTTTAATTTCATCTGTAAATTGGGGCCCCGCCATCCAGTAATCTGTTCAGCTTCAGGCGGTTCCCTCTAGTATAAAGAGAAGTGATAAAGTCATTGCCATGTAATGTCACAGGATGAACCGCTGAGTGACCTTTCCTGCTGTGATTGTAGGCGACCATTCCAAGCATGTATTGCTCCATCTTGCGCCAAGCGCTCTCATATTAAATAGCTTTGGATTTGAGGAGCGACTGACGTGCCCACAGCTGGGCAAAATGTAGGCATCTCTCTGCTCTAGGGTGACCAGATAGCAAGTGTGAAAAATCGGGACAGAGTGTGGGGGGTAATAGGAGCCTATATAAGAAAAAGCCCCAAATATCAGGACTGTCCCTATAAAATCAGGACATCTGGTCACCCTACTCTGCTCTAGCAGGATTGTGGCATCGAACCAAAAGGAAAGCAAACAATGCAAAATGTAACAACTACGTAGGGCCCAGATTTGTTATGCTCTCAGAGGAATTTAAAGGGCAAGGGGAAATCAGCCCCAAGACTGCATAAAATGAATATATAAAACAAATACAGTATATCAATTTTGTACTCACTGACATGACCTCTGCTGATACTCAGTCACTTTGGATCACTTGATGATGACCTGTTCTGTTCATTCCCTCTGGGGCACCTGGCACTGGCCGCTGTTGGAAGATAGGATCCTGGGCTAGATGGACCTTTGGTCTGACCCAGTCTGGCTGTTCTAATGTTCAATGAAACACCGAGCTGAAATCCAAGTAGTTGGGGGTGCCATCGAGCAGTGTTGAAGTTGGCCTCGATGTTATGTATAACGAGCTGTTTCCACAAAGACTAAAATAGGATGGCTTTAGGTGAGTCGTGTTTTGAATCTAGGGTGAGCAGACAGCAAATGTGAAAAATCGGGACGGGGGTGGGGGGTAATAGGAGCCTATATAAGAAAAAGACCCAAAAATCGGGACTGTCCCTATAAAATCGGAACATCTGGTCACCCTATTTGAACCCATAGGCCTCCATCATGCAAACACGTACGCGTAGGAGTAAAATTACACACATGAACAGTGCCAGGGAACCCCGTGGAACAGCTCACATAAATAAAGTTAGCCATGTACATACATGTTTGCCAAATTGGTGCCTTAGATGGTAGTTCTGGCCAAATTTTGGCCCTGATCTTATAAATGGAGACAAATGGGCGGAGCCTTGGGCCTACAGGCAGCCCCCAAGAAGTCAACAGAACGCCACATGAGTGCTGGGATCCGATAGCATGGATCTGATTGCAGGATCAGTCCTTTGTTTACAATTGTGTTGGAACAGTACAATATATGGGTAATATAGTATATGAGTAATGTAGGAACCCTTAGAATTGGACAGATTAGCATTGGACAAGGTGCAGAGAAGGGTAACAAAAATGATTGGGGTATGAAATGGCTTCCATATGAGGAGAGATTAAAAAGACTGGGACTTTTCAGCTTGGAAAAGAGATGGCTAAGGAGGGATATGATAGAGGTCTATAAAATATTGACTGGTGTGGAGAAAGTGAATAGGGAAGTGTTATTTACTCCTTCACATAGCACAAGAACTAGGTGTCACCCCATAAAATTAATAGGCAGAAGGTTTAAAACAAGCAGAAGGAAGTATTTCTTCACACAACACAAAGTCAACCTGTGGAACTCATTGCCTGGGGATGTTGTGAAGGGCAAAACAATAGCAGGGTTCAAAAAAGAACTAGATAAGTTCATGGAGGATAGGTCCGTCTATGGCTATTAGCCAGGATGGGCTGGGATGCAACCCCATGCTCTGAGTGTCCCTAACCTCTGATTGCCAGAAGCTGGGAGTGGACAACAGGGGTTGGATCACTCAATGTTTGCCTGTTCTGTTCTTTCCCTCTTAAGCACCTGGCATTGCTCACTGTCAGAAGACTGGGCTAGAGGGATCATTGGTCTAACCCAGTGTGGCCGTTCTTATGTTCTAATATCGCGTGTGTACAAATGGATGCTTTACCGGTAGTAGCAAGGGCTAGTCCTTACCAGCCTACAACATAATGCTGGTTACAAAAGTTATTGTTATAAATATTTATATTTCAGTTGCACCTAGAGGCTCCCATGAAGACTGGGGCCTGCTGTGCTGTGTACCAAATAAACACATACTCAGAGACAAGACCTGCTCTGAAGAGCTCACGGTCTCAACAGACAAGACAGGCTAAGAGTGGAAGGGGAAAGAGAGGCACAAGGACGTAACGTGCCCAAGGCCGCATAGAAGGGAAAGTGGCAGTTCTAAATAGAAGCCAGGTAGCCTGCCTCCTATTTCAGTGCATTATCCACTAGGCCATGCTACCCTCACATTTAATTAAGAAAAACAGTAACGTTTCACAGAGAGCAGTTACACTAATACCCACACTAATCAAATGGTCTAGGAACACTAGGCCTATATCCTCAAAAGAGACCTGTGGTGACAAGCTTCCGCAGGGCCGGCTTTAGGACTTGCGGGGCCCGATTCGAATACCTGGCGGTGGTCCGGGTCTTCGGCGGCGGGGGGGTCCTTCACTCGGCTCCGGGTCTTCCGTGGCACTGAAGGACCCCCCGCCACCGAAGTGCTGCCGAAGACCGGGAGCAGACCCCCCCCGCCGCCAAAGACCTGGAGCGGACCGCCGCTGGGTGAGTAAAAAAAATTAAAAAATTAAAAAGGCCCTCTTAGGCGCGGGGCCCGATTCTGGGGAATCGGCCTAAAGCCGGCCCTGAGCTTCTGAAACTTCCTTAACATGTTCCAGATTTTAAGCAAACACATGAGTATTTGAAGTTTCGCATGATTTTCTTTTGGCGCAGGGAGCGTCTTTTTGTTCTCTGTTTGTACAGTGCCTAGCACGATGGGGACCTGGGCCAGGACTTAGGCTCCTAGATGCTACCACAATACACAGTATCTGCTCATGCAATTTCAGCTCTTTGTTTCCCCGGTAACTGCAGTACTTATAGAGGATTTTGCATTCTCAAAGCACTGTACAAATATTAAATAATTCCCCAATCAATACTCTCAGGTCCTTTTCTCCTTGTAGTAAGAACCGCTTTCCCACTACACAAAGGCTAAGTTTTGGTAGTTTAGTTCTCTGCTGTCCACAGGCAACAACGAAGATAATAGCACTATGGAGTTTCTTGGTTCTGAGCTGGATTCACCCACCATGACCCATTCTGTGGCAGTGGAGTTATGGACACCAAAAGTAAAAAGTCTTGGCCCTGATCCTGTAGTGAGCTCTGCATGGTGGAGTCCTATGATGCTTGAAGTTCTGTACAGGATGGAGGCCCTGGATCTGGCTGATTTAGCTACAGGCCTAGTAGTCTATGATGGAAAATGGTGCTGGTTTTGCCATACTTTAATCAGGCTCTATATCAGTATTCACAACCATTTATCACCTGCCAGCATAATGGCTGAAATTAGTGTGAAAATGCTTTTAAAACTGGTAGTTTTTTAAAATACTCAAGAAATAAAATGAATCTTACTTTTTTGTAGCAACTTTCTTTGCATATCTATCTATATATAGGTAGAGAGAGCACTACTAAAATGCAGCCACCAGCCAACTTCATTGCAACATGCAGCAAAACTGTGGAAGAAGGGGAAATTTTGACCAAAGGATATTGTGGGGAATCCTCTGTTTTAACTAAAGTTCCACAGCATTTTTAGGGCCAAATTTTCAGTGGTCTGGCATCTCTTTGCTAGTACATATCATGCACTCACATTTTCATGCCTACAATGAACTGTGGTGTCAGATGTCAGAAATTTTCAGTTTGTGGGAACTGAAGCTGTTTGTGGGACAGGGTTGATTTTGATGAATTTCACAATTCCAAACATTTTTGAACAAAGTTTAGACATTGACAAAATGTTCTGTTTCGACAATTTCTAAATGTAAAGGTTCCATTCTGTTTCAAAATGATTTTTCAGTTAGAAATTTTAGTTATACTAAAAAAGTTTTAAAAGACTAAAAAAGGTTTAAAGTGAAACAACATGTTTCAATTTATCTGATCCATTTTTTTTAGATGATTGGTTTATGAAAATTGAGATTTTGACTTTTCTTCCCAATTTGTGAATGGAATTTTTTTTAAAGCTTCTAAACCGATCATGAATGGGAAGACCATCTCCAGCCCAGCTCTAGTATCAATTAAGATGTGTGTCTGCCATTCTTTATCTATAGGTGCACACAGACACACACACACACAAAAGCAGGTTCATGTGTGTGTACACAAGTTGCATTCACCAAGAAAGGGGATAGGCCTTCACCTCATTTAAAATTTTGGCCCGCCCTATGCAGAACAGACAAGGCCTAAGTTTTTAAGGTTTCACCCAAAATGATCACTTTGAAAGGCAACTGGGTGAAACACAGCAGCTGTTTAACACACCTCGGTGACAGGACATGACAGTTTTAGAGCAGGAAGTGAACAATGCTGAAAACCGATGGCAGTCTTTTACACCAAGGAATTGTAGAATTTTGGTTTTTTCCCCCACCAGTGTGGTGTTAACAAGGGTAAGATTTTTATTCTAAATTCCTTAGTGTAGACAAGGCCTAAATATACTATTTATATTTTGGTTCCTTTCCCAGACCTGAAGAGTTCTGTGTAGCTCAAAAGCTTGTATCTTCCACCAACAGAAGTTGATCTAATAAAAGATATTACCTCACCTATTTCTCTGGCTTACATCAACTTACTTTAACTCTTCCCTAGCTACCACTCCACCACCACCATGTTAAAACTAATCTACATTAATCTGTGATAACAAAACTCAGCAGTGCTGTCTGACATCCCCTTTACATTTCCCCATACTATATAATGTAGCACCCTCCTCCTTGTCTCACGTTTATGGGCCTTAGAGCAGGTCCACCCACCCTTTTTTCCCTCATAACACTTAATTGCTTTTTTTTTTTTTTTGGTCTGTAGGAGCCGCTTGCTTATTGGGATTGCCATTAATTTGACAGGCAGATCCCAGACAGGGGATTGGCTAGCAGCAGATGACGCCCATAACAACAAAGGTGGAGTTGGAAAAATTAGATTAAAAAAAATTGAGGAGGGGGGAATGAAAAACTCTCCCTTCACCCGCCCCCCTCCGGCTCTGAAATATACAAGAGTGTCAATTTCACTGTATCGTTAACAAATCCAGCGGTTCACCCAGTCCGGGAGGAAAGTGTGAATTTCACTCTAGACCTGTTTGTGCATTTCCTGGTGCAAGAGACACACAACAAAACTCCCCATTTTTTTTTCCGTCTCCTTCTTCCCCGTGAGCCTGTTTACAACGCAGCCACTTGCAGTTTAGTTCAGGTTCCTTCTTTTGCGTTGGTGCAAATGTCTGTCCCAGCCCTCGGAACTTTACAAAGAAAATCTGAATTTTATTTTTGTGCATAGGTGGAACTTAAAAAAAACAACAACAACCCTCTTTTTTTCGTGCTATTCGAGATGGGTTGTAGGAAATCGACCATTTGAATTTTTGGTGCTGTTGTTGCAAACGTCAGAAGAGGATTGTTGCAAATGTAAGCTGTTTTTTTTCCTCCCTTCTCGTTCCCTGTCTCTCCTTTTCCCTCCTCCTCCTCTCTTCTTTTGGCTACAGTGTTGCAAAAGCAAAGAGCAATAAACACGCACACAGAGAGAGAGAGAGAGAGGGAGACAGACAGACACACAGCCCCGTAAGAGCCAGAAGAGAGAGTTAAAAGAGGAGAGGAGAACGGTTTCTCTGACAATTCCGTTTAGGGAGCAGATGGAAAAGTGGAGACTTGTGAAGGGCTGTGAGGTTGGCTAAGGATCCAGGAGCGAAAAGAGCCCGGCTGATTGGAAGAAAAAAGCAGAGAGATGGAGGCGGGGGAAGTGCAATCTCTCTGCGGGGACTGGAGCGAGTCCACGCCCGGGGCCAGCGCTGCAGAGCTGGCCAGCATTCAACCAGCGCTCCCCAGCTAAAAAGCACCCAAAAAAAGCAGCCCCCAAGTTCCTTCTTCAGCCTGGCTGATTTGCAGGTAGGTGCATTTTGGAAAAAAAAAAACCCCACAACCCACGAGCTCCAGCAGTCAGCGCGCCCGATGCAGCCCCCTGTTGCAAGGGAGGGTGGGTGGGAGAGACGGATCAGGGGGAGGGGGGAGAAGGCACGATCCGAGGCAGCGCTTGCTGCACCGGGCTGCTTTGCTGCAGCAGGAGCGCATGTGGAGCTCGCCATTAGCCGACGCTCTGGTTCGCCATCTGGGGCTGGAGGAGGCGCTTTGTTTCCTCCACAGGCTCCGGCGGCGGTTGGCTGCAGCTGCTGCTTTCCCCCCCCGGTTGCAGACTCGGCTGGTGCCCGGCTGACTCGGTAAGGAGAAGGCGGTCGGGGGGAGAAGGCACCGGGGCTCGGGGTTTTTTTGTGCGTGGTCAAGCGGGGAGATTTTGGGGCTGGCTGCATGGGCAGATCGAGGCGGATTTTCCACGCGCTCGCAAGCAGGGGCAGGCCCGGGGATCGCCCTGCAGGAAGCGGCGGCTCCATGAGCCTCGGCTGGCCCGGGCATCGGCGCTTACAAAGCGGGGTGGAAACCGGGGTTCCTACCCCCTCCGGGCTGCTGCAGAACCGGACCCCCCTGGAGCAGCCGCGGCGGTAGGGGAGGGGGAGCCCGGCGCCGCCGCCGCCTCGTGGGCGCTGCAGCCCGGCGGTGCCGCTCCGCGTGCAGGGGGGGACCGTACGCGGGGTTGGCGGGTGGCCCCGGTCGGGGGGCGGCTGGATTTCGGGGGCAGGCGTCCAGGGCTGGGCGGTTGTTTTGTTTTTTTTCCCCCCCGAGGCGGTTAGTTCCGCGCCGGGGCTGGTGAGGCCGCCATCCGGCGGGCGGTGCGTGCCCAGGCTGGTTCCTCTCCCCGCCGGCCGGGCGCGGGGCTCCGGCCCCCCGCTGGGGTGGGTGGTTCTGGGCTCCGGCGCACGCCGGCGGGTGGGCTGGGCGGAGGAGAGACGCTCCCCGGGGGTCGGTGCGGGGAGGACGCGCAGCCCGGCTCTGCCCGCAGCTGCCCGGACGCCCCCAGCCGGGCATCCAGCGCGGCGCTCCCCGCCTCCTCCTCCCCTGCCCCCAGCGGCTCCGGCGAGGCTGCGGCTGCAGCGGCTCCGGCGAGTCCTTCCCCCGCCCCCCTGCCCTGGAGCCTCGGGAGGTGGGTCCGTGTCGGCTTCGGCGGCGCGCTCAGGGCCGGAGCGGGGCGAGTCGCGGGGCCGGCGGGCGGAGCCAGCCATTGTCTGCCGGAGCCCGCCGCGCGGGGAGCCCGGTAACCAGGCGGGCGGGGAGAGCGGCGCGGGGGCCCGAGCGAGCCTGGGCGGCGGCCGGGGAAGGGTGACGGGGTCCGGAGCCGAGGCGCCCCGGGAGGGCCCGAGCCTCCGGCGGCCGGGAGAGGGAGGGGAACGGGGAGCGGAGCGGCGGGGACCGGAGCGGGGGAGCGGGGCGCCCCGCAGGCCGAACGGCCCCGGGTCTCCTCGCCGGGCGGGCGGGCGCCGGGCGAGGCGGGACCCCAGCAGCGGGCGGCGCCGCTCCGCAGCCGGGCGGGAGACGGGGATCGAGCCGCGCTCTGCTCGGGGCGGCGGGGAGCGGCTCCGAGGCGGCCGCGGTACGGGGGGGGGGGTCGGGAACAGGCCCCGCGTCGGGCGGTAGCGGCGCCGGCAGGCGGCGGGGGTGACGCCGCAGCGCCCGGCGGAGGAGGCCGCCTGCTCTCCCCGGAGGGGGTGGGGGAGGGAGGCGCAGCTGCTGGCGCGTCGGTCCCGCCCGGCTGCCGCTGCCTGGAGGAGGAGGAGACTGGCGCTGGCCTGAGCTGCGTTTGGGCTGGGGCTGCGCAGGGCACGTGGGGATCCCTCTGCGCCCCCCCCCCTGCTCCTCCTTCCCCCCCCCCCGCCCGGGGATCTGCCCCCCCCCGCCCTGCTCCTCCCCCCCGCTCCTCCGCCCCCCCCCCCGCCCGGGGATCTGCCCCCCCCCCCGGCCTGCCCCCCCCCCCACCTGGGGATCCCCCCCCCCCCCCCCCCGGGGATCTGCCCCCCCCCCCCCCCCATCCCAGCCCAGCCCCCTCCCTCGATCTCAGCTCCCCCATCCTTCTGACCCCCATATGTGCGGATGTCTCCCATGCCCCTGATCCAGCTCCCACTCCCCATATGTTGGGAGGAGTTTCTGGGCTCTCTGACTTATGGGTCTATGAAAAGGGGTCGAGCTCCCATTGTTTCCCCCTGTCTCTGGGGTTGGCCTTCTTCTGGGTCCCCCTTCCCACAGGGGAGAGGAGGAAGAGGTCAGGATAGAGATATGGATGGGAGGAGTTTACTGGAGGGTGGGGGTCGCAGTCCCACTCCTCCATGCTCTGGCACTTCCCACTCCTGCTTCCTCCCTCTCCGCTGGAGGAAAGCTGGGCCCTTGGACCCCTCACCCCGTCCCTAACCTACCCAGTCTTTTGGCACCCGGATGCAATTTTTCTGTGGTGCAACAGGTAAAGGGGGTGCAGTTAGCCGAGTTCTCCTGGCTCTGGTGTGATTGGGGGAAGGGTCCCATTTTAATTCAGAGAAGAGGTTTCAGCTCCACCGTTGGGCTGGTCCAGAGACCAGGGAGGACAAGTTTTCTGCAACCAGAGTTTATAGCTCCGGTTTCTGTTTGCTTTTAGAGTGAAGCTTGGTTGATTTAAGGTAGATTGAGAGACAGCAGGAGAGACCCAAAAGGGATCGCCCTTGGGTCAGACAGGTGGAGAATGAACGGAGAAGCAGATTGCCCTACAGACTTGGAAATGACAGCTCCCAAGAACCAAGGTGAGAGCAGCCCCGTTACCCAGGCTTTCCCCGTCTGAAAGGGATCTGTGCTTTGAGATCCTCTCTGTGTACCCACCCCCCAAAATCCTGCAAGGATCTAAGCATATGAGTAATCCCAATGAGACTACTTACGCGTGTGTGTGTGTTTGTGTGTGTGTGGTTAAGCACTTGTGCGAGTCGCGTTTAAAAATTAGAAAGGTTGTGATGTAATAAACTGTGTCTAGCAGTTAGAGCAAATCCAGAATCCGTACATGGATTTGACCTTCAGACCATGCTTTCTGCTAGTCCTTTCCTGGGGACACTCAATACAATTATTTAACGTTTAAAGTGGCCACTAAAGCCGGCACAGTTAAGGCTGATGCTCCAGCCCCACTCCATGCAGTTGTGGATGTAGAAAGGGGCCTGGCTGACTAGTTTATGGATGCCAGCCAGGAAATTCAAAACCGAGGCCAACTTTTATTGGTTTGTGTCGTGATTGTAACATTCGAACGAAACATACGGGATCCGATCCATACCTGATGTGATTGGGTGCAGCTTAGAATCATAGACTATCAGGGTTGGAAGGGACCTCAGGAGGTATCTAGTCCAATCCCCTGCTCAAAGCAGGACCAATCCCCAGACAGATTGTTGCCCCAGATCCCTAAATGGCCCCCTTAAGGATTGAACTCACAACCCTGGAGTTGCAGCTGTTCACATTGAAGCTGGATTGACTCAGGCCTCCACCTCCTAGATCATCCAGTTTTATTTTTTTTCCTCTTTTTTTTTAAAGTGGTTTTAGCCCCACACACGACAAATCTGACTAGAAAAAGGTGCTTTCCCCCCTCTGTGTTTGTATAGCCCTTAGCACAATGTGAGCCTGGGCCAGGACTAGCGCTCCTGGATGCTACGATACTGCAAAGAAATAATAATCATTCTCACTGATAAGGTCAGAATCAGGCTTCCTGTGTTAATTTTGCCCTGCAAATGGCTGCCTTTAAAAAGCACTTGGAAAAACATAAAGACCAATACTGGACCCACACCCACCATGAATGATAAAAGAACCGACTCCCGTCCATTCTTTGCATGCATGCCCAAGGCTCCCATTGACTTCTCCCATTGAATCCTGGGGACTCGAAGATTGCCAAATCAGAGCCCAGAAGTTGTAGCTGTGCAAGCTAAGATGGTGACATGGAAGATCAGATACCATGCTTCAGGGTGTGGATCAGCACCTGTAGGGAGCAGCAGAAATCTCCCCCGGCAACCCATCATTGCTTAGTTGGCAGCTGCATTCCTTTGAAGCATCTGGTATAGGGTGCAGTCACAGGCCAGAGACCTCAGGAGATGACTGCACAGTTTGCCCTGGGGTGGTGGATCTGATAACGTAGCTACACAAAATGCATATTAATGAGCCATGCGGGTCTGTCAGGTAGCTCATCTGATTGACTGTAACAGGTGTAGTGAGGCTGTGAAAGGGAAATTGTCAAGATTTGACAGACAGAATTTAGCGATTTACCTTAAATAAATAAATTTAGTGATTTACCTTAAAATCACTACACACACAGCCCTCCTCCCCCTCGGTCTGCCTCCAAAATGGAGGTGGTTGGTGAATGGAGTCTAACTGGGGAGTGCTTTGAGGGGAGATTCTGCAGCAACACAGCTAAGGCATGCAGGGACTTGGGGACGTACAAAGACCCTGCTTTCTGAACCAAATATGCCCTGGTATAATCAGGTAAGTTTATTTCAATGCCCTAGTAGAATCAGGTGCATTGATTTCAGTGGCATTGTGTCCATTTACACAAGGACTGGAGTTGGGTTGTTGAGAGGAGGGCAGGATTTTTGTCGTTTCCATAAACTGGCCATTCCCCAGGATGGAGCAGGGAAATCCATTACGGTACCCAGAAGCAAATCCATTACGAAACCCAGAAGCAAGAGGTACACGTGGGGTCGGTTTAGGCCTCACTATTGTCCTGTTAACGTCTGCTGTGTGATATTAAGGACCGTGGTTGGCTCTTTGCATAAAACTCTTGACACTGATGGGAACTGTGTGTGCGGATTGAAAGCAGTGTATGAATGTAAATGTTACCTTGATCTGGAACTTGGAGTCTAACCAATATATTTTAACATGTAATTGATTAAAATGGTAGACAAAGTTCACAGCTGTTAATTTTCCAAATGCTAAAGAGATCAGATTGTTTTTAATTTGGGGAGAAGAAAAACCCCCAACAGTAAATGTTTAGGATGGCCAGCTCTGAAAATCTCAGGAGATCTGAACTTTTAATTCCCTTTAATTTTCATGGGAATTAGGTGTCCTTATCCCATACAGGGCTTTGCAAACCTCAGTTTTATCCCATGTTGTGGGTTAAAATTCTGCAACCCTTCACTTAAAATCAAAACCCTTTGAAAGGTGAGCTGCATAGTGGAAGGTGGTTTTGAATTGAGGGTCTGATCAAGCTTTCACTGAAATCAATAGGCAGCTTCCCCACTGGCTTTGAGTCAGACCCGAAGTACAAATCTGTAGAATATCGAAACAATATAGAAGACTTGGCAGCAAAATACCAAAAACCCGTGTTTGTTTTTATGTCTTTACTTGCCCCCTTTGTAAAAATCCAGACTCCTCTAGGATTTGCTGGGCATGCCCAAGAATGCAACTTTGTGGACAAAGTGGGACTTCCATAAGATTTCCAGTAGCTGTGATGTCCCAGAATTATGCAACTGTGGGTTCCCCTAGTGAATCAAGGATTTTAACAAAGGAAGGGAAGGAATTTTAAAAAGAAGCAGTGGGAGGAATGTGGGGAGGAAACACTGGTATGTAAAGGTTAAGTATTGTTAGGTGGGGAAACTTCCATTTACTTATTGCATTTAGTCTGTTTAACTTTACTGTCTGTGAATATATATAGGGTTTGTTTGCCACTTTGGTGCCCAGATCAAATTCCTAGAAATGTAGGACTGGAAAGGGACCTCAGTAGGCAATCTAGTCCAGTCCCCTGCACTGAGACAGGACTAAGTATTATCTAGACCAGGGGTTCTCAACCTTGTCTGTGGCCTCCCCAACATGCTATAAAAACTCCATGGCCCACCTATGCCACAGCAACTGTTTTTCTGCATATAAAAGCCAGGGCTGGCGTTAGGGGGTAGCAAGCAGGGCAATTTCCTGGGCCCCCACACCACAGAGGGCCCCACAAAGCTAAGTTGCTCAGGCTTCAGCTTCAGCCCCAGGTGGTGGAGCTGGGGATAGCGGGGCTTCGGCTTTCTGCCCTGGGCCCCAATGAGTCTAACGCTGGCCCTCCTTGGCGGCCCCCCTAAAACCTGCTCGTGCCCCCCAGGGGGCCTCGGACCCCTGGTTGAGAACGGCTGCTCTAGACCATCCCTGCCGGGTTTGTCTAGCCTGTTCTTAAAAACCTCCAATGACGGAGATTCTGCAATCTCCTTAGGTAATTTGTTCCAATGCTTAACCACCCTGACATTTAGATTTTAGGAAAAACTTCCGAACTTATAAATCTCTCTTGCTGCAATTTAAGCCCGTTGCTTCTTGTCCTGTCCTCAGTGGTTAAGAAGAACAATTTATCACTCTCCTCCTTGTAACAACCTTTTGCATACTTAGACTTACCATGCCCCCTGTCTGTCTTCCCTTTTCCAGAGTAAACAAGCCCTATTTTTTCAGGCTTTCCTCGTAGGTCCGGTTTTCTAAACCTTTTATCATTTTTGTTGCCTCTGGATTTTCTCTGATTTGTCCACATCTTTCCCAAAGTGCGATGCCCGGAAATGGACACAATATCCCAGTTGAGGCCTTAACAGTGTTGAGTAGAGTGGAAGAATTACTAGATCTCTTCAGCCAGATTCAGAGATCGCTCCATAGATTCTAAGATCCAAAGGGACCCTTCTGATCATGTGGTCAGATCTCCTGCCTAACCCAGGAGTTCTGTGCACGGGTTGATTGCTGAGAGAAACAGCCAAGGAAGATAATGACATTTAGCTGTCTGCTTCTCCAGTTTTCATTCATGTACTCTGAATCCATGCCTGCCGTCTTGTGAATTGCATGTGGGTTGTGCAGTCGGCCTCGAGGGTCAGTGGTCACGAAAGCAGGCGTTAGAATGGAAACGGTCACTCTTAAAACAGTTGCTTTAAAGCACGCGGGTTAGTGTGTAACACGCTGCTCTCTGCAGATGTGGANGGGGGGGGGGGGGGGGGGGGGGGGGGGGGGGGGGGGGGGGGGGGGGGGGGGGTTGGAGGTCTGCTCCACGCAGGGCAGCTCTTCATCTACTGACTGCTGAGGCTGTGCATTGTAGCCCCTTAATGTTGATGTCTCCTGCTCTCTGGGGCGCTCAGCTGGGATAACCTACAATGCGTAGATTTTTCAAGTAAGTATTTGCCGGCCTCTTTTCAAGGCCCGGGGAGGGGAGGGGAGAGGGGATAAAACTGAGCAAAGGGAAACGTGGGCTGAATGTCGGGAAGAAAAGCCGGAAATAGTGAGATCTCGGTGACCCAGAGCCGGGTTCCCCAGGGACCCGCATTACGTGGGTCTTTTCCCCCTTTGGCTCTGACTTCTGTCAGCCGAGGTGCTGGGGGGAGCATTAGAAACAAACTTTCCAGGCTCCTAGCTGTGCATTCTGCCCTGCCTCTCAGCTGCCCCCTTCGCCTCCCTCCCTGGGAGCTTTCTGCTTCTTCCAGTGGGCAGCGTGCAGGTTTGGTGATTGCCCCATAGGCCGGCTGGCAGCTACCGAGCATCTGCCTGGCAATGCAGTAACCACAGAGCAACGGAGCTGGCCCTTAGACGGTCTTAGTGGGGGGGATTTCTCTCTGCCCGGGGTTCAGAGAGGAGCCAGTTTGTGCCTCCCCTGTTCAGAAGGCTGCAGGGGCTGGTTCCGGTTGCTCTAACTGGTGTCCCTGTGGAGCTTTGTCAGGGCGCAGAGTAGCCGGGTTGTGAGAAGGCCCTGGCCCCGCCGTTCCTCTAGCTGACCCACTCCAGAACTGCCCCTGCAATTCAGCGGGGTGCCAGCTGCCTGGCCCGCAGCCCCATCATGCCAGCCCAGCTGGCGTCAAAGGGCCATAGTGACTTGTGTCCTTCATCCGCTACTGTGGACCTCTGCTAGGCTCTAGGGTGGCATAAACTGAGCTCTTCTGAGCCTATGGCAGTTCTGTAGCCACGGCTTTCCCGTGCCCCTAGGCATCCCTTTTTAATTTGGGGTTTGCCAGCCTGCCGTGCAGAGAAAGGTAAAAACATCCCTCAGAAAGAGAAGCGGCCATCAGGTAAACTCAACAGCTCTTGCCTTATTGCGTCAAAGAAACAGCCCTCAGCACTTGCAGCGCAATAGCTACCAGCTTGTCTGCTGTTGCTTTAAAAAAACCCACAAAAAGCCCAACCCTCTGGCGCATGCTGAGTGAAATTTCTGCCTCAGCTGGGAAGTTTTGGCCTTTAGAAGAGGATGGAAATAGAGCTGGTGATCACCTTAATTACCCAGACCAGTCTGTCTGCCTCACAGTGGAGAATTTCATGCCGGGATCTGTAGTCTCTGCATGCTGCACTGCTCAAATAAAGGTGACGCTGGTTGCAAGCGGCAGCTGGCCAAGTCTGGGTGCTGGGGTGCTATCCTGCTTGTGGCTGCGTTGGGTTAAAGGGCCGTCGCTCCGCTGGAGCTGAGTAAAAAGCTTCCACGCAGAGCTGCGTGTCCTCCAGCCTCAGGGAGGGCCAGCTGGCTGCGATGTGGTTTCGATCCTTTGTTTTCTTCCTTGCTCAGACTGTTGGTCCCAGGAGGACATGCTGACCCTGCTGGAGTGCATGAAAGGCAACCTGCCCTCTAATGACGGCAGCAAATTCAAAACCACCGAGTCCCATCTGGACTGGGACAAAGTGGCCTTCAAGGACTTCTCTGGCGAGATGTGCAAGATGAAGTGGATGGAGATCTCCACCGAGGTAACCTCCGCGTGTTTAACACGACGACCGTGGGCTCTCTCCTGAAGCTCAGTGCTATCGGGCCATGGCTTTGTGTAGTGCAGGGGAGTGAGTGGTCCGAGCAGGGGTGTGGGAGCCAGGAATTCCCGAGTCCCCTCCTCCCCTACCTAAACAACCAAAGTCTGATTACCCGGCCATAAGACTTGGTTTTTCAATCATTTGTGTTAACTTTCTCCCCCGGCTCTGGCTCCGCCAGTGGCTCACTGTGGGCAAGTCCCTTCCCCCACTCTTTGCCCTATGCCCCTCTGCACAGCGGGGATGACACTGACCTGTCTCCCCCTGCTTGGGGGGGGGGCTCAAACAGTGATCCACAGCATTGTTATTGAAGTGTCGAGTGTTGTAGGGTTTAGCATCGAAGCGTCCGGCGCTGTACAAATCGCAAAGCTGNCGCGCCCCCCCCCCCCCCCCCCCCCCCCCCCCCCCCCCGGGCTTGTGATCTGTCCATCTGTTATCACCGTGGTGCTGTTTGATCTGTCGTCGGAACTGATCCCCGCCTATTGTAGGTGAGGAAATTCCGAACGCTGACAGAGCTGATCGTGGATGCCGAGGAACATGTAAAGAATCCTTACAAGGGCAAAAAGCTCAAGGTAGGTAATAGGGACGGGGCCAACAAATGGGGTCTCGTGTCCCACCCTGTCCAGGATGGGAGATCTCAGCAGGGGGCAGCAGAATTGCCTTAGCCATCATTGGGAGGAGCGGGAGTTGTCTTCTGTACTGGAGTCCAGGAAAATGCATCACACGTCAAGTCTCCCGTATGTGATATTCTCTGGCAGGGAAATAGACTAGCTGATCTAATGGGCCATTCCAGGGCTAACTCAGTGGGGAAAACTTTGCTTCATTCTGACCGATGACAACACTGACGTACTTCCCAAGGCTGAGAAGGATTAGTTAGCTAACGTTTGTAAAGCACGTTGGAGGTGGAAAGCTCTGGGTACTAGCCACGTATGGTGACCATGTGAACTACGTACAACAGGCATGGGTGTGTTATTGATAACTTGTGTCTTAAGTTCAGAGCAGGGGGCCGCGAATTGGCTCGGGGAGGCAACGTGATCTAGTGGCTACAACACAAAATGGGAGTCAAGACTCTCGGCATGAGTCAAGCCGCTTCCCCATTTTGTGCCTTAGTTTCCTTTTCCCCATCTTTAAAATGGCACTAGTACCCTCCTCACGAGAGGGGCTGGGAGGCCTAAGTAGTGTGTGTAAATGGTTTTGGAGAGCCTAGGGGAGCCCCTTTGTGGCCTTGATAAATCTGAAGGATTGTTATTTATCTGTCTTAGGTACTCGTATGGGTCCCATTCCCATAGCACGGAGCACCTCACAGCCTGCTGTGTGTGTATCCTCACGACCCCCGTGAGGCAGGGCAGTGCTGTGTACACACACACACACACACACACACACCACACACACACACACACACCACACACACACCACACACCACACACACACGGAACTGAAGCACAGACAGGCTAAGTGACTTGCCCCAGGTCACACAAGGGGTTTGTGGCGGAACCAGGAACTGAACCAGGTCTCCCAAGTCCCAGGCTGGTGCCCGAACCACTGGGCCATCCGTCCCCTTACAGGGACATGGTGTGCCTAGGGATGTATTTTTGTAATTGTCCTCTTTCCCTCAGAAACACCCCGATTTCCCCAAGAAACCCCTGACACCCTACTTCCGCTTCTTCATGGAGAAGCGAGCCAAATACGCCAAGCTGCACCCTGAAATGAGCAACCTGGATCTGACCAAAATCCTGTCCAAGAAATACAAGGAGCTCCCCGAAAAGAAAAAGGTACGTGGAGCTACAGAATGGGGGATTTGGGAGCTTCTCTCGCGTGCACGCACAACCACCTCCCCGACTTAGGCTCTGATCCTGTGCTCCATGCAGCCAGATCCCCTTGTAGTCAGTTGCCGGGGGGGGGGGCTCTGGAGTCTGCCCATGCAGGATCAGGGTTCAAGTGGGCAACAAGTCCTTAGGACAGGGCATGTTCAGGGAGGCAGTGTGATCTGATGGATGGAATACTGGACTGAGACACGGGAGCCGTGGGTTCTGTTCCTGGCCTGCTGGATGACCTTGGGCAAGTCACGTCACTGCTCTGTGCCTCGGTTTCCCCCGTCTGTACAATGGGGATAATGACACTGACCTCCTTTGTAAAGCGCTTTGAGATCGTTGAGCGAAAAGCACTATAAAAATAGCTGGGTGGTATTATATATTTAAATCTGTTGGGCTCTTAAGATTCCCTCCCCCCTGTGCACTCAGTATTTCCTAGAGTCTGGGATCTGTTGGGGGGGGGGGTATGGTGGGGAGATGGGTGGTATCCAAGCTCCCCCCGTAATTTTTCCACTGAAATGGTCGGCAGCAAAACGGTTACAACGTTGATTGATCCTCATTAGGCTTCAGGGTCAGCTGCGCAGTGAGAGAAACGTGCGCCCGGCCCTCCTCGGCCAGAGCTCTGGGTCCAGGCTGCCCATCTGTGGGCTCAGTAACACTGCCCTGCTCTAGGTCCCCCGGGGAAGGTTTTCCTCGCAGTCGGAAGAGGTTAGGGACTGAGCCGTTGCTGTGACGGTTTCAGATCTTCACATGAAATGTTGGCTCTATCCAAGAGGCCCCAGCCCAGGCTCGATCCATCCCATGGCCCGGCCCAGCGGCCGCCCGCCCGGCTGGGTCAGACGTTCCATGGGAGCGGCAGCTGCATGCGCCGTTCGCTTTATGTTTAAGACCTCACCTGTCCCCGCAGAGGTCTCGGCGCTAAACCGCGTATCGACGTGACGTGGGACAGCAATAAACGTCCCCTCCGACTACCTGGCGCCAGGGCCTTCTGGCCTGAAACCAGGCCGCGGGCGGCCTTGCTCTAGACAGCGGCCAGGTTGGGATCTCTCCGTAGCTGCCCAGGGGTTCGGTGCCCCTTAGGATGAATGGGAATTGTGCCTCTAACCCCCTTAGGCAGCTTGGAAAAGCTCAGCCCCCTAGCTGCCATTTCCGGACCTGATCCTGCAGGGAGCTGTGAGCCCTGAACTCCCATGGACCCCAGGGGTCAAACGCTTCATCTGCGGGGCTGGCTGAGATAACGGCGCCAGCCTCCCAGCGCACGGGGCTCCCCTTCCTCTGCTGGGCAGCTGAACATCGGACTCCGCTGGCTCCCCTCTCCTGTTAATGCCCCGGCTCCTTTGTCCCTCCCAGATGAAATACATCCAGGACTTCCAGCGGGAGAAGCAGGAGTTTGAGCGGAACCTGGCGAGATTCAGGTAGGACACCGACCAGCCGCGTCTCCCGGGGGCCATCTCTAGCCGTGTTCGTCCCGACTAGTGGGGGGATGATGAGCATGTACGTTTAACACCCACAGAGGGAGGAGCCCTTTGTGGGGGGGAACAACGAGGAGGAACAGGACGGGGGATGAACAAAGGGAAAGGAAGGCTGAATCTGAATGGTTTCATTGGCTCTCAAGCTGGGTGTCCTGGGGGGATGCAGGCTACGGCCCGGGCTGGAGCAGGCGGATCAGTCGAAGGCTCTTTCTCTGACAAAGCCGCCCTAGAGTGCAGACATTGGGGAAACCACCTGTGGATTCATCTCCCTCCAAGAGAATGGTGGGGGCCAAGTTGATGAGGTCCTTAAATACATTAAAGGGATCCTACGTTGGCCCCCCACTGCAGTATGGACTCGATCTCTTCTAGCTCCAATTCCTGTGACCCCCTGACTCTCTTCTTGGGCCCTTCCCCTTCTCCTAAGCCGCTAGGGCCCTGATCCTCAAAGGCATTTAGGCTGCTAACTTTCATTAAAATCAATGGATGTGAGGAGCCTAAATACCTCTGAGGTTCTAGGCCTCGGTGTGTAGCCCTCTTAGGTTCCGGGCCAAGATGCTCCAGGGTGGAACCCAGTTGATCAGAGTGTTATGGTCTGTCTCTTTGTTTTGCTGCCTCTGACGCTCGCCCCCCCCTCTTCTTGTCCCCGCTGCGTGAAGGGAAGACCACCCAGATCTTATTCAGAACGCCAAGAAGTCGGACGTCCCTGAGAAACCCAAGACCCCACAGCAGCTGTGGTACAATCACGAGAAGAAAATCTACCTGAAAGTGCGCCCGGATGTGAGTTCCTTGTGGAGATGTGGCCTGTGTGTGTGTGTCTTTACACCATGGGAGGGGGGGGAGAGAAGCCGGGGACGGGAGGGGGCCTGAAGGAAGAGGCACCAAGCAGAAGTCCTGTGCTGTCCGGACAGAGGTAAGGAAGAGGCGCCGTGTGTCGGAGCAGACCCGGTGCCTGAGAGAGAGGGCAGAGCACTGGTTTCGCTGCAGCTAGGGAAGGGACGCAGTGCGTAGGGGCAGGATGGTGCAGTGAGCAAGCCCAGGATCGCTGTGTTTCCCAGGGCACAGAGAAGTGCCGAGCCCCGTTGCACGACCCAGAGCAGTGAGATCCCCAGCGCAAAGGCGACTCCCCTCCCACGTCCCCGCGAGCTCGGCTCGCTGCCCCGCCATCCCAGGCGGGAGAGAGGGCGGGCGGGGCCCGCATTTCACCCCTGTGCCCTCACCTCTGGCTTTGGGTTTTCAGGCCACCACGAAGGAGGTGAAGGACGCGTTGGGCAAGCAGTGGTCTCAACTCTCCGACAAAAAGAGGCTGAAATGGATTCATAAGGCCCTGGAACAGCGAAAGGAGTACGAGGTAGGGAACAGTCACCAGTTCCCCTCCATCTTCTCCCCGGCCCGACGGGCGCCACCTCCCGGCCACCAGCCGAGGGGCGTTCCGGGAGCCGGCCAGCCCCTCTCTGTAATCAGCCTGAGGGGTTGCTGTTGAGGGATGCAGGCCCCTCTCCTTCCACTCACTGTGGGGCTAGCCCACAGCCCAGGTAGCTCAGAGAGCTTGGGATCCATCGCCTCTGGAAAGCGAGGGCAGGTGGGCGAGGCGTAGGGAGGTGACTGGCTTCTCTCCTCCTCCCCTCCCTGTGCTGGTGGGCGTCGACTCGGCCCCCTTAACCCGCCGGCTGCTTTGCCCTCCGCAGGAGATCATGCGGGATTACATCCAGAAGCACCCGGAGATGAACCTCGAGGAAGGCGTCACGCGCTCCACCCTCACCAAGGCAGAACGCCAGCTCAAGGACAAGTTCGACGGGCGACCCACCAAGCCCCCTCCGTAAGTCCCTTGCAATTCGGGGGTGGGGCTGACGCTGCTTTTTCTTGGGGAAGGGGGAGATCTGGGGCTTTCCATTCCTTCCCCCCATGTGGGTCCAGGGAAAGCAGGACTGGAAGAAGGCAATCTGGGGCCCTAGGCACACCCCTCCTGGCTTCGTACTCATGGCCCCACCCTCCGTGGCTTGGCCCCACTGGGCCCTTCCTCACTCCAGCAGCTGGGTGTATCTGCCTGGGGGGACAGTTGGGCTTCCTGTGCTCTCCTCCTACCCGCAGAGCCCTCTGCTGGGTGGGCACTGGCAGGGTGCTCCAGGGCGGTGAGTCCTGGAGTTAACACCCCATTGAGCTCCTCCTCCGAGCTATCGTTCCAGGCTCTCTGCAGATTCAGGCTGATGTTGCGCTCGGATCATGGTTTCAAGTTTTTCTTCACAACCACGAGGACTAGCCTTACTTTGTTATTTTTTATTTTTTTTTAAACGAGCGCGCAGCCTTGCTCTGTACTTAACATTTAGATCGACCTCAGTATCACTCGGGTGTAGAAAAAATCGAGCTGCAGCTAGGTGTACAAAAGAATTCTTCCGTCGACCTAGCTGCCGCTGCTTGGGGAGGTGGATTGACTTCAGTGGACGGAAAATCAAGTAGGACGCGTCTGCACTACAATGGCACAGCTGCGGTGTAGCGCCTGTAGTGTAGACATACCCTCGGATTCTGAGTAATCATGTGACTCCTGGGCATGGGCCTGTAATCTGGCCTTCATTGACACTGACTTTGCGGCATCCAGCCAGTCCCAAGTGGGTTGACACACTGGCTGCTCCAGATTTTGGAGGACAATATAGTTGGGATTATTGCTTCCCTTCTCTTTCGCTGCACCCCTGAAATGCAGCCTCCTCTGGAGTTGAGCCCGGCAGCTGTTGAACAGCGCACAGCAATGCTGCAGGGTAGGCTGGGACAGGAGGTGAACCTGAGGAAGCAGGCTGGAATTTTCAATGGCCACGTGTGGGCAGGACCCTCATCTGAAACGGGAGGGCGGGGAAGGAGTGGCGACCCCTAGCGCCTCACGGCCACTGTTGCTTCACAGGAACAGCTACTCTCTGTACTGTGCGGAGCTGATGGCCAACATGAAGGATGTCCCCAGCACGGAGCGGATGGTACTGTGCAGCCAGCAGTGGAAGCTGCTTTCCCAGAAGGAGAAGGACGCGTACCACAAAAAGTGTGATCAGGTGAACAGGCCGGGGGCCCACACGCCAGTGGAGCTGAGTTTGGGGGCGGGGAGAACAGCTAGAAACAGCCGGTTTCTGCGGCTGTATTGGCAGTTCGAGTGGCCGCGTTAAATCATCGGTCTGGGTTTCAGCCCCACCTGCCATGGGCGCTGCCCTCCTGAACGGAGTGTATCTGGAGAAACGAGCGTCAGGAGAGAAGCCGGACGCCTGGGTTCTGCCCATGACGCCGGGCAAGTCACGTGCCCTCTCTGAGCCTCCGATTAAGCAAGGGGGTGATTAGAGGCTGTGAAGTGCTTCGAGATTCTCCAGCGGGGAGATGGGATTAGAAACCCCGAGCACTGACTGTGGGCGAGGTCGGTGCCGGAGACTCGGGCCGAGGGAATCGGCTCTCTCGCTGTGTGGCGCTGGCTCTGACGCCAAGGCACAGCTCCCCTGTGATTTTGCTGGGTGTTCGATTGGTGCGTGGGGATGGAGGTGACGTCTCTTAGTAACCGTCTCTCTCTCTCTCCCCTCCTGCTGCTTTTTCCACCAGAGGAAGAAAGATTACGAAATCGAACTCTTTCGCTTCCTGGAGGTGGGTGCGCCTGGGACACGGCGGGTGGCCCAACTCATTCCGCGAGGGGGCCCCGGCCAACCTTCCCTTGGCATTTCATTACATGGCTCGTCTGTTTTGTCTTGCATGGGCAACTGATCGTGTTGCACAATTGGGGTGGGGTGGGGGGAGCGCTTTGTGTGCACGAGGGCTTGTCTTTCTCTGCAGCACGGGCTAAAGAGGCAGGCACGGCGGGGTGGTATCCCTGTATTCCCCAGCTGCAGCTCCAGCTGTCTCCTTTCGCTGGGGCGGATGTAAATCAGAAGTCTGTTCCTTTATATATTGGGTCTTATCCCGCCCCCCTATCACTGCAGTATCCCAGCCCCTTCTAGTCATGCATTAAGCAACTTGATTAACAGTTGTCACGTGTGGTTCGTTCCCTCTCCCCGGGGGAGGACGGTGTGGGCAATGGAGGGTTTGTTTTGGTAGGATTTTGTTCCGGTGAATGTCCAGGCTGCTAGGGATGGCCGTTCATTCCCCAGTCTCTGACCAGCTCCGGAAAGCGCCGTCTCCTGCACAGAGGAGCTTTAGCGGAGTGAGAGGAGCTGCTCCAATGTAAATGGGTGTGAGCGGACAGAGAATCCAGGGGGGTGGGGGTGATCCCCTCTCCCTTCCGGCCCCCCGCCATGCTTCCACCATCTTCACAGCATGTGGGGATTTGGCCTTCATTCAGCTGGTGGGGGAGGGCAGGGAAGGGCCTGGCCTTGTTTTGACCCGGGCGCTACTTTTTCCAAAACGTCTGGGAGCTGCTAGCCCCTGTGTTGTGTCTGGATGGGCGCGATGATTTTGTTTGCAAAAACCAAGGGTGGAAAACCCAACAGGTCTGTTTCCCTACCCGCTTCCCCCAGGATAAAGCTTCCTCTCTCTGGGGGGAGGAGAGAAGGTCCCTCTTTGTCTGAGTAGGTGGGACAGGGACTGGCTCAGGTCGGAGCTGGTATCTGTCCGTGCTGTGGGAGAGCCCAGCACCCCGAAGCGCTGGGCTTAGTTGTCTCAGGATGGGTCCATTTTGTCACGTGGTGTTTTAACCAATCTCTGGGCACGTTTGCTGGTTTAAAACCCGGTGCTCTAGGAAGGTACCAATGCATTTGGAAAATGGTACCTATGGCACCAAACATTTCAGGTGGGGGTGTCCTTTTCCCCTCTGTCCCTGGAGTCATAAAAGGGAAGCGTTGTCTAGTGGCTAAATCACAGGCCCGGGAGTCAGGACTCCTGGGATCTGTTTGTGTCTGTGCCACAGATTCGCTGGGTGTCCTTGGGCAAGTCACTTCCTCTCTGTACCGCTGTTTCCCCAGCTCTAAAATGGGCATATACATTTTACTGTGGGTCCTGGGCTGAATTGGTTAGGAATTGTGAGGAATTGGTTAGTGCCTATGTGCACCACTGCCCTCTAGTGGATATGACTGGAAATCCTGCACTGTGTCATAGGCCCAGTACAGCTAATGGAGATTCTCTAGTAGGCAGATTCTGGAGCAGGAGAATCCGAGGCCCATGTGGTTTGAAATGCTCAAAGGCGTTAGTGAGACTAAAGCAGCAGCACTGTTGTTGTTCCAGTCCCTTTTCGTTGGATTGTTCCTCCTTTGAAAACTCGCTCGCGCCTCTTTGGTGCTCTCTGACCCACCCGCCTTTGCTTGCAATGCAGAGCCTGCCCGAGGAGGAACAGCAGAGGGTGCTGGGGGAAGAGAAGATGCTGGGAGCGAACAAGAAAGGCGCCACCAGCCCAGCTTCCAAAAAGTCATCGCCAGACACTGGCAAGGTGAGGGGCTGGCTGCGGCGCAGGGGGTGCGTGTGCGTGTCGTGAGAGTAGAGGGACAGAGCCAGTTACTTCTAAACCAGCTTCAAGACTTCTGGATGGTAACTGCTGAGCCAGCAGGGAAAAATTAAACCAATAAAATACAGAACATAAAGAAATTCAGATTTTTTTTTGACTATTGGAAGCTGCTGCGGGATTTTTTGTGCCCTTTTTTTTTTTTTTTTTTTCCATATTATATATAATTTTTTTTTTTTTTTAACTCAACCCCACACCAAGACCCTTTGTGCTCTTCAACAGGCAGGTTCTGAGAAACCCAAACGGCCCATTTCTGCTATGTTTATCTTCTCGGAGGAGAAGCGAAAGCAGCTGCAGGAAGAGCGACCCGAACTTTCCGAGAGCGAACTGACCCGGCTGCTGGCGCGGATGTGGAACGACCTTTCAGAGAAGAAGAAGGTTGTGAAATCAATGACACGCTCGTTAAGACACCTTGTTTTACCAAACGGCACCTCTAGCTAATCCGCCTCTCTCTCAAGAGAGCCCCAGAGGATGCCGGTAGCATCCATCCCCTCTAGGGGACGCCAGCAGTTCAGGCCCTGGTCACTCCCTACCTGGCCGTATGCTGTTGTCATTTTCTCCACCGTGACAATCAAGGCTCCAGCGGGTGGCACAAACGAATGAGTCCTGGCGGCTGCCCCCCCTCCTCGGCAGTGGGGTCCTCGCATCTCTCGGGAGCACCTTTGATTCCATGCAGCCCAGGACCCGCTGTATGGAATGAGACACCAGAACTAAACAAGCAGCTCAAAGAGATCAGAACTTGCCGGGATTAAACCCGGAGAGGTCTTGAGCCTGGATTTAAAAGCCTGGCGGGGGGAGGCGGGGGGAGTGGAGTCGTGGTCCATCCGGCCCCAGGGGGTTTAGCTCACAGCCGAGGGTGTGTGTGTCAGAAGTTACGCTTTGGCGGGAAGGTTTTTGGGGGTGTGTGTGTGTGTGTGGGAGGGAAGGGGGTTATTGAGCGTGGGCTTGATTTTCTCTATGCCGGAGGTCGCCAAACTGGGGGGTGCGCCCCCATGGTGGGTGCAGAGGAACATTCAGGGGGAGGCGGGCAGAGCTGGGGGGAGGGACCGACACCCAGCTCTGCTCCTGACCCCGGCTGCCAGTCCCACGCCCGGCCCCAGCCTCGGCCCCCTTACCCCTGTCTGTCTCCCCCCGGAGCCGTGGCTCCACTCCCGGCCCCAGATCCAGGGGGGTGGTTGACAGGTCAGAAGTTTGGGGACCACTGCTCTATGCAGACTGGGGAAGGTGTGTGGGCATGTGCCTTGCGGGCATGTGTTCTGGCGCCTGGCACAGCGATGGGGAGAGGAGTTACTGACCTGCGTGACCCCCCCCGCTTAAAACACCCCCCACTGCCCGTTCCAAGCAGGCTGCCCGACCAGCGCTGGGAACTGATGGAGTAGGAGCCCCCCCACAGATCTAATAGCCCAGATGCTGCTCCCCCTCTCATCTCCGTGGGGAGGGGGGGCCCAGCTCACACGCACCCAGGTCATGTCCTAGCTAGGACGGCAGGGGGAGGGGCAGGCGTTTGCCGAGGGGAGCCAGGCCGGGGGAACTGCATTGGCGAGACCTGGGCCTTCACCACCACCCTTCTCTGTGTGTCTGCTCAGGCCAAGTACAAAGCCCGGGAGGCGGCCATGAAGGCGCAGTCGGAGAAGAAGCACGGCTCCGACAAGGAGGAGCGCGCCAAGCTGCCCGAGTCGCCCAAGACGGCCGAGGAGATCTGGCAGCAGAGCGTCATNGCGGGGGGGGGGGGGGGGGGGGGGGGGGGGGGGGGGAGAGGAGACAGGGACACCCCCACCCTCCACACCCCCTGCTGGAGAAGGAACAGGACGTTCCCTGATTGTGGGCAGCTGGCTAGATCTGACCCCTCTGCGGCTGGGCACAGGTTTAGCCGCGGCGATTCGTAACAGGGTTGGGTGCTCCGGGGAGCTCGGTAGCAAAGGAGATGGGGGGCGGTTGCATGGAGGAGAACCGGCCCTGTGCTGCATTGTACAGGCCCTAGAAATATCCGTCCCCTGGTCTCGCCGGGGGAGGGAGGCGTAAATATCACCACATTGTGGGGTCGGGGGAAGGAAGTGACTCGCCCACGCTCGGTGACGGAGTCGAGCATGGAACCCCGGCGTCCGGTGCGTTACCTGAGCGTTGCCGGGTCTCCCTGTGCCGCAGAACGACCGGGGCAAGGCGCTGAAGGCCATGGAGGCGACGTGGAACAACATGGAGAAGAAGGAGAAGCTGATGTGGATAAAGAAGGCGGCAGAGGATCAGAAGCGCTACGAGGTGCGTCCCCTGCGCTCCCCGGGGGCCAGAGCATCTGTTCTGCGGCCGGGGCTGTGGGGTTCCTCGGGGGCTGTTACTCCACTTCTGATACTCTGCATCCCTGACTCCTTATCTCGGGCAGGGGATTGCCCCAGTGGCTGGATCCACCCACCGCCTTGTTGCCTGAAGTTTTCATCGGTGAGGTTGGAGCGGGGGGTGGGTGGGGGAGAGGCGTATGCCGAGCCGGTGATTGGCCTCACCTCGTCCGTCTCTGTCCCCCCTCCAGAGAGAGCTGAGTGAGATGAGGGCCCCCCCGTGCTCTGCAAACTCCTCAAAGAAGATGAAATTCCAGGGAGAGCCGAAGAAACCCCCCATGTGAGTATTGATCCTTCCGGGGGAGTGTGGGGGGGCGTCTTGCTTCAGCCACTGCATGAGAGACCAGCCCAGGGGGGCAAAGCTGGGGCTCAGGCAGCTGGAAGGGGACTGAGCTCAACCCTGCCAGGGGCTCATAGCTCATTGTGGAGCAAAGTCAAGTGCCAGGTAACTGAGAGGGAAGTGTTGTCTAAGAGTTAGAGCAGGGTAGGGCAGGGAGTCCCGGGATCTATTCCTGGGTCTCAGGGGAGAGAGTGGGCTCATGGCTAGCGCAGCGGAACAGGAGTTGGGACACCTGGGTCCTAGTCCCACCTTTGGGAGTGGGTAGATTCTGGGGATGAGAGCAGAAGCTCAGGACTCCTGGGTTCCATTCCTGGCTCAGGTGTGGGGTGGGGTCTGGTGGTTGGAGAAGAGGGACAAGGGGTCAGTATCTTTGGGTTCTGTTCCTGGCTCTAGGAGAGGACTGTGGGGTCCAGTGATCAGAGAGGAGGGATCGGAGGTCAGGGCTCTTGGATTCTGTTCCTGGCTCAGGCGTGGGGTGGGGAGCGTGGTCTGGTGGTCGGAAGAGAGGGACAGGGGGTCAGAATCCCCGGGTTCTGTTTCTGGCTCGGGTGGGGAGCGGGGTCTGGTGGGGGGAGGGGGGTGGGGAGCGGGGTCTGGGGGGGGGAGGTGGCAGGGGGGGAGGAGGGGAATGGGCCAGCTCAAAGGCCCCAAAAGAAAAAAGCGGGAGGGCTGTGCGGCCGGGGGGGGGGGGGGGACCGGGGCGGCGGGGGGGGGGGGGCGGGGGCGGGGGGTCGGGCTTGGTGGGGTCTGTTTGGGGGGGGGGTGGGGGGGTCTGGGGGGGGGAGGTGGCAGGGGGGGAGGAGGGGAATGGGCCAGCTCAAAGGCCCCAAAAGAAAAAAGCGGGAGGGCTGTGCGGCCGGGGGGGGGGGGTGGGGGGCGGGGTCGGCTGGTGCGCAGAGCAGGAGGGGGGGGGGGGATCCCCGGGGTCTGTGTCTGGCTCGGGGGGGGGGCGGGGGCGGGTGGGGGGGGGGGGGTCAGGGTCCCCGGGTTCGGTTTCTGGCTCGTGGGGGGAGGGGGGTGTGGTGGTCGGAAGAGCGGGACGGGGGGGCAGGATGCCCGGGTTCGGTTTCTGGCTCGGGGGTGGGGCGGGGGGGGGTGGTGGTCAGAGTGGGAGGGGGGGGGGGGATCCCCGGGGTCTGTTCTAGGTTCGAGTGGGGGGCGGGGTTGGGTGGCCGGCCGAGCGGGACGGGGGGGGGGGATGCCCGGGGGCGGGGTCTGGTGGTGGGGAGGGGGGGACGGGGGGGCAGGGTCCCCGGGGTCTGTTTCTGGCTCGAGAGGGGAGCGGGGTCTGGGGGTCGGAAGAGAGGGACGGGGGGTCAGGATCCCCGGGTTCTGTTTCTGGCTCTGGGAGACGAGTGTGGGGTCTAGTGATCAGAGTAAAAGGATGGGGGGTCAGGACTCTGGGTGTGGTCCTGTTCCTGCCTGGCTGCTCCTGGCTGTGCTTGGGACGGGCCCTCGCTGGGTGGGGGGCTGGCCGCTCTCTGACCCTGCTCTCCCTCTCCCCAGGAACGGTTACCAGAAGTTCTCCCAGGAGCTGCTGTCGAACGGCGAGCTCAACCACCTGCCACTGAAGGAGCGGATGGTGGAGATCGGCAGCCGCTGGCAGCGCATCTCCCAGGGCCAGAAGGACTATTACAAGAAGATGGCTGAGGAGCAGCAGAAGCAGTACAAGATGCACCTGGAAATCTGGCTCAAGGTGAGCGGAACTGCTCTGACTCCACGCATGGTTTCCTGTCCCCACCCCCGCCCCTAGGATGTCCAGTCCTCATGCTTTTGGGGTATGTGGCCTTTGAGGTACCCCATCCCTCTTGTCCCCCACTGACCCTTCCCCCTCTCTGTTCCCAAGTGCCTTGGGGCTTTCGTCACCCCTCACCGCTGGGAAATGAGGCTTCAGGGGTCCCTGATTTAGCTTCTCTCTGTACATTGCGCACCCAGACCATCCCCCCCTCCCCCCAACATTCATGCCATAGGGCGCGTGTCTGTGGCTATGACAGATGCTGTCCCTGGGGTCGAGGTCACTTCCCCTCTCCCAGCACGGGAGCCCGAGAGAGATTTCAGAGTGGCCACGGCTCCAGATCCAGCTGTAACTCTGTTCCCCCAACTCCCTGTCGTGCTTTCTTAATATATATATATATATGGAGATATACCTATCTCATAGATCTGGAAGGGACCCCAAAGGGTCATCGAGTCCAGCCCCCTGCCTTCACTAGCAGGACCAATTTTGCCCCAGATCCCTAAGTGGCCCCCTCAAGGATTGAACTCACAACCCTGGGTTTAGTAGGCCAATGCTCAAACCACTGAGCTATCCCTCCCCCCCAAGCAGAGGAGGCTAAGGAAATTCCCCCTCTGGACAGAGGGGCGGTGCTGTTGCACTCCCAACGGCCCCGGGGTCTTCGCTTTCCACCCACATCCCCTTTCCGGCACAACTCCCCTTCCTGGAGCTGGGAACGCCCCCGCAGTCACGTAGCTCCGTCCCCCTCGCCTTCCTCCGGGTGGTTATTTTAGTCTCCTGTCTCGGCAGAGCCTGTCGCCGCAGGAGCGAGCTGCCTACAAAGAGCACACCTCAAATGTGAGTATCCCCTGCGACGGGGGGAGAGGGGTGTGTCTGAGCTGTCCTTGATGATGGTTTGAAAAGCCTTAGTTTGAGGGAACAAAGTCATAATTGGTTATGTTCCAGTAACACCGTGAGGCCTGAACCCTGCTAGGGGCCTTGTTGTGCTAGGGGCTGTCCATATGCCTCGTAAGAGAGACTCCTGGCCCACAGATCTTCCAGTCTAAATAGACACAGGGAACCAAGGGAGGGAGAGGAAACGGAGTTCACAGAAGGGGAAGCAACTTGCCCAAGGTCAGCCAGCAGGGCAGTGTCAGAGCTGGGAATAGAAGTAACCAGGCATCTAAAAGCTGTCCCCCACCCAAGGCCTTTCTGTGGGTGTGGGTGATGGTCGTGGGCTCTTTAACCTCCGACCTCCTGGGAGGGACTGAGGAAGCCTCCGGAGTTGCCCCGTTGACTCTTCCTCTTCCCCTCCCTCCTCCACAGAAGCGTAAGAACATGGGGAAGGTGCGGGGGCCGAACCCCAAAATGAAGCCCGCCATGCAGATCAAGTCGGTAAGTGCCCTCGTCCTCCCCCTGTTGGGCCAGTAGCATGACTCCTCCCTGGGCCCCGGCGACTCCCTGGTGTGTTCCTGCCACCTGGAGTGGCAGCTCTCCACTGGGACGGGCCGCGAGGAGGGGTCAGTGCAAGAGTTGCTTGGAGAACAAGAGCAAAAAACGGAAACGTTTTAGAAATGCCACCATGGTGCTGTCTGGGAATTGCAGTTCAGGTGCCTCCTACTCCCTGGTAGGACTACATCTCCCATGATGCACCATGGTACTCTTGGCGCAGGGAGTCCATGCATCATGGGAGATGTAGTCCAGCTGGGGAGCCAAGCTCGGAGTGGAGAATGGTAACACGTGGCACCCGAACTACAGATCCCATGAGGTACTGGGTAATCCCTGGGTTTCCTGGGTCTATTGCACTGAGGGCCCTAACCCATTAGCCGAAGGCCCTGCTTTTCCGTGGCCCGGGACTCTGCTATTGTCGGGATTCCAGGGAGGGGTGGGGGCCACGAGGCCTGGCCAGATCCACCCACCACGTCCGTCTGACCCCCAGGAGTCCGAGGAGGAGGATGACGACGACGATGAGGAGGAAGAGGATGACGATGACGACGACGACGACAACGGGGACTCGTCCGAGGAAGGCGGGGACTCGTCGGAGTCGAGCAGCGAGGAGGAGAGCGAGGATGGGGATGAGGTGAGGCTGCCTGAGGCCGGCTGTGTTATCTCCGTCCACCCAAGGATACCAGAGCCCTGGGCCCAGTAATTCACGAGTCTTCAAGAGAAAGTGTCCCCCATAAACATGGGCCCTAACCGCTGCGGGCCCGCTCCCTAGCCAGTGCGTTGACGTAGCTGCGCTGAGGTCAGAAGAGCTGTGCCCATTCACAGCACCTGGGGATCTGGCCTTGGGTTTGACCTGATTGTGTAACGCAGCTGGCGTCCGCAGCGCGGGAAGCTACACCCCAAGAACACAGAGTTTGGGGCAAGCCTAGGGGCCAGGGCTATGGCTGTTGCTTCCCACCGCCCCGACCCACAGCACGTTCCATGCCGTGTTCTCCCCCTAGATACCATTTACAATGTCTTAACTGTGTCTTCTGCTGAAGATATATCTGGCCTGATTCTGATCTCCGTCCCACTGGTGTAAACATGGAGTAAGTCAATGGAGTTACTCTGGATTTACACCAGCGGCCGTGAAGTCAGAATCTGGTCAATGGTGCCAGGGCTGGGTTTGGACCCCAGGGGTCCGTGCTGCCTGTCCCCAATTCTTAACCATGCTCCCTCCCGCCGTTTGAGAGCTCAGCGATTTAGTGACCAGCGGCAGCAAAACCGAATCTTGCCATGTGGGTTTTCCAGTCCCCACTTCCAAATAACAGGCGACCAGTGCTGCAAATGGCCGTCCCTCCTCCTGCTGTGCCACCAGCTCCCGCAGGCTGAGTGGGGCAAGGCGGCTGGCATGCAAGCCGTGGCGTGATGGACCTACGGGCTCCTGTACTGCCTTCTTTTGGGTGGGACTTTATGCAACAAGGGTCCCATCTGTGCGCGGCGCTGGCGTGGGAAACCCGTGTGCAGTGGGGTTTGGCCAGACGGAACCATCCCAGGACCTGTCTCCCCAGCTCAGACAGACCCTGCAATTCCCCAGCCAACCCTTCCCCCAGACTCTTAACCCTTTCTTCGCCTTTCGCCCCAGAATGAGGACGATGACGAAGAGGACGACGACGAAGAGGAAGATGACAATGACTCCGAGGGCAGCAGCAGCTCCTCCTCTTCCTCGGGCGATTCCTCCGACTCGGACTCCAACTGAAACGCCCACAGCGCCACCTTCTTGCCGGACTTTCAGTAATTCCCCACCCAACCCCGACCAGTAATATCCCGGCTGGAGATGTGGGTTGATGGTTGCAGGGAGGGGGATGGGAAAATCACTGTGGCTAATTTTTTTTCCCCCTCCCTCGTAAAGAATTTCACACTAATGGGGTGAGGGGGCAGCTGATAAAAGGCTTTGTTTTAGGGGGGGAAGAAGGGGATATTCTGTGTTGTTTTTCCCCATAGAGTTTGCATTCGATCCTTTATTTTATTTTTGTTTTTTGGAGAGGGAGGGGGATTTTTACACCTCAAAGCCCCCCAGCTGCCCCCGCCTTCCCCTTCAGTTTCCAGCTACCCCCTCCGGACTTTATACAAACCCCCCCCACAAAATTCCCTTTTAAAACAACAACAAAACAGCGACAAAAATGTTGTGGCAAGAGGCGCAGAGCGTTAATCCGGCGGCGCGCGAGCCGAGCGGCTCAGGACTCAGCCGTCGGGACGATCTCCCCCTTTGCCTCTCCAGCCGGAGGAGGGGACGGTCTTGTACAGTCTGAAGCTGCACCCAGAGCTCCTGGAGAGCAAAGTCCCACTGCACTTAAGAGCTCCTGGATTGAACTTACCACGCGGCATTTCCCTCTGGGGACGGGGGAGAATTTTTGTGTGTGTGTGTGTTTGGGGTGGGGTGGGGGGAGTTTAAAAAGATGTTGCCCAGTTTCAGGGGCGGGAAGGGCTGGCACTGGGTGGGGGAGTTAGGGGTCTGTTACGGAGCATACCATTGGGAGCTGATCATTGCATCACCCAAAGGAAACATGGTTGATCCGTCGTATTCAACCAGCATTTGGGCAAAGACGGTGGCAGGCGGATCCTAGATTTGAATTTTTTTTTTTTTTTTTTTTTTTTTTACAATGAAGTGACCAATTATTGTACTGGAACGGGACATTTGTCGACTGGGAGGGGGCGGGCACGGGAGCAGGGTTCGGCTGCAAGGAGAGATCATCTGTGTCGTGGTGTTGTATTATTATTTTTTTTTCTTTTATAAAGCGAGAAAGATCCATCTTTTTATAATCAAAATCTCTGTCTCTGGCTAGCCGCACGGCTTGGCTTCGCCCCCCGCCCCTCCGCTGCCCACAGCAAACATGAGCAGCGCCAACGTCAGGTCGGTGTGCAGATTGTTTTTTGGGGGGGAGGTGGGCGCGATTGGCACAAACTTCCCAGCGGGCATCAGCCCGGCCTAGAGAAGCATGTGTCTGGAATAGGGGCAGGATGGTGCTTGCCAAAGGAACCCAGCTGTGCCATCCCGTCCGGGCTGCCACATTGGTTGTGAGAGAGGTGGGGCCACGCCCGCCAATCTCACACCTCCGGGGCCCCTCTGCCCAATCTGTTCAGCTGCAGTTTTGCTACCAGCTCCGATGATACTGCTCAGATTTTTTTTTTTTTTTAAAGGAACATTGGGGAAACTTGATCCAAAAAACCTATCCGTAGACCCAAGTGGCTGAGATCTGAGCTCCCAGGCAGCTGCTCCTTCTAGGAGAGGAGACTCAGCTACGCATATATCTATATTAGTATATAATGGGCTATATATTAATATATAGACTGGTATCAATATTCCTTTTCCGGTGGAGAGCTGTGACTAGCATTTCATCCCCGTCCGTAGGAGGTTTTTAAACGGGTGTGTAAGTGGTTCTGTAAATAACCCATGCGTGTGTGTGTGTCAGCACAAAGGCCCTGCTGCCTCCCGCGTCCATTCTCTGGGTCACTGGCTGTTACACATCAGAGAGTGACCTCGCCCCCACACGTCAGTGGGTCCCAGTTCCTTGCACCTTTCCACTGGGCTGGGCTAGGCTGGGGCGCGTTCACCCAGAGAGCGTGGGAGTAGAAAGCGACTGAGACGGGGAAGAAAAATCCAGTGTTTAAATAATGTTGGTGTCTTTTTTAACCCTTTCCCCTCGCCATGAAGGGTGGATAAATGTGGGCAGCAGGCGTCCGGGCCATCTGCTCCCCCCCTCGCTCCTGCCCCCTTTCTGCAAAATCCACCACTGATTGGAAGAGGCGGCTCAGTTTCTGGGATTTTGTTCCTGCCAGGTTTTTGTTAGGGCCAGTGAATGCAAGGACAGTGTTTCTGGGACTAGACTTCCCCCCTCCCCCTTTATGCATTCACAGCACCAGCAATTTCATCTCTCATCTCGCTGCATTCTGTGCCCCCCCCCCCCCCCCCAATGTAGACTGGGGAGCCCAACTTACTAAGAGACACTTGAGAAAAACAAAACTGGGTCCCCATTACTCCCCCCCCCTTAAAAGCCCTGCCACCCTCTTCCCTCCCCTCCTCACCCAACAACTCTCTTTACCACTTCCTCTCCCCAGCACTGGGGTGTGTGTGACAGTGACAGTATTGAGCAGTAACAGATCCAAGCAACGGGTCGGCGTGTTGCTGTCACGTTTTTCCCCTCTCCAAGGGCACGATCTCCCCTGACACGCCGCCTGCTCCCAAAGCTGCGGTGAGCGCGGAAAGCGGGGCCGCGTGGAACAGGAATTCTGGGCTCTGTCACTTCCTTTCCTCTTTGTATGTTTCAAGGGTTTAGGCAGCCCCCCTGTGTTTTGTATCAGGCATAGCCAAGTCCCATCAGAGTATTAGGGAGTCCCTTCTCCTGTCACAGTCTGAATTGAGGGGCTGGGGGGGGGGTGCCACAAATGTGATGAGTTTGTTTGGTTTTGTAGAGAAAATTAGGGCAGCCTCAGAGGGGTGAAGCTTCCAGCAGGGTGGCAGTGGGGGTTGTGGCAGGCAGGGGGTACGGCTTTTAGCAGCATGTGTTGGGAGGGGTGTCAGGTTTGGGGGCCACAGGGGGGTATGGGCAGAGCAGGGATGGCTGGATTTGGGAGGCCTGGATGTCTAGCCGCAGGGGGGAGAGTTGGAGCAGATTTTGGGGGACTGGTTGGGGTTGCTGCTCCTTGGGCTGTATCCACATGACTCATCCCCCCGCTTTCCATTGCAGCCCCCCCTCCCCCCCCCCGCTTCTCCCAGATGAGCATGGGGGTGGGCTGAGCCCCCTCTTGGTTGACTTTAGGTCTGTCTGTCCCCCTCTTGCCCCCCAGAACAGAGTGCGTGGGACTACTCAAATATCCTGCGCTCTAGGATTTGGATTCCACAACGGTTCAGGGTGGAGATGGGGTGCTGGGGACACCGCCCCCCACATCCTCTGAAGAGAGCGCAGCTGCCGTGGGTTGTGTGTGTCGAATCAGGTCTCCACTTGGGGGGGGGGCTTTATATGGAAACGGGGACAAAACGCCCAGCGTGGGTATAATCAAGTGAGTCACAGCATAGGAAGGGGGCCCGTGGCCACCCTAGATGGGTCTGTGCCCAACAGAAGACACCCTCCCCCCCTTTCTGCTAGGAATTCGACACAGACTATGCTTTCTGGGCCAGAGTCCTATAGTCCTTGCTTAGGTGAGACTCGCAGCAAGCTCGTGCCCAGGTATGGACTGCAGGATCGGGCCCAATATATTTAACGCTTTCTTTTTACAATGCTAGGGGGCGTTTGAACTGAGTAGTTCTCCAAACCCCCCTTCGCGCAGGTTCCTTGTTTGAATTTTCTCATCGGCCCCAATTCAGGAAAGCATATGTTTCATTTCAATGGGGTTTAAGCGAGTGCTTTTCTGAATTGGAGCCCCAGAGGGTTCTTGGGATTAAAAGATCTCCATTTCTAGCCGGTTGCGACTCCACAAATTGCAGCAGGTTTCCCCATCTGAGTTGAAACTGTCCTGGGGCTTCCAAGTCCCAAGGGGAAGTCATGCTATTGACTTGAGTAGGGTGAGGGAGATATCTTGGGGAGGTCCTTGCTGGGGTGTGTCATTCAGCCAGCTCACAGGATGCCCTCCCCGAAGAGTAACAGACAATCCTTGTAGATCTAGCAACGGGACTCAAGTGCTGATGAAAATTTAGGGTTCTTCACCCCCTCTTCCTGCCCCTCCACCCCTCTCACTGGGTGTGTTCTGATGCAACATGCCCATGATGTCTCTTCCCCCACACCTCCTGCCTGCTGTTTTGTATCCGTCTGTCTGTCCTTGTCCCTGTTTCCCGACCCTCCTCCCCCACCCGATCCTTTTTGTTTCTTTGTTTGTTTTTTTCTTTTTCCCCCAGTGGGGAAACCGATTTCATTTTGCTGATTGTACCCAGCGCTGTTGTATTTTAGTGGATGTGGTTTTTAGTACAAAAAAAACAAAAATTTACAAAAAAAAATTTTTTTTTCTGTTTAAAAAAAATAAAAATGAAAAATTCTTACAGTACTGACAATTTTTTTTTAAAGTTACAGGGGAGGAAAAAGTGGTTTGTACTGTAAGAGAATTGAAACTGAGTGCATTTTTGCACTGCCACAAAAACCAGTGATACTTTAGACGGACGTTCTTGTGAATTACAAAAAAAAAAAAAAAAAATCATTTTTTTTCTAATATTTAAAGAGTGTTTTTGTAGATTTCAAAAAAAATGAAAACAAACAAAACCCAACTTCAATTTGTATTGCTCAGTGGACTTAGAAATCAAGCCTGGACAGACTTAAAACTGTGGAGGGTTTTTTGGGGTTGTTTTTTTGGGAGGGGTGGGGTTCGTATAATGAAGTGAAAAATAATGTTTCTGTTCTCATGTCATTACTATTAAAAAAAAAAATTAAAACTTTAGGGAAAAAACTGTGTGAGAGGTTGTTTTTCCCCTGTTGCGACTTTGTTCAACTTAATAATTAGCTATCACTGTTTGTTTTACAATAGCATTCAGAGGTGGGTTCTGGACACCCCGATCTAGCAAAGGATTTGAACATACTTAGAATCATAGACTAACAGAGGTTTTGCAGCATGAGCTTTCGTGGGTGAATACCCACTTNGTGTTAGTCTGGATCTGTAAAAGCAGCAAAGAATCCTGTGGCACCTTATAGACTAACAGAGGTTTTGCAGCATGAGCTTTCGTGGGTGAATACCCACTTCTTCGGATGCAACCGAAGAAGTGGGTATTCACCCACGAAAGCTCATGCTGCAAAACCTCTGTTAGTCTATAAGGTGCCACAGGATTCTTTGCTGCTTTTACAGATCCAGACTAACATGGCTACCCCTCTGATATTAGAATCATAGAATATTAGGGTTGGAAGAGATCTCGGGAGGTCACCTAGTCTAATCCCCTGCTCAAAGCAGGACCAACACCAACTAAATCATCCCAGTCAGGGCTTTGATTCCACCACCTTCCTAGGTAACCCATTCCAGTGCTTCACCACCCTCCTAGTGAAAAAGTTTTTCCTAATATCCAACCTAGACCTCCTCCACTGCAACTTGAGACCATTGCTTCTTGTTCTGTCATCTGGTACCACTGAGAACAGTCTAGATCCATCCTCTGTGGAACCCCCGTTCAGGTAGTTGAAAGCAGCTATCGAATCCCCCCTTATTCTTCTCTTCTGCAGACTAAACAATCCCAGTTCCCTCAGCCTCTCCTCATAAGTGATGTGCTCCAGCCCCCTAATCGTCTTCCTTGCCCTCTGCTGGACTCTCTCCAATTTGTACTTGATGGGTTTGAATGTGTGAAATTCTGTGGCTTTTATGCAGATCAGATTAGATCACTGTTTCTCAGCTTTTTCAGGTTGATGACCCCTTATTTGAAGTGAAAAACCAAATTGTGGCTGAACATTTACTATAAAAGTAAGAGTAAAAAGTATATCAGTGCTAAGCCTGTATACTATGTGTGTGTTTCGAGAGGTGGCCGCAGAACACTTGACCTTGGAGGGGAAAGTGTGTGGGAAAGCGAGATTTTCTTTGCTGTAGATTTTAATTCAATGTTCAGTGCCCACCCCACCCCCGATTGCGTTTGACCACGTGGGGGTCATGGCCTTAAAACTAAGGACATGCATCTTTGTAGAATTAAGACCTTAATAAGAGACAGACCCTGTCCCAAAGAATTTACAGTACAAGGCCCTCATCCTACAAACACTTGTGTATGTTGAAGCGTGTAAGCAGCCCCACTGAAGTCAAACGACTCTTTTCTGTGTGTTTGCACAACGGGGCCCTGATCCTCCATTTCTTCCAAGGGGTACATCAACTTCTCTAGAGATTTGCCTAATTTTACAACAGGCTACATACAAAGCACTAGCGAAGTCAGTATCAACTAACATTTCATACAGAGCAAACGAGAAAGTCAGCAATTTTTTCAGTCCTAGTGGGCTGTGACACTTTTGTGTGTTTGTCTGATTTCGTAAGCAAGTGGTCTTTAAGTGAGGTCAAACTTGGGGTGGTACGCAAGACAAATCAGACTCCTGAAAGGAGTCCAGCAGTCTGGGAAGGTTGAGAACCACAGGACTAGGCAAATGATTTTCAAACTGGGTATCCCTGGAATGCTGATACCTAGTGGAGCCTCTGCTTTTCAGGAAGGTAAAACAGCTGTCGGCCAATCCAGGACTATTTTCAGATTAGAGAGAGGTTCTAACTCCCTAGCATGCTGTGAAATACCTTGCAGCTACAGACTTAAATACTCCAACCAGTTAATATGGGTTCCAAAACCCATACGGGATGCTTTGTGCCGTCCCGTAAGGTGCTGTGCTCCTCCAGAAGCTGGGTTTGGGTCTCCATTATCCTGTGCTGTGTAAGCAAAGGGGGTGTATAAAACTCCCCCTCTGACCTGGTCCTGTCTTACATTGACTCCGCACAGGTGTGAGTAGCTACAGGGCAACAGATAATTTAGCCATTGGCTTTTTGGAGGAGATTTAAACAAAGGTCTGGCCACTTATGACAATTGAAGTTGCCGTGGGACTTCCTGCAAGGGTCAGGGTGTTAAACCAGAAGCCTGCCCAAATTCCAGAACAGGTAAATGCATTGCACCTGCCGCATTCCCCCTGCATTAGCAATTTAATACGAGAATTGTCATTTCCTACCCTAAACTGTTACACAGAACGGTCGTGTGCTGTTAAACCGCGGCCAAGCTCCAACCCGGAGGTGGTTGCATTTCCACAGTAAATGAAATGATTCCTCTGTGTTTATACCCAGGGTCTGGGGGCTGCAAAGGTGTTACTAAGGACAGAATCTCTGCTCTTGGTGATGATGAGCATGGAGGAAAGAACCCAGCCTGACTCTCAGATCCCAGGGGGAGTTTGCAGAGGTCGCAGTTAGCAAAGGCGTCTTTCCATGACAGCTGTGCACCGTGGATCTGGAGGGACAGACCCAAACCTGGAACTTGACTTTCAGAATCACTTTTCAGAGCAGAATCACACTTTCTGCTATGGGCTGCCTAGCAACAGTTGCTAGGGTAGGACCAGCTTCCACTGGTACAGAATTGGTCTGCTGAGTGGCTGGCGGCCCCCAGAGTCTGTGCTCAGGAGAGGCCCAAGGCTGGAAGAACAAAGGCATCTGCAGATCAGGAATGAGGGGCCACAGCTGAGCTGGGTGGGAAGCGGGACTGGAATTGCGGGGCGCTGTAGGTCAGGATGAAAGGGGGAAGCTTGTGCCCTACCTAGCAGGTTACAGCTACCGAAGAGTTTCTACCGGTTCCTCACTTTCCTGAGCACTGAATTTCTCCTCCCCTGATGGTGGGCAGCTCCTGGGGGAGATCTCGCTTGGACGACGTGCAGCTGAGCTGTCTCTGGGCACTAAGGTGAGGCTGCTCATGTGCGAAAGGTGGAATCAGCCCTGCTAAGTGGTGGAAGAGGTGAACCTTCAGAGGAGGGTCCAATCCCTGCTGTAACGTGTACCTCGCCCTGCCTGCCGGTTGCTCAGCATACACGAGGGGCCAGCTTCCCCCTGGCCCTGCCTCTTATCCGGTCCTCTGCAGTAGTGCAAAAAGAGCGTGAAACACTGGAGTAGGATGGTAGCATTTCCCACCAGTAGTGCATTGAGGTAAATGACTGCAGATGGGGCAGGGCAGGGCAGAATTGGGCCCCAGGCATTTATTATCCGTTATAAAAGTACTAGGACAAGTTACTTGTCCCAGCCCACTGTAACTTACAACGGTCAATGGTGTCACTGGAGTTCTCCTGGCCACGTTAGAGCCACCAAGAACTCTTACCCGGCAAGGTGAATGAAACCGTGTGTCTGTTATACAGGGAGTTTGGTGCTTGCTTTTTGCAGGGGTGCTGAGGGGAGGACCCAGCAAAGAGAGATCTCACCGTTAGCCCGGAAGACCCAGCAGCAGGAGAGTTGGTTAGANGGGGGGGGGGGGGGGGGGGGGGGGGGGGGGGGGGGGGGGGGGGGGGGGGGGAGACAGGCAAATTGGTTTTAGGAGGATCCCCTAGGAGGTGACAAGAAGCTGGCCTGGGGAAAAGGGATACCCTGAGGAGGGGGAGGACACAGACAAATGGGGAGAGGGGCAGCAGGCATGTTGAGGGGATGGGATGGGGCAAGAAGGCAGCATGCAGATGTATATGGAGGGAGAATCCTGGAGAAGGGGGGAGCAGGTGGTCAGGTGTGGGGTGGGGGATTCCCCTGGGAGTGGAGCAGGCAGTCAGGCGTGGGATCCCTGGAGGAGCAGGCAGTCCAGTGTGTGTGTGGGATTCCCCTGGGAGTGGGGGGAGCAGTTAGGTGTAGGGAGGGGGATTCCCCTGGGAGGGGGGGGGGCAGTTAGGTGTAGGGAGGGGGTTGTCCCTGGGAGTGGGGGGGAGGGGGCAGTCAGGTGCGGGGAGGGGGAGCCCGGGCGGAGGCAGTCAGGTGCGGGGAGGGGGATCCCGGGGGGGGCGGCGGGGCGGGCAGGCAGGAGGGCGGGGATGCACGGGCGGGGGGGGGGAACAGTCAGGTGTGGGGAGCAGGCAGTCAGGTGTGGGGCGGGGGAGCCCGGGAGATTCCCCTGGGAGTGGGGGGAGCAGGCAGTCAGGTGTGGGGAGGGGGATCCCGGGAGATTCCCCTGGGAGTGGGGGGAGCAGTCAGTCAGGTGTGGGGAGGGTGGAGCAGGCAGTCAGGTGTGGGGAGGGGGATCCCGGAGGAGGCAGTCAGGTGTGGGGAGGGGGATCCCGGGAGATTCCCCTGGGAGTGGGGGGAGCAGGCAGTCAGGTGTGGGGAGGGGGATTCCCCTGGGAGTGGGGGGGAGGAGGCAGTCAGGTGCGGGGAGGGGGATCCCGGGAGGAGGCAGTCAGGTGCGGGGAGGGGGATCCCGGGAGGAGGGAGGAGTAGGCAGCCCCGCCCCCACGGCCCCTTTGTGCGCTGCCCGCTCCGAGCCCCTCCTCCTCCTTCCCTGGAATCCTCTGACACTCTCCGCCTTGCAACAATGTAGCCAGCCCTGCGCGGCGCACAGCAGCGTGAAAAAGGTGCCGGCTGCGCGGATTGGCTGCCGGCTCGCAGCCTCGCCCGCCCATTGGCGGCCTCGCCCCGCCTCCGCCTCGGCCTAGCAGCGTAGGTTGAGCCTCCTGGCAAAAGCCGCCCCCTTCCCCCCAGCGCCTGCAAATGCTGCTGCTGCCGCCCGGGCGGAGGGCGCGCTAGGGCCGGGGCCGCCGCGGCTGCTGCAGGGCCGGGCTGAGTCCCCCCCTCCCAGCCTGCGCGGCGCGGGGGATCCGCTCGGCCTGGGAGCGAGGGGGCCATGGCCGGGGCTGCCGGCCGCTGAATGTGCCCGGGGAGGCGCCGCCGGGCATGGGGAGCCGGGAGCGGGGCGGGCGCTGCTGCTAGCGGGGAGCTCGGCTCCGAGCGACCCCCCCACCTTCCCTCCCTCCCCGCGTCTTCCGCACAGCCGGGGTGAGTAGCCGGGGGAGGGGCTTTGGGGAAGGGGTGGGGGGAGGAGGAAGTGGGGGAGGGGCAGGCGGAGGGGGAGGGGGCATGGGGAAGCGGGGGGAGGAGATCGGCTGGCTGGGAGGACCGGAGTAGCGGGGTGACTGGGGAGGAGCTCAGTGGGGGAGAGACTCACCCGGGGCGGGGGGCTGTGGGGGGCAGGGGCCCATCCTGCGAGGCACATGGTGAGGGGAGTGAATGGGGGCTGGGCAGGTCAGGGGGGGCTGGGGCTGGGCCTTCACCTGACACATGCTGGTCGGGGGGGGGGGGGGCACACTCCAGAGCAAGCCTCTGATGAGAGCGGAAGCTAATTTTGGCTGGGGGGGGGGCTCCACTCTTTTGCACACCCCCCCCCGCCCTTCAGAGAGGGGCCATGCAGCATCCGCCCCAGTGTGGCAGCAGCTCTGAATCGTGGGGTGCGGGCCCAATCCTGCTTGGCAGCAGCCTCCGCCTGCTGGGATCTGGCTCCCTGGCTTCAGAGGGGTCTTGGGAGGGGCAGGACCCTGGTGCCAGCTCAGTGTCTCGCTTCCTTTTGTTAAGCGAATCCAGCTTTGGACGCGCCGGGGGTGAAAAGAGGCTGCTGCTAACAATAGGCGGCTAGGGAGAGCCCCAAACTGTTGGCAGACCCTGGGAGTTGGTCTGTTCTTTGTACCCACCCCCCCTGTGTCCACAAGCCGCTCCCTGCCCTCCAAGGGGGCTGCACGGGGAGAGATGCACAGTGGGGCTTATAAAGGGAAGAAGCCAGTTTTGAAATCGGTATTTCCTCTTTCTGACTTGGAGGTGGGAGCTCTCCCCCGCCACAAGCCCCGAGAGTGCAGGAAATCTAGGGCCCCCCGTGGGGCTGCTTCTGGAACCCCTGAAAGGTGGGGTAGGGACCTCCGCAGGCCTCTTTCCTCTCTGCGCCATCCTATCCTGCCATTGGCATGATGCAGCAGCTGGCAATATGGCTCCTAACTGGATGGCTCGGTTATTTACTGGGTGTGTGCATGGGGGGGGAGGCGGAGAGGTGTAGTTCCTCAGGCTGCCCTCTTTTAATATGAGATCCATTTCACTCACTCACACACACACACACACACACACACACACAGCTGCTTAACACCTGTCAAACTCCTCTCATCTCAGGTGCATCTGTTCCTGGGGAAGGTGATGCAGCAGAAATGCTTCTAGTTGATGTGGGAAGCCAGGGGGGCCTCCCGCCATGCTCCTCTGGGCAGATTATTCCAAAGCGGGGTGGGGGGAGAGGCAGATCAATGTTGACTTTTCCCAAACGCCGGGAACACCCCGACTTCCCTTCGAATAGCCCGTGGCGATGCCTCTGCCCCGTGGCTCTTGCAGGGGCTGCAGACTCAGGAAGGTGCTAACAGAGCAGGGGCAGCAGCGCGGGCCCCTGGCACTGCCTTCTCCTGCCCAGCTGAGTTTACTCCAGCAGAGAGAGCTGCCCTCTGCTGCGGGTGCCCCAGCGGGGGGGGGAGCTGTTGGCAGGGCTGCTGGTGCGGAAAGGTGGAAGGAGCACCCTGTTCTCCACGGCGCTTCCTGGGATGAGGCGGGTCTCAGCCTGCTGCTGCTCTTGTCCCGGCTCTGCAGGCTAAGGTGCCGTGTCCTGGCGCAGGGCCTGAGTACTGTGGTCTCTCTCCTTGCTCCGCTTTGCCTTCTCCGCCGTGTCAGGATTGTTGTTTTCCTAGGCTGGGGCTCTGCTTGCCTGGGAGAGGCCCTGTTTATCTGAACTGGCCTCGGGGAGAGGCTGCATTTCTAGCTAATGAAACACCAGGCTTGGCATCTCGGGATGATTGACTTGGGTGTCACGCTTGGAGCTGTGTTTTGGGGTCCTATTATTTATTTGTATTACAGTCGTGCTTAGAGACCCCAACTGAGACCAGGGCCTGAGGGGCTGTACGTACACAGATTATCCCTGCAGCATGGTCCAGTGGGTAGAGCACTGGGCTGGGACTCAGGAGACCTGGTTTCTGTTCCTGGCCTGCTGGGTGACTTCAGGCAAGTCACTTTGCCGCTCCGTGCCTCAGTTTCCCCATCTGAAAAACGGGGAGAATGATACTGACCTTTGAACTCTACTGTTCAGAGGTGAGCAGTGGTGGTACCATTAATAAAAAGCTCGCGGTGCAAATAGATAAGAAAGACAAAGGGTGGGAGGGGAAACAGACGCAGAGGAGAAGTGACTTGCCCAAGGTGGCGCAGCAGTGGCATCGCTGGGACTAGAACTGGTCTCCTGAGTCCCACTCCAGCGCCCTGGGTGCTGCTGGGCCGTGCTGTCTGTCCTGTACAGCCCCTAACCCATGGCTTGGAGGAAGAGGTGATGGTGATTTAGGGACTGGAGAAAACACCTGCTGTGAAATAGTTGCCTGCCTGACAGGTGAAATGCTGTTAATCACTTTACAAATGAGAGGGGGCTGAGTTCTCTTGCACACAGGGGGGTTCCTCACATCCCTCCACTCCCCGCCCCTTGTGCTCCCTGCCAAGTTCTTTGTGTGCTGCCCTGTCATCCCCCTCTATTTTGGGGGCTCCCTGCAACCCCCCACACCACCTCCCTCATGCCAGGGAATGTCCCCCCCGATTATTCCTCCTTTATTTCCTATCTGGGTGGGAAGGGTGTCCATGCTAACCTCTATTGAGAGGATGGGCAGAGCTGACCTGGGGTGCTGGAATGTGTTAATGGCTGCCATCTGCCGGTGCTTTGATCTATAGACAATTACAGACCTGGTGGAAGCTGACTGGTCCGCTAACTAGATGCCAGGGGCTCCGTGTGTCCCCTGTTTTGCCCCCTTCCAGTTTGCCTGTTTTTCCCCACAATCCATAGGGGTCTGCCTACTGATGCCAAGGAAAACCGGGTCTCTGGCATTATTTTCGCAGGCCTTCCAAAAGGAGGAGGGTCTGTTTGGTGAGCAGCTCTCGTGTCCAGGACAAGCTCTTCTGAACCAGAACTGCTTCACAAAGCGCTGGTGTCCGTTGCTTTCAGGCCGCTGTGCCCAGTCCGCCCCAGCGGGCAGAGAAATAAAGAATAATGCTGGCAGACCCTGCTTTCCTTTCAATTGTACCCAGCCATCCCATTACAGCCCCTTGCATCAGAACCGGCTGCACTGGTTGGCGCCCCCGGCGCCCTCTGACTAGCACGTGGGGCTGGTTTGGAGCGTGGTTATGGGCGGAGGCGTGCCCTCTCGGGATGCAGGCACTGGCCGTGCACCGGTGCCGGGAAACGGAGCCTCCTGTGTCCCCCGTTTGCGGGTCGCTGATCTAGTCCGTCTGTCCCCCCCGCTGGCCAGTGCAGAGTTGTCTCTGTGGTATGTTCTCAAATGCCGCGCCTGATGGGGCTTCCCTGCGGGGCCGACTGGGCAGTGGGCGCTCTGGAGTGGGTTTGGACGGTGATCTTAAGTGCTGACTTTAGTTTCTCCGCTTCTTGTCCGTGCAGCGGCCTCCCAGCCTGGCCTGGGCTATGTACGTTCAAAGCGTCTTCTCCGCTAGCGTTTGCAAATGAAAATGGAGGAAATGTCTTTGTCTGGCCTGGATAACAGCAAGCTGGAGGTAAGCGGGAGTGAGCCAGGACCTGCAGGACTCCAGAGAGCCACGTTCCCTTGGCAAATCCTTCCCACCATCCTGACCTCAGGATTTAATGAGCCCGTTTTTACTCTGCGCAGAAGTGTCCCCTTCTCGTGCCATGCAGCAGGCAGATCTGCTGGCTGATCAGTGAGCAAGGCGTGTCTTTGCCACTCCTCTCAGCCCTGCAGAGCCAACAGGATTCCAGGCTGCATTAGCCACAGCTGCACGGATGCAACCCTGGGGATGCAAGGGATGGCGGGGGTAGAATTTATTTTGATGCTGGGAAGAGCCAAGCCTGACTCGTGGGTCCTGAAATGCCAGGAATGTGGATTCCTATAGTGCTGGCCTTTGACCCCTTTACGGTGCACCCAAGGGGAGGGATGGGGCGAATCGCTGGGACACCAATGACACTAAGTCGGAGGGTGTGGCAGAGGGAACGCCAGTGAAACTGAATTCTGGAGCTTGCCTAGGGAAGGTGAAAGAACGGGCCCACAGCTTTACACGTGCGCCCAGGGCTGTCCTGTTGGCTTGTTGGAGGGGGGGCAGCCTTGCAGTGGGCAATGCCTGCTGGATTCCTATGGAGAGGCGGGACCCCTCTTTCAGGATGCAGGCGCGGAGTCTCTCTCCTTCCTTGCAGGGTTAGTGAGGAAGCAGCCATGTGTCCAGTTCTAACTGGAAGCCACGGATGGGGGTGGGGGTGCGAGAATCCACCTCGTTGGGCCCCCGATTCTGCCTGTCCTGAGCAGACCCCTCTAGGAGGGGAAGAGTCTGGGTTTGCAGCAGGACGTGGGTACATCTAGACCGTGCGACTTCATCCCAGGACGAGGAAGATAGAGGCAGAAGGCTGCTGTCTTGTGGGGAGAGCTGGGAGCCATGAGACTTCCCAGGGTAGCTCCTCTGCGCCTGCTTCTGCGCCTGCTTCTGCCCCTTCTGTTGCCTTCTGAGGGAAGAGAGCAGGGAAAGCTCCCTGATCCCAGACACCCCCCCCCCCCCCATACCTCCGTGGCTGGGGGTAAAGCGGCGACAGCCTCGGGTGGGAGACCACGTGCAGCTGGGCCCTGCGTAGCCACCAGTGGGCACCTGCTCCAGCATCGTGGCGTTTGCTGGGACGGGCAGAGAACACGCTCAGGAAAGAGGGCAGCAGTTGCTCCGGGATACAGTGCAAGGGGAGGGGGGGGTGAGTGGGGGGCACCGGGGAGGGGGCACCGGTTCTTTCCAAGGGCGGGGGGTGTGTGACATCTGCACCAAGCTCTAGGAACAATCTTGGATCTGCCATTCAAACCCACGGCGCAGCGATGGCCACTAAAATCAGCCATTGTCCTGCTGTGGTATTTCCTGTTCTGGGCCCGATCCCGGTGGGGGCTGAGCAGCCTCAGAAGCCTCTTCGCCCCCCGCGGTGGCTGTTGAAAATGGCAGGGGGGTAATTTCACCTGGTGGGATGCAATCGGGTCTCCCTCCCCGCTGCTTCTCACCGGCTCTTCTGGGCCCCAGGCCATCGCTCACGAGATTTACACGGACCTGGTCGAAGACGCCTGCCTGGGACTCTGCTTCGAGGTGCATCGGGCAGTCAAGTGCGGTTACTTCTTCCTGGACGACACGGACCCCGACAGCATGAAGGATTTCGGTGAGTTCCCTCTAGGGCCCCTTTCCTGCTCCCTTCCCCCTCGGGCTTAAGGGGGGCAGAACCGGCAGGAACATTCTAGGGGGATTTAAAGGGACATGCCAACTTGGCTCTTTAGAAATGGCGACCGGAAAGCCGGGAGCCGGTTTCCGATGAAGCCCCTTCAGATCGCAAAGCCTGATGCTTCCAGAAATGCCCTTGAAGGTCACTTTGAGTCTGGGCTGCTCCCCTCCGTTGAGCTTTGAAAGGGAGAGACGACGCTACAGTAGCTACCCAGCGACAGGGTAAACTGGCCAGACGCGCGGAGTGAGTTACCTTGAAAAAGACGGGGGATGGCCCCCAATCGGGATACAGGGAACCATCCTGGATCAGATCAATGGTCCGTCTAGACCAGTGGCTCTCCACCTTTCCAGACTGCCGGACCCCTTTCAGGAGTCTGCGTTGTCTTGCATGCCCCCGGGTTTCGCCTCACTTAAAAACTTACTTGCTCACAAAATCAGACATAAACATACAAAAGTGTCACAGCCTCTAGGACTGAAAAATTGCTGCCGTTCTTTTTTATCATATAATTATCAAATACGTCAATTGGAATATAAATATTGTCCTTACATTTCAGTGTATAGAGAGCAATATAAACAAGTCATGGTCTGTATAAAATTCTAGTTTGTACTGACTTCACTAGTGCTTTTTATGTCGCCTGTTGTAAAACTAGGCAAATATCTAGGTGAGTTAATGTACCCCTCTGGAAGACCTCTGCGTACCCCCCAGGGATACGCATACCCCGGCTGAGAAACACTGATCTAGACCAGTATCCTGTCCCTGACATTGGCCAGCACCAGCTGCTTCAGAGGAAGATGCAAGAAACCGCTGCACGAGGCAGTTACGGGATAACCTGCCCCTGAGGAAAATGTTTTCCTGACCCTGTTCATTGGAAGCTGCTTTCTGCCCTGGAGCAGGAGGCTGGTCTTTTAATCCTTGTTTTCCTCCAACTCCTCTGAGTTAGGCCTTGGCTAAGCATAGGAATTGTACCACTTGCACTAGTCGCTTAAGGGGCTGCAGCCTCCCTCGTATGCATGCAGCGATCCCGGTGGAAAGCTGCTGTAGATGGGTGTAGCTGATCTGGTTCGGGAAGGGGAAGAAGCTGTGCGGGCCGTTTCACTGTCTTGCACCAATATAACTAGGCTGGTTAAAATGTGCGCGCCGTAGTTGTATCCGTGTTGTGCCAGGTACAGACATCAGAGAAAGGCAGCGGTTTTCAAACCGCTGGGGTCCCTCTAAGCCAGAGGTGGGCAAACTACGGCCCGTAGGATCGTCCTGCCCAGCCCTTGAGCTCCCGGCCAGGGAGGTTAGCCCCTGGCCCCTCCCCTGCTGTCCCCCCTCCCCTGCCACCGCGCGGGCAGCGCTCTGGGCGGTGGGGTTGTGTGCTCCTGCCGAGCAGAGCCGCAGCGTGTCTGGCCCGGCTGCCACACATGCTGCTCTGAGCGGCATGGTAAGGGGGCCAGGGGGTGGTCAGGGGAAGGGGAACTGGGGGGGTTGGATAAGCGTGGGAGTCCTGGGGGGGGGGCCTGTCAGGGGGTGGGGGTGTGGATAGGGGTCAGGAGAGGGGGAATGGGGGGGTTGGATAGGCGTGGGGTCCCAGGGGGCCTGTCAGGGGGCGGGGGTGTGGATAGGGGTTGGGGCAGTCAGGGGACTGGGAGCAGGGGGGTTGTCTAAGGGGTGGGGTCCCGGGAGGGGGCGGTTAGAGGACAAGGAGCGGGGGAGGTTGGATGGGCTGAGGGTTCTTGGGGGGGGGGGGGGGGAGGGGCGGGGGGGGGGGGGGGGGGGGGGGCACGGGGGGGGGGGGGGGGGGGGGGGGGGGGGGGGGGGGGGGGGCCAGGCTGTTTGCGGAGGAAGAGCCTTCCCTACCCGGCCCGCCATACAGTTTTGCAATCCCAACGTGGCCCTCGGGCCAAAAAGTTTGCCCACCCCGGCTCTAAGCTGTCGCTCGTTGCAGCTGTTCCAGGCAGCTGCATGGCTTGGTTGATCAGCCCACTCGCTTCCTGGGTTCCATGCCACAGAGCGATGAGCCCCGGGGGCGGGGAATCCCAAAGAAATCTGCCCGTCTTCACTGACTGTGTGTTTATAAAGCGTGACGTGTTTGCAGTCAGATTGGGCTCCTGCGCCGGTCCCTCTTCCTGACGTGAAGTGAGAAACCGGTTTAAAGAGAAATTCCCAAGCGTGCCACTTCATACTGGGTTATGTAGAAACCTTAACGCGCTCAACCCACTCGGAGGGGCTTGGCTTGGGTAGCGGAGGGTCAGACGATAGAAATGTATCTAAACCTCAGACTTGGCCTTTCGGTGAAACTTTCATTTGCCTGACAAAATCTAGGGCAAAGTCACCTGGAGGCATCAATACGTGCATGGCGTTGGCTGTGCTAATAGGATCTGTCTCTCTTGGGGGCGGGGGGGGGGCTCTTGCAGGACAGCAGGAGAACCTCCCCTTCTGTAGCCTCAAAATGGGGATCGGGGGGAATGGGGCTGTCTGGGGACTGGCTCTTAAACTGACCTTGTTAGTGAGGGTGGAAGGGGAGTTTTTATTGTAATCAGAAAAGTGACTGTGTAAAAACAGCCTCTTCTCAGCAACGGCTCCTTGGGGTCCCATGTTACTGAAACAAACATGTCGTTTTCCCCTGCGACCGCCGCAGGAGAGGGAGCTGGAGTGGATTCTGCCACCCTATTGCTGTGTGTCCGTATTCGAGTACGGACCCCGACCGAGCTTAGGCTCTGGAGCAGCGCTTTTCCAGTCGGGCTTCAGGGCCCCCTCTTGCCTCAGTTTCCCCTCCCTCCCCAGTTAATCTTGGGAGGCTGGTTTCTGCCAAGGAGCTCTGGAGGGTTACTCAGCCTAGCCCGGCCTTTCTACTAGCCCTTTCCTGGCTGTTCTTCCCGCACTCACTCACAAGGCGGCCCTGGTATCCCTCGGCAGGCCTGGCTGGTCATCACGTGCTCCCCATCCTGCGGCCCTTGCATTTATCCTGAGATGCTGGGCTAAGCCTAGCACGCATGTGGCAGAGCCCCGCCCCCTTAGAGGGCCAGCTCATCCTGCGCCCGGCCCCCATGGTGTCAGGTGCTGTACGTATTCCCAGACCCCAGGTGGAGTTGGAAGCCTGGATGCCTAGAGAAATCCAACTTGCTCTGTGTCCTGAGAGGGGGCTCGCGGTATCTCCCCGGGGCCGGGTGCTGGCTTGCTGTTAAGGCGGGTGAAACGGGAGCTGTCGCAGAGACTCTCCGAGCAAGCTGGAGCGTTGTGTGGCTGGGGTGAGGGCTCAGGGACGTGGCGGGCGGTGGACGCTGCTTTCCCCCTCCCCCCCCGCCGCGGAGGTGGTCCGTGCCTGCCCCGTGGCACCAGAAGGGCTGACGCTTGTGCCCCCCTCTTTCTCAGAAATCGTGGACCAGCCCGGCGTGGATATCTTCGGCCAGGTCTACAACCAGTGGAAGAACAAGGAGTGCGTGTGTCCCAACTGCAGCCGCAGCATCGCTGCCTCCCGCTTCGCCCCCCACCTGGAGAAGTGCCTGGGGATGGGCCGGAACAGCAGCCGGATAGCCAACAGGAGGTGAGGGCGGGCGGGGGCTGGCAGCAGAGCCCTTTGCGGCCACAGCCCGGACCGCAAAGGGCTCATGGACACCGAGCCCGCACCCTGCAACGCATGTGTCCCCACTCGGGGAAACGTAGCAGGGCGTTCCGGTGAGTCTGTGGCAGACCTGGGTGTAGAACCCAGGAGTCCTGACTTAACCACTAGGCCACCCTCCCTTCTCTGAGCTAGGAACAAAACCCAAGAGTCTCGATCCTCTTCGTTTGCTAACTGCTGGCCCCACCCCCCTCCCCGAATCCGGAACAGAACCCAGGAGTCCTGACGCCTATTTCCCTAATTGCAATTAACATATTTTTTTTTAAAACCTTACAATTTTTGAAACCTCCATGCACCGTGTTTAGCCCCCCTGCCCTCCCCTCCCCTGCCCACCCCCCCGCCCCCCCGTCCCATGCAGTTGGCTTGTTGCTCAAACGCTCCTTCCCCCTCCGCTGATCTCTGTGGATGTGGAGTTTTGTGGGGTGGCTGGGTGNTCCCCCCCCCCCCCCCCCCCAACAGGATCGCTAGCAGCAACAACATGAACAAATCCGAGAGCGACCAAGAGGACAACGATGACATCAATGATAACGACTGGTCCTACGGCTCCGAGAAGAAAGGTAGCGGGGCCGGGGGTGGAGGTGCGGGGTGAGTGGCTGGGAGGTTCCTCTACCGCGTATCCGATCACCCCGCCCCTGACGCCCAGTGGGCTGGGCTGTGAAAGACCTCCCCGGGGAGCCATGTTGAGGGGCAGGGTGAGAGGTAATGGGGTTCCTACCCCCCATACCTTAAGCCTGGCAGCCCCACTGCTCATCAGTGGGGCAGACGTTGGTCCCAGCCCCTCATGCCCAAGGTCACGGGGGGGGGGGTGAACCCCAATCTCCTGAGTCCCAGCCCAGAGCCCCCACCACAAGCCTGTCTTGCCTCTCCGTGGGGGGCTGGGAAATAATCTCCCATAACTCCTCGCTTGGGGGTGGTCTTTGTGCCGCCTCTTTCCGGTGCCCCCCTGGCTCTGCGTTCTGTCCCCTGCACCCCAGCCCGTCTCTGCCAGTTCCCCAACGTCCTCGGGCAGCCGGCTGAGCTGGGGAGTCTGTTGGCCACGTGGACCCCAGGCTGAGAGACGCATGAAGTACCTGGCAGAGCGAGAGAGTCTGTGGCTGTGTTTCGTGCCCCTCGGGAGCCGCCGAGCCTGCCCGAAGCCCTTGGAGAACACCGCTGCGGCAGGGTGGTGGTGCGGGCTGGCGCCGAAAGGGTTAAAGCAAAGCCGCGTGGGGTTTGGCTTTCGGTCCCTTCTGGCCATCCTGTCCCGTCCCCATTTCCCACCCCGCTCCGACAGACCTGGGCCTTTTCAGCCCTGGCCCTCCTGCCCCTGGAGGGGACGGGCTCCGAGGTTGTGATGGGGGCACTGTTAAGGCTAAAGAACATTATTCCTTTCTCCTCCCTTCCTAGCAAAGAAGAGGAAATCCGATAAGGTACGTGCTGTGTGGGCGAGGGAATGTAGGGTCGGGGGTGATGAGGTGGGGGGAGGAGAACCAGCAGCTGTGAGCTCTGGGACGCAGGCCGGTGTCAGGTGCGTGAGGTCTGCAGGGGCCGTTCTGACAGCGGGGCAAAGGACGGTTGGCTCGGGAGCATGGTCCTGCCCTGATCTGCATCCCCCATGGTGTGTCTAGTGCCCATCCCGGGAGCAGCCGGCAGCTGGGCTCATTGCTCGCTGCGGGTGGGCGGGGGGGGGCCATGCTCCGTTTGCACCCGTGGCCACATCAGGGAGCGAGACTTTCCGTGCGCGCTGCCCCAGCACTTCCTGCTACGGGGGCCAGGGCCAGTTCCCTCCACGGGTCTGCAGCGCCCGGGCCCGGGCTGCTCTGGGAGGCTCCCACGAACGTTACTGGTTAGCGCCATGTTTGCACGGCTGGCTCCGTCGACTCCCGCTAGTCTGTCGGGGAAGAGAGGTCGGGGAAGAGGGATCAGTGGGGTAAATGGGGGCTGAGTTGCAGCCTAGTGCCTAGAGAGTGAAGGAAGCCGTTAGGGGTGTGAGGACACAGCAGCTCTGCTGGGGGGGAAGCCCCCGGCATCAGCAGGTGGCTCGCTGGTCCCAGGTGAGCACGTTCCCTTGAATAAGCAGGGTGAGGTTTGTGGGTGTGAATGACCAGATCCCAGGGGCTGGCAGCTGGCTGTTCTTATCCATGGGGCTGGGCGGGGAAGGGGACGGGCAAGGTACATTCAGACCCTGCTTCATTCTTCCTCTTCCCCAAAGCGTCTGTGTCTTTCTTATTCCAGAACCCCAACTCGCCCCGGAGATCGAAATCCTTAAAACACAAAAATGGTAAGTGGCGAGGGGGCGGGGCTTAGGCCAGCTGGCCCTGCCTGGGGCTGGCGCTCCCCACTGCCTCTGGGAACAGGCCTGATGTCTCTGAGGGGCAGCCAAGCCCTGCCATGACAGCGACAGTGCGGCAGGCGGGACCCGATGCTGGCCTGAGCCGTGTGGCAGGGCTGGGGAAGCCTGGGACGTGCGATGCTGGAAGGGGGAGCAGTACTAGGGCAGGGCATTAGCCTGCAGCAGGCATTCCTTGGGGCGAGCCCATGGGGAAGCCAGCGGGCTGCTGAGTGAGGCCTGGCTGGTTCCTCACCTGTACCCCAGGAGAATACACTGTGTGGGTCTGGTTCTGGGCTGCGGAGCTGCTGCCTGGACTCCTGGGAAGCCCCAGCACGGTCAGCCCCTTTCTCTGCTCCGTATCCCATTCTCCCCCCCGTGGGTCACCGGGGTCTGGGGCTCCCCACCGGAGAAGCTGACAGCTGGGGCGGAGCTGCCCCGAACGGTGCGCATGTGGGGTTGCAATGGACGCTGGAGGCTGCCGGCAGTTCCAGGGCACCCCGTGCTCACGCCCAGGGCAGGGGGAGGGGGGGGGGGGGCTCTAGGTGACTGCTGGCTTGAGCTCCTCTTCAAGGAAGGGGTGGGGGCAGGGGCAGGGGTTCCTTTCCCGAATGCCCCCGCTGCCCTTTCGCTGGCTGCCTTTTCCCTCCCATGCCCAGCTGGAGGCTCTGCCGTTGCTCACTCCGCTGTTCCCAACTCCTCCTCCTGCGTGCTGGGTCCTCCGTCTCCCCCCCCCTTCCCGCCACGCCTCTCACGCCCCCTAAACTTGCTTCTCCTGGGAGCCCCTCCCAAGCTTTTCCTTCCCCACCTGTGCCTGGCTGAGACAAAGGTCCCTGGGGCAGGGACTGGCTTCCTAGGGGCTCCGTCCAGCACCCTGGGGACGCACGCAGCGCTGCCCGAGGAGAGGCTGCTCGGCGGCTCTCCAGGCCCGGGCAGGGAGGGTGGGAGCGTGGCTGGAGTTGGAGTCCCCATCTCTCCCTTCGCCCGAAGTGACAGACGGCCGCGTCACGTGTCTCACCATCTCGTCCTCTTTTCAGGGGAGCTCAGCGGGAACTCGGATCCCTTTAAGGTGAGTGTAGGTGCGAATCCATGTCGGGGGGGACGACAGCATGGCCCAGTGGGTAGAGCGCCGGCCTGTGACTCAGAAGACCTGGACTCTATTCCCAGCTTTGCCACTAGCTTGCTGGGTGACCATGGGCAAGTCACCTCCCCTCCCTGTGCCTCAATTCCCCTCCCGCCCCTCATCTGGTGTATTTAGATTTGAAGTGCTCTCAGGCCGGGGCTGGGGCCCTGATCGGGGTTAGGGGCTACAGTGATCTCCCGCTGCACATTCCTGACCGTGCTTGTGACACTCAGTCACCCTCGTGTCTCCCTGCAGTACAGCAACTCCTCTGGAATCAACTACGAAACGCTGGGTCCCGAGGAGCTCCGCTCGTTGCTCACCACGGTGAGTAGCCCCTTGGGACGGAGCTGTACCGACGACGGAAAGGAATCTCGCCCTGCTCCGCTTGGGAGCCAGGGCTCCTGGGTTCTGTCCCTGCTGACAGCGCTGCTCTGCAGTTGCCGTGTGGCTTTCCCACTCTGCTTGGGGTTTCAGCAGTACAACTAGCCGGAGAGTGCGGGGGACATTGCTAGCTTGCTCCAAGACCCCTGAGAGTCAGTCGTTCCTGCTCGGGGGATACAGAGCCCATGAGGTAGGGTCCAGGGAGGTTGTCTAAGTAAAAATCCCCACACCTCCTTCGCCATCCCCAGGAGTTTTTCGCTGGTAGAGCCCCATGTCTTTAATATCGGCCTGTAGCTAGGAAGCATCTGATAAACTTGCAGCTACATTGCCTGCCCTCAGCTTCCTGACTGCATGGGATGGGGGTCTTGGCTACTCCTGTGTCTGGAGTCTCCCCCCCCCCCGTGCCCAAGCCCTTCCTCTTGGGCACTGCTCCTTGTTCAAACGCTGCCTACCTCCGATGCAGTTAACCTGCCTCCGCAGCAATGAAATTGATGTCTTGCTGCTTACCCCTGCCACTGTTGCCTGCTGGGCTGGGAATAGCAGCAGCAAAACTGACCAGTCTAGTTGGTTTCACGCTGCCGCTGCTTGGGGAATACTCTTACCAGCAGCAGCAGAGGCACTAGGGCTGCCTCGCTGCAGACTAGGGAAGACCGGGCTGCATTGAACCATAGATGGAAGGTTGCCCTGGGGAGTGAAATCTTTCAAGCTCTGTGCTGCCCCTGGAACCAGGGGGAACCTTGTGTCTCTGGTTGCCAAGGAAGGTCCCACGTTAAGGGTGTTTGAAAACCCCACGTAGCAATACCTCTGCGCTGGGACACCTCCGGTTGCTCACCCCGTCTGTTTTCTCTCTAGCAATGTGGGGTGATCTCCGAACACACCAAGAAGATGTGCACCAGGTGAGAGCACTGCCTTGGGTCTCTGTGTCCTACTCAGGGCCCCTCCGAAAAGTTTGCTCAGGTGGCTTGGCCTCGCTGCAATCTGGGACAGCATGGTTGGGGGTCGTCTCCTCCTGTCCTAGGAGCAGCTGTTGCTGAGTTACTGGCAAGAATCACCCCCCCGCCCCCCAAACATGACTTTCCGGGGTGCAGGGAGGCAGCCGGGGAGCAAGGGTAGGGCTGGGAAGTACAGGGAAGGGGAACAAAAGCCACTGTGCGCTCCAGGCCTCTGAACTCCTGTATCCCCGCAGGTCTCTGCGCTGCCCCCAGCATACAGACGAGCAGCGGAGGTCAGTCAGGGTCTACCTCCTTGGACCCTCTGCGTAAGTGCGATCAGACGAAAGCAGAGCTGAGACGCGCCCGTGGGAGATGGAAATGGCTCCGGGGCCTGCTGCCTCCAGGCCGAGCTATGCAGTGCCAGCTCTCTGGGCCCCGGCGGGCTCGTCTCGAGGAGACGTCGAGCGAGGCCCTGGCGTGGGGTCTCCGGACCTCAGCCGAGCGCGGGCAACAAGGGCAGACGAGCCCTTGTTCGGCCCCAGGTCTAGTGGGGACTTTGCCCAGTGCCGTGTGGGTGGCCCTGGGGAATGTGTCTGTCCCAGGTTGGAGGCAGGTGACTGATATGTGGGACAGCAGCCAGCCCAGGAAAGCGCACGGAGAGGAGAGGTTTTGGAGACTGGCGGGGCGGGGGGCGGGCAGCAGGAGGCTTGAAGCAGTGTGAGGAGAGAGAAGCTGATTCTGGAGGGCTCTGGGGAGCAGCAGGAGGACCTGAGGGCAGGGCTCTCTGCAGGAGCTGGAGCTGGCCACCTGGACTCTGCTTCCACCACAGCCCGGCTCCGAGGGCTGGCCTGGTGGTAGCGGGGGCGGGGGGGGGCTGCGCCTGGCAGGAGATCCCGAAGCCTCGGTTCCACCAGAGCACATCTCCTCCCCCTGAGACCTCCCTGGCCCCATCTGCCTGCTCCCCTCGCTCTGCAGGGGAACCCGTTGCCTTGTGGGCGCGGGCTCAGGGGCAGTGTGTGGGATGGGTGGGGGGATTGCTGCGTGCGGCTAAGGGATGTGTGGAAGGCTGTGACCCCTCTCCTGTGTGTGTGCCCCCCCCCAGCTCGCTCCCGGAAGCAGAGGGCAGCGTGGAAAACGAGGGCTTTGATGTGTCGGAGAGTCAGGCCATCATGAGCCGGCTGCAGTGGGACGGCTCCTCGGACATCTCGCCCTCCGACTCGGCCTCCTCGAAAGCGAGTAAGAACTGGGGCCCGGGGGTGGGGTCCTGGGAGAAGTGCCCTGAGGAATCGGGGCAGCTCCCCGGTCCACCGTGCCCTCGGGAGAAGGGGCAGGCTGCCCTCCCTCCCCCCAGTTAGTAGGAAACCCCTCTGCTTTCCCCCCAACTTGCTCCCCGAGTCTCTGGGGAGTGGGGCTTTTCCCTTTGGTTTGGGGTGGGGGGAACATGGGGGCCCCGGCCCTTCCTTACCAGCTCCAGCGGCTGGGAGTGTGGCTCACGTTCCCTCTTCTCCCTTCGGCCCAGGTACGAACAACTCGGAGTCGCGTAAAACCAAAAAGAAGAAGCCGCACCTGAGCCTGGTGGGGGGCACGCCGGGGCTCAGCTCCGGCAAGAAGAAGAAACCCAAACCGCCCGCGCCCCCCACCCCCAGCATCTACGACGACATCAACTGAGGGGCGGGGGCGGGCGGCGGCCCCTGCGCCGGGCCTGTCCTGACTCTGATCGCGCCCCCGGGGAGCCAGGCGACGCCTCGTACCCCCTGCTCTATTGACTGTGACGAGAGAGAACCCGTCTCCGGGAATCGGACTGCGCGGGTGCAGGGGGCACCTGTCTCCAGGAGGGGGTGCTGTGGAGCTGGAGGACGTCACTGCCTGCGGGGATTGGGGGGCATGGCTGACATGTCCCTTCCCCCATGTCTATTTATTCTGTGATTTTTACTGGATGTCCAATCATGACTATATGGTGACGTCTGTCGCTTGGCAACACTAGAGATGGGTGTGTGGGGGGGGGACTGAGCGGATACCACCCTGGGCCTTGAAGGGAGGCACCGGAGAGGAGGGGGGCGGGAGCCAGGCCGGGCCAGCCCTGCAGCCTCCCTGCCTGCTCTGACCGATGAGCTGAAAAGTCAGGGGATCTGAGGGGAGGAAAAGGCCCCAAGTCTTGTCCCTTCAGAGCCACCTCCTCCAGGGAGCGGGGTGCTGGCCTGAGGAGGAGCTGGTACAAGGGACAAGGCAACGCCGGCCTTCCCTTTGACTTCTGTCGTGGGACTTCTGGCCGGGCCTTGATTTGGCATTTTGGGGGGGGGGGGGGGGGGCGTTCCTCCCTTCCTTCCGCCCCCAGGTGGGGAGGAGGCTGGCTGGTGCCAGGTCAGCGCGCCAGAGCGGCGGGCGTGATCTGATGTCTCTGCTCTGGTCCGCTCTCCCCGCGGGGCGGTGGCCGTGTGCCAGCCTTGCCCTGTGCGGGTGCTCGCCGGTTGGGCAGGCCCCAGAGCGGGCACCTGTCGGGGCGCTGTGTGAGGACTGCGGGGTACGGTTTGGCCCTGGGGGTGTGGGAGGGCGGGGGCTGGATGGTAACACACATTCCCGTGGGGTCCCCCTCAGCCAGCTGTACCTCCTGGCATGGGGCAGTGCCCTGGCTGGGCTTGGGGCTGCTTGGCTCCGTGGTGTTGCTGGCGCTTGTTCTGCCATCTCTGCCTGGGGGGCGAGGGGGTGTACGCGCCTGCTGTGGGGCAGGGGGTACCGTCGCCGTGCTCTGCTTTGCCTAGTGTTGCCCTGGGACTCGGGTCGTACCCTGTGATTGGAGGGAGCTGCTGGCTGGGTAAAGGTTGGGACCCTCGTGACACAGCCTTGCTGGGCTCTTCGCCAGGCCAGGGTTCTTGCTCTCTGCACGGGTCTCTGAGCAGCGAGGCTGGTGCTGGAACGATTCACTGCTTTAAAAACAAACCGGGGGGGATCCCCAACTGCGGGAGAGCTTACTAGCCCCCCCCCCTTCCCTGCCTCCCATCTCCCCTCCCCTTGAGCTTTCGGAAGGGACGAGTGAGTGCCCACTGAATCACGTTGCTTGGGCTGCTCTTTGCTAGAGACGAGCTCTTTCCCCTGCACACTCTGAACATGCTAAGCGTGGCCCAGGCCCCATTTTCGGGGCAGGNGGGCCCCCCCCCCTCCCCCCCCCCCCCCCCCCAAGGACACATGGTGCTTCCTGCTGACTTGGAAAACCCGAATGCTTCAATTTTCGAGGTGTCTTTATTTTCCTCTCAGCGCTGGGTGGCCCCTCCGGGCTTCTGATCCTCCTGGGGCTTCTTGTCACCAGGAACCAGACCCCGAGTGGGCTTTTCCTGTCGGGGCTGGTCTCGTGGCTCTTCTCCTGTCTTGTCTTGAATTTTCCATCTCTGCAACTCTCAGCCAGCTGGGCCGTGCCGCCCGTGTGTGCAGAGCAAACCTCCCAGGGAACTGAGACCCGAGCCGGCTGCTTTTCTCTCTTCTAGGCCTTTCTGTGATGTGAGCCGGCTGATTTTTATTTTTTTTTGCGGTCGGGGGAAGAATTCAAGTGGTGGTCGGTTTCTGAGCCTTTTGCTAATGGTGACAAGGGTTGCCGCGGGCCTGCTCGCAGAGAACCTCTCTGTCCTGCAGGTGGCAGCGTCTGTCTGTCTGTCTGACTCTCCCTGGACGCTTGAGTGTGAGTGAGGCTGTATCCGGATGCGTTGCAGGTTCCCTCGGCATCTGAAAACAGATCTGAAAACCTCCAGGTTTCTCCTTTGCTTTCCCGTTGGAGCCGTAGCCCTCAGCCAGCCCTCTCGTGCGTGCAGCTCTGCTGTGGAGGGGCCTGTGGGGCACCCTCAATGAAAGGGCAGGAACCCAAAGGCATCCTTTTGAGCAGAGCTAGTGGCTTGGTCACGGTGGGGGCTGCATCTTGATGTTACAGGCCCGGGGCACACCCCTAGATTAAAACCAGGGGGCCCCTCTCGGAGAGGGGGAGTGGAGGAGGCACCTTTGATACTCAGCAAATGTGTGCGGCACAGGGCCATGTGCCACGGCCAGCATAGGGGTGTGCTCTGCCCATTGTGGTTCTGGTATTGCCACACCTTCCTTCTGTTCCGCGGGTCGCTCCCTGCGAAGGGTAGGGGTGTGCAGACCCTGTCTTTCCCCCGCAGCTCTTGTCTTGGCTCACCAGTACAGCCTCCAAGCGCCTGTAAGTGGCCCAGAATGTCTGCTCCAGATTGCTGCGGGTCTCATCACAGAGCGGTGAACATGGCTAAACCCCGATCAGCGGCTCTGCTGGCTGGCAAATATGAACTGAGGCCCGTAGTGCAAATGAGGGGTCCTGCTTCCCACAGCCTTGCTGATTCCCTGTCTAAGGTAACTTATGAAATGCACCCGTCTGACCCTAGGAAACCTTTGTTCTGTGCTAGACTCTGACCTGTGCTCCCTTGTCTGTCTCCTAAACTCCTGCCATTACACATGTAGAAGGAAGGCTCTGGCTGCAGAGACTAGGCCTCTGGGGAAGAGGAAGTGGGTCTTTAAGGGAGAGGAGAGGAATCCCCCCAAGTTAGGTGTCCATTTGGGCTTGGGGGCAAGTAGGTTAATCACAAGTTGCCTCTTCATCCCATGCCCTTCTTGGGGGGAGGGGGAGAGTCTAGTTTTTAATCTAGGTTAAGAATCATGATAGTCTTGAATGGTGGATGAATGTATCAGAGGGGTGGCAGAGATTCAGGGTGTGAGCCGGAGGCAGGTCTCACACGCACAAGTATTTGACCCTGTAGACTGGGCACTGACCTGCAGTGCCCTCTGCTAGTGAGTCCAACGCCCCCTTGGCCAGGGTGTGCCAGGATCCTACGGGGGCTCGGCGCTTTACAATGACAGGGTTGCCTGTGAGTGTGTCCCTATGAACTGCTTTGCAAGTGGGTGGGATTGAGTTATCCCCTACAAGCGGCTCTCTCATCCAGCTGGCAAGTCTTAGTGGAGGTGATCACTGCACCTCGTTTGCTGCTTGGACAAGGGAACAGTGTATTCCCTCCCTTTGAGCTATGCAGCTTCTCCAGCTCCGAGCCAGGGAGACACTCAGCCGCAATCTCCAGTTTGACTCCTGGCTTGTGGTCATTTTAAGCTGTGCCCTTCCCCTGCCTGCTGGTGCACCTGCACGGGGTGTCTGAGCTCTCTCTGGATGTGGTTGACGTCTCTTTCCGTGTTGTCTTTCCAGTCGATGTAGCTGCAGGCTCCTCGCATAGCTGCCTGGGGCTCCTACATGCAATTCTGAATCAAGCATCTCGTTTGCCCCGAGCCGGGACTCCTCAAAGGAGAATTCCCATGGCATCTGGGCTTGTCAACAGTAGGAACAATAGAACCGTGAGGGCCCAAGCCTGGACCACTCTCCTGCAGCGCCAGTGTGTGTGTTTGGGTGTTGATCTAAACCTTTCTGTGGCAGGAAGGAAATCCACTCGGCTGTAATAACACATGGGCAGCGGGGTCTGGAACAGGACGAAGCAGGCGTTTCCCTCTAGGCTTAAACTGCTTGTGGCTGACCACTGGATGTGTGCAGTGTGGGTCACTACAGCACAGTGCGTAGAAGGCAAGTGGAGGGTTAATATCTTTGTCCTGCACCGCATGTTAAAATAACCTGCTTAACTAGGTGAATTGGTGGGACTAAAATCCTTCCTGCGGAGAAGGACCGTGGTGGTTCTAAGCGTGGCTGGTCGTCTACCTCCTCAGTTTGCTAGTAAATTACACTGCCTCCGTGGCTACCATGGAGGTACCAGAACATTGTGGACAGGACTGTCGTGTACAGCTTGAGTCGTGCAACTTCAGAAAGCAAGGCCCAAGAGAGAACCACCCAAAGGAGCCCAGGCTGGACCCCGTACTGCAGCTGCTGGTGGAGATCCCTGGGAAGCACAGCTGCATTCGAGTTTTACATGCAGCCGCTGAGAGAATGATCCAGGCTGCTTGGTTGTTGTTTTTTCTTAATCACAGGCTCTGTATCCCCCCCCCCCCCCCCCAGTCCCTTTTTTTTTATTATTTTTAAGGCAAGCCTGCTTCACTTGAAACCCTGCATTCCATCATGATACTGGTCATGAGGAGGGTTTTAATTGGTAATGATATCAAAAACCTGCACCTGTGACTTCCCATTTGTGTCCCTCAACTCAACTGTCAGGGCGTGGGAAATGACAGGTGGTGATCACATGGGGGAAGGTGGGGTAAGTACTGTACTGTGGTCTTGAAATTTTTATTTTTGCATATGTAATCCATCCTGTACAGGTAGTTCCAACTTTGTAAAATCTGTGTATTCCCATTAGTGGACTGTGGCTGCCCCTGTAAATAAAATGCATCTTGACTTGGTATCAAAGCCTCTTTTCTGTATAATGTCATTAAAGTGCAGCTGTCTCCCCTTCTGACTAGAACTACAGCTGCGGGGGGAAGTGGTAATGGGTAGAAGAGCTGGGGTGTTTTGTTTCGTTTTGAATTCAAGCCGCTCCCCACTCCCCCAAGAGTTTCTCTAACTGTTAAACTGCATGAGGAAGAAGGGGAGTTTGGCTGCAAAAGGTGCAAGCTGCCATACAAACTGGACTGAAAGGGGGACAAGAATGCAACTGTACCCTTTTGTCATGCACTGAGACCTGAGAGACTTGCTGCTGGGGATTTTTAGAGTAGAAGCCAATCTCCCGGCTGTGACCGTGTCACAAGGACGGAGGCCTGCCCTAAAAGCTTTTTGCACTAGTATAACTACTTCAGGTAACGGGGTGGGTTTTGTACCAAGATTGTTATCCTGGTAAAAGCCCTGCTGGGAATCTGATTATGCTAATAGGGCTAATTCTCATTCAGGAAGCAGACTAAGCTATATCCATAAGCACTTTCATACCTGTTCAATTGTGCCCAGTGTTTGGGGGGGGGGGAAGGGGTGCTGCTTAAGGGGCACCCCTTCTCTCAGCCCTTGTCTAGGGGGAAACTGAATTCCCTGGAATAACCTTCTCCAATAACCCTCCAGCTGGATGCTCTGTTCTGGAATAATCATTCCCCTCACAAAACAGTCATTCTGGAATTAAAAAGACATTTGAGAGACTGGTCTACACTAACGCTTCAGTCAATGTAACTTAGATCACTCAGGGGTGTGAAAAAGATACCTCTCTCCCCCCCCCCCCCCCCCCCCCCCCCCCCCCCCAAACCCCAAAGCAACATGAGTTACATCAACTTAAGCACGCTCCACCCCGCCCGCTGTTGGTGGGAGATGTAGCTTCTGTCTCTCGTGGAGACGGAGTAATTATGCTGATGGGAGAACGCTGTCCTGTTGGCATAGACTGGTCCCAGAAGTGTTCACAGGGGGGGGCTATTTCAGAATAGCTTATTCGGGTCTAGCTATTCTGGTCAAGTTCCCTCTGTAGGCAAGGCCTCAGCTGTAAACTAGGCAGCTGCATGGCCCTTTAGGCCTATTTCCCCCTGCTGCTTCTCCGAGCTCTGAGTTCCTTCGTACTTCTCGCACTCCTGTGCCTGCAGGCAGTTTCTCTTCTGCCCCCATGCAAAATAAAAACCAGCCGTCGACAACCAGGAGCAACTTTCAACATGTTCATTATCTCACTTTAAACAAAATCCACTGTAGGGCCCGTCTTTATAAATGCATTAATAGAAAACAAGGGCGGGGAGGAAAGTGCTCTAAAGAAAGTTAAACATTTGTCTCAAAGTGTCTGGGATAGGCACAAGTCTACCCCCCCCTCCCCCAGGGAAGAGCACTCAGCAGAAGTTGCAACCTTCTATTTAAAAAGAATTCCTTTCAAAATAGTTCCCTCCCATTTGCACCAGGTGCCAGTGAGAATATTTGGTCTTTAGAATTAGCACGTTCAATACAAAGCAAGCCTGCTCAAGCAGGGAGGAGGTGCCAGACCGCCCTATACCCCTGAAAGGGGCTTTTAGCGCTTAGGCCCTGGGGGAGTGCATACACGCTGCACTCATGTGCTGAGTGAGCCAGCCCCTTACATAATCCAGGAAGGCAGCCTCTTGCAGGAGTGGCGAAGTGATAGAGAAGTACCATGCAGGATCACAGCGGGGCAGCATGCTGTCTCATCACCACGGAGTCCGTTCTTGGGAGTTTGGCCTATCCTAAAGCAAGCCTGAGCATGCAAACCTACAGCAGCTGCATCCTAACAGGGCCCATTCATCTACAGCAGAGAGGACAAACCATGAAGCCAGAGTTGCTTTCTGCCAGGCTAGAAAGTGGCTCTTTTTACAGGACTCCTTCACGCAGCTGAGACAAGCTCAGAGTACACATGCTGAGGCTGCTGTAAAGATGTTCATGAGGCAAGGGACAGAAGGTCTCTTTCCTCATCTCTACCTGAGAGGAGCTGCAGCAGCGCCTTGGGAGTGACGATTCATCTCATGACATAAATGACACAGGTCAGTTAGAGCACACAAGCAGCACCCGGCAAAGCTGTCCCCTTCTACGGAGGAACAAAGTCTCATTAAGCAGCAGCAAGGTGAGGAAACAAACAGTGAATCTAGGGGTCTCTCTTCCACATTGCTGGATACAGAAGCTTCTCTAGTATTTGAGCGGGCAGCCCCCAGCCAGTTTCCCTAACACCGTTTGTCACAGCACATTTAAAACAAATGCTGGGTTCCAATTAAAGGGACAGACAGGAGTATCTACCCCTCCAACTTTGCCTCTTATCGTCCGTACATCCCAAAAACCAGGAAGCTGAAGAAGACAGTCACCCCAACCAAGGAGACCGTGGCCGGCGCAGTGAAAAACTGGCGGTAGTTGATGCGGCAGTACCAGATCACAGCCAGCATCACCACGAAAACAGGGAGCATTAGATTCCCTATGTTCACCGTGACCCCTGCTGCTTCTGCTGGGGTGACCACCGAGTCAGGAAGGGGGGAGCTGACGGTCTGCGACAAGTGGCAATGGATCACACAGTTGTCCATGATATTGAGGGACCGGAGGGTCCGTGCCTGGTCCTGGAGTAGCTGGCCCTGATAGATAAACTTCATCTGATTCTCTTGTCCTGGGAAATATTTGCTTTTCAGGAAAACAGAAAGAGGCAAAGTTTAGAAGAGATGCTTTAAAAACCAGTCCTTAATGCAGCCAAGACTGGGCTAGTGACTAGTGTAAATCCCAAACAATGTAGCAAGGTTAAACCTCATCAGGATTCAAATATAGTCAGTAAGTAATGGTCAATTTCACCATCCTTCTCAAACCACATCAGCAACTACTAACTAGGAGGAGTTTGTTTACAGAGTGGGGAAGTTACACACCCCAATGACTGCTCCTGCCAATTCTAGCTGCCACTGAAAACGAAACCATGTTCACAATGGGTTCAAACAAGTGTTTATTTGTGCATTGCACCAGCCCCTAGAGGCTCCAATCCAGATTAGCCCCACTGTGCAAGACAGCCCTTGTCCCAGAGAGCACATTATAGCCACTAGGGTTTAGGGTTTACCTCTTGACTATAACAGGGTTCAAAAAAGAACTAGATAAGTTCAAGGAGGATAGATCCATCAATGGCTATTAGCCGGGATGGGCTGGGATGTTTGCCAGAAGCTGGGAATGGGCGACACGGGATGGATCACTTGATGATTAGCTGTTCTGTTCATTCCCCCTGGGGCCTACTGGGTTGGGCACTGGAGTGGGACTCAGGAAAGCTGGGTTCTATTCCCAGCTCTGCCACTGGGTTGCTGGGTGACCTTGGGCAAGTCACTTCCCCTTCTGTGCCTGTTTCCCCGGTGGTAAAAATATGGATGAGGATACTGACCTGCTCTGAGATGTACTGATGAAAAGGGCCATAATAGAAAATAGCACAGACTGACATTTATACAAAGTAAGAGCCAAATCCGTCCAAGCCATCACTTACCAGTGAGGGGCACATCGTTAGACGTCCCAGAGAGAGATTGAATTGTTGCTACACTAGGCACTCTACAGACACACACAGGGACAATCCTCACAGAACCTATGGCAGTGCTTGTTGGGGGAGGTTTGCTCACTTTAGCTCTGGGCCTCAGAGTCAAGTGGGATCCTTTCCCCATAGACTGAAAATCCCTTTGATGCCTCTTACATGGAACTTACCTCTTGAGAACACCCACGGTGTCCTCCGGTCTCACCATGGCCACCTCTTCTGTGTCATTGAGGAACTTGAGACGCACTTTGATGAGCCCGGAGCACGGCTCACTCTCCTCCCGGATGTGTGACATTTGCGAGGTTCCTTGGCTCTCTTGACCCGGCCGTTCTAGGGCACAGGACTCGCTGGATGAGGTCCTTTTGGGCAAGCCTTGTATGTTCAGCAGATGGTCGAGGCTGGAGTCAGAGGTGCTGCCATTGCCCCCCTGCTCAACTGCAGGGCCCAAGTTGGATGCAGCACCCCCTTCCTCTTCGGCTTTTTCTTCTGCACTATCAGCAGACCCCTGGGGCTCAGTAGGCTCTGACGTTACTGAATTCCCCACGTACCGTTCGACGTGGCTGAGATGGATCACTGAAGATTCGCCCGTAGCTACAATAGTTCCCAAAAGCTGGTTGCTGCCATCTGCCACATAGGTGGAAAGCCACGCCAGAACCAGAGCCAGGACAAGAACCACCATGCCAGTCACCACCGTTACTTCATCCCCCACACCTTCAATGATGGTCATGCCAGGGGGCTCCATCTCTTGGCTTCTTGCAGGAGCTCAGCTGCAAAGAAAAAGGAACTCAGCTCCAGCCATGAACCAACAAAAGGAAGGTGCTCCAGAAGGGGAACGAACCGAGGCGGTGTGGAGCCTAACAGGAAAGAACAGGCAGTAGTTTCTGCCTTTCCAATTGCTGAGACCTTTGCTCTGTTTTAACGTTTGTCCCTTTCCCTTAAAAACAAAGAGCACAAGAACCCATCAAATGGGACATGCACAGCAAGCAGGTAAGGGAACTATAACCAGCCAGGTTAACGTGAAAGAAAATTAGCCAGGCTCTCCTAATGTCTTCTTAGTTCTTTATCCTCTAGCCGAGAAGCAGGCGTGGCAGAAATAACTATGGTTGGTTGGTTTTTATGACTCCCCAGAACGTGACGGCCACATTCAAGCATAGTGTAGCTGTTTTTCTCCTAGCTCAACTTTGCCACACAATCCCAGCACTGAACAGAAACAGTTGCTGTCCAGCAATGGGGACCTCTGGCCTGTTTTCTGGCAAAGTTCACTTTTTAGATTTGACACGCAACTGCCCTTAGTGCATCTACCAACTACACAACAAATCGGTGGGAGGGGAAGGGTTCTCTTACACTTCTCTTTACTGGCATAGCTAAGAGGAGAGGAAAGGAAGATAACACAGAACTAGAGAAAGTTAACACGGGTAGAAGCAAAGCAAGACCACGTTACAAAACTTAAATATCAAATCAATTTAGCAAATGGCAAATCAGCTTTTTCCACAGCAGCTCCTTCATTAATGCTGGGTATGAAACATCCCCAACCAAATACATTGACAACATTTAAGAAGTAATAACCATATTAGAATTGCAAGGAGAAATTCTTCCATGGTGCCTTCCACAGCAGAGGATGTAAGTGGAACACATGAGTTGTAAAATCAGAACAAACTAGCACCTCTCACAGCTGAGGAAAGAACACATGCTGTGCCTTAACCACAGAACTCCTGGGGCCCATTCTTAGTTTGGCATTGGACAGGTCACCTTTGTACCTCAGTTTCCACATCTGCAAAATGGGAATGGTGATATCAACCCATTTCATAGGAGGCTCATAAAGGTCAACTCATTCATTTTTAAAGGTCTCGGAAAATAATGTGAAAGTGCTCTAGAATGGCAAAGCTACAGAAAAGTTTAAATGATTGGACACACACTGTACAGATACAGAAGGGTCCCTTCCATGGATCAGGGAAAGACATGCCCACTCACAACTCAGACATTTTTAGAAAAGGAAACAAACATATTGTCAGGGTCCGCAGTTACTCAGCTTTTCATTAGAGAAATAGCCAACCCCTCTTCTTCCACATCTCTTAGAAGCAAGTCCCTGTAACAAAGACCTGAACTTGAAATCGTAAGTAGAGAAATTAAATTTTGGGAACAAGTATCACACAGAATAGTCCCTCAATGATGTTTACAATCATGGATTCAGTTCAATTTACCATGGAAGACTGTGATCTAGTGATTAGTGAGGGGGACCTGGATTGTAGCCCTGGCTCTGCCACTGACTCATTATGTGACCATGGATAAGTCACTTCCCCCTCCCAGTCTGTCTCTCACTTTCCTCATCTCGCCATAGCTACCTCACAGGTGGGGCGCTGAGGGTTGGACTGGCTGATACTTACACAGAGCTTCTGGGAAGTATCTATGCTATTCACACACTCAGCATCATTGTCGGTGCCAGCTAAGAAAGCACCCGTCTGCGCGTGGACCACCCTTTGAAAGGAGAGGGCACATCCTGCCATTTCATGGAGTGCTGAATCCGAGACCTTGTCTCCCCTTACGTGGCTGCAAAAACCTAAGATGACGAAACACCTGGCGCAGGACCAGAAGCCCAGGGCTGCCCTGTCTGAGACAGGTGGGACGCACAGAGGAAGAACTTTGTTTCCTAACCCTCCTGGAGCCCTGACTGTCCCCTGCCCTTTCCCATGGGCCGGAGACAGGTACCTGCAGACAGAAACCTCGGCCAGGGGAGTTACCTGACGCCGAGGCCTCTCAGACCCGGGTGGGGAGGGATTAGACCCCGCGTGTGGGCTGCGTGTTAACGACACCGAGCGAGCAGGGGGGTGGCATTAATAGCGGGGGGGGG
>QXTE01000039.1:4634292-4838349 GCA_003942145.1 Platysternon megacephalum
GTTAAACCCCGGTAGCGGGGGCAGAGCCGGGGGGGGGGTGTTAAACCCCGGTAGCGCGGGCAGAGCCGGGGGGGCCGATCCGGGGGGATTAAGCCCCTGTAGTGGGGGAGGGGCCGATCCGGGGGGAGGGGGCCGATCCGGGGGGGGTTAAACCCCCGTAGCGAGGGGGGGGCCGGGCCGGTCACTACCACTTACCTGTCACTCCCGCAGTCGCCTCCTCCTGTCCGAAGGCCCCCCCCATACACTTCACGTTCCAAGCACACGCCGCTTACGTCACAAGCACGCACGCAGAAAACAGCGACGTTTCACGCACGCGCCACAGACGTGAAAGGGACCTGGCGGCGTGAGAGCGGTCGGCGCTCGCTGGTGACGTCATACGACGAGCCGAGAGGGAAGGGGAGGGGCCGGGATGAGCCAATCCCGCACCCGTAAAAGGTCCCTTCAAGAGGGTTGGGCAGAGGGGGCGGGGCTCAGCAGTAGGGGGCGGGGCCTCGTGGGGCGGGGGCGGGGCCTGGAGCAGGGGGAGGCGCTTCCGCTGTTACGGGCTATATAAGGGGAGGGTCGCTCAGTGGCAGCGATGAATTGGCTGGGGGGAGCGGGTGGGGGGACTCTGGCCCAGGCATCTCTCCAGGGAGCAGCCAGGGCCACAAATGAGAAAAGACCAGAACTAGGGGTGACTCAGGCAGGGTTGGAGCAAAGAGAAGGGTGGGGGAAACCCCCCCCCCATGATTGTAATTGTCAAAGTGCTGAGTCGAGCCCTGCACCCGGCCGGGGGCCTGCCGGACCTGCTGCCACACTAGCAGGAGCCAGATAAAAACTCAAGACCCAAAATGCAGGAGTAGACGTTGTGGGATGGGAGCAGGATTACAAAACGAGTCCCATGCAGGGCTCTACGGCTGAGCGAGGCGGTAAAGAGAGATGTTCATCCCTTGGAAATAGCTGAATGTATTCGGAAAAGCCTTGGGAAATCTATCAAGAGCTACAAGGTTAGAACAAGAACATAAGAATGGCCATACCGGGTCAGACCAAAGGTCCATCCAGCCCAGTATCCTGTCTACCGATGCCAGGTGCCCCAGAGGGAGTGAACCTAACAGGCAATGATCAAGTGATCTCTCTCCTGCCATCCAACTCCGCCCTCTGACAAACAGAGGCTAGGGACACCATTCTTACCCATCCTGGCTAATAGCCATTAATGGACTTAACCACCATGAATTTATCCAGTTCTCTTTTAAACGCTGTTATAGTCCTAGCCTTCACAACCTCCTCAGGAGTTCCACAAGTTGACTCTGCGCTGCGTGAAGAAGAACTTCCTTTTATTTGTTTTTAACCTGCTGCCTATTAATTTCATTTGGTGACCCCTAGTTCTTGTATTATGGGAATAAGTAAATAACTTTTCCTTATCCACTTTCGCCACATCACTCATGATTTTATATACCTCTATCATATCCCCCCTTAGTCTCCTCTTTTCCAAGCTGAAGAGTCCTAGCCTCTTTAATCTCTCCTCATATGGGACCCGTTCCAAACCCCTAATCATTTTAGTTGCCCTTTTCTGTTACAGGGTGTTGCTGTGCTGGTGGAGTGTATTGCTAAAGAACAGGCTGAAAAAGGCCTTCACACTAAAATTCTAGGGGAAATAAAAGCAGACCGCCAGCCACCCAAATGTATGATGCAAACAAGTAGGGGAATATATGGGGTCCCCTTGGAAATGACTGGAAATAAAGCAGGTATAGGTGGGGACCAAGTGGCAGTCATTCTGTGAATAATTAGTGGGAGTGGGGTGAGAGCAAACTGTCCACAGCTGTGCAAATTACATTTAGAAGAAGGTTTAAGCTAGGATAGGAGATGTTTTGGATGAAACCATATATTCTGTTCCCCTTTGAGCTGTTATAAGTGCTGAAAGTTTGGAAACATGGCAAATGTGAGTAAAGTAAAAACAAGGTGTGAGGTAAATGTGGAGGGGAGCATTCATATAAAAGTCTGTGTAGAAGGAGCAGAGCTAAAATGTAGTAACTGTGTGGATAAGCACAGTACAGCTTATGGAGGATGTATGGTAGCTAAACACTTGGATGCAAAACAAGGATTATCATCAAGATATCTCATGCAGAAGCTGCTAAAAGGTATTCAAAACAATGTGGGGAAGGAGGAGAAAACCAGTAAGGGGAAGGTACATTGCTACAACATAGCATCCTGTTTGCATTGCGCAAACAGGAAAGAGAATGGAAAAAATAAAGATTATAATAAAAGTAGCAGGAGAGTATTTGCATGCTATTTAATTTGGCAATAGAGTGCATTCATGCAATTTTGAGAGAGGACAATACTGTGGTTTAACTAAATGGTGCTAAAAATGTTTTTGTTGGAATGCATAAAGCTTAATAGCACATGGTCAGGAACTCAAAAAGACCTTTTTTTTTTTTTTTTTTTTTTTAACTGAAGGGCAAACCTGATATCTGTGTACAGGAAACATGGCTAAAAGATGGAAAAGCTGTCTCTTAAGGTCATAGGATATAGCGGAGTCAGATATGAGAGAGCGAGGTGAAGGGGAGGGGGGGGGAGTTCATTTATAAAGGAAAAGTTGAGTTATATTGAAATGCATGTAAAGAAACTGACTTTTGAGTCTACTGCTAGTGAGACACCAGTGCAGAATAAAAATACTACTTTAAGGATGTATAATATTTACAACCCCTGTAAAGACTGGGAGAGCTCAGAATTAAGAGCCAACGAGTTCATATATTGAAGGTGGAGATCTGAATACCCATGACTAAGGCTATGAATCTGTGACGGAGGTCACTGATTCTGTGATTTTTTTTTTTTTTTTTTTACGAGACCTCTGTGACTTCTTGAAAATGCCAATAATTCAGCCCCAGCCGGCGGGGCTCTGGCTTCAATAAATCTGTGATTTATTGTTTGTTGCCTGCGTCCTCTCCGTGACTTTTTTAATAAAAATACCCATGCCAAAATTGTAGCCTTAGCCATAACGACTTATGGGGCAGTGGAAAGTCTGATAGCAATGGCAAGCATTTGGAACAGTCCATTGATAAGCACAATCTGGTAATAATGGAGCACTGGCTAAGTTTAGCTCAGTTGCTGGTTCCTTTTCCGGTTTGGATCTGGGAATTGCAACTAGCAATATAGCTAGTAAATATAGGTGGGAAATTTACAAGGAAGAGGGAATGGAAAGTGATCATTTCCCTAAGCTGCTTATGCATGGGCGCCAGGTTTGTATAATTTTTGGTGGTGCCCAGCCAGAACGGGTCCAAGCAGAGCTGTCCCATCCATAGGATGGACCTGGGCAACTGCCCTGGGACCCATGCTTCAGGGGGGGGACGTGGGGTCCAGGGCAGACTGGGAGGTTAGCGGGGGTCTGGGCACTGGCAGCAGTGAGCAATTTGGCCCCAGCCCTCCCTGCCAGCTCCTGGCATTGCTCGGGGGAAGGGGGGGGAGCCGGAAAGAGGCAGGGTGGGGGCGGGAGCTTGGGGGAAGGAGTGGAATGGGGGGGAAGGGGCGGAACAGGGGTGGGAAGCGGTGGAGTGGGCTGGGGCCAGGTTGCTCGCTGCTGCCGGTGCCAAGCCCCCCGCTAATCCCCCAGGCTGCCCTGAACCCCACGTCCCCCTGAAGTGCTGATTAGGAGTTTTTCAGGAGTAAGTGTGAGGATTGCTTGAGCAACAAGTGTGTAAGAGATAAGAGAGAGGAATTCCGTGATAAAAGCAATTATGGCAGCAGCCAAAGTAGATTTTGTGAGATACTGAATTGCCTTAAAATCAGAACCCCGGTTCTGGGGTGGAATGAAAAATGTGAGATTGGAATTAAGAAAGAAAGACAGAAGGTGTATAGAAAAGCTGCAACCGCAACGAACAGTGAGACTTCGAGGGCATCTAAAAGAAGTAAGACAGTGACACAAAGGGTTATGAAGAGGCCTAACAGAGAGTTGGAAAAAGTATTATGGGAAAATAGATCCCCAGGTGTCAGAGGTTTACCAGCAAATTAGGAGAGTGAATGGAACCTGGAGCAATAACAATTTTATCCCTTGAAGAGGATAAAAGTGATAAATTTGAACAAAGGAAAAGCAGAAATCCTAGCAAGTAATGATGAGACTCAAAGTACAGATTATTTTTTTGGGGGAAAAAGGAAATTTATCAAAGAAAATTGTGAGATCCTTAAATGGTTGGGGAAATGCCAGTGTGCTGAATGAAAACTTCAGTATGCAGGAACTGAAACAAAGCTATAGATAAAAGGTTAAACACTGCGCCAGGGAAAGAGAGTATTTAAGCATTATATGACATATACTTACCTGAAGGGATTGTAAGAATTTGATTAAAATGATGTAAATGTATAGGGGAAAGGAGTAATAGCAGTAGAATGGAAGTGTGCGGTGATAGTACCAATTGAGAAGTCAGGCAAGCCACTTATGAGAACAGCTGTCTAGGCCAATTGCCCTCACGTTTTGTGTGGGGAAAGTTACGGAGAAAATGATACATAAGAGACTAGTTGCATATTGGGTAAAAAAAAGAAATCCTAAATAGTGCAAAGCAGTTTTAGGAGGGAGAGAGGCACGACTGATCACATTGTAAGATTAGAAACAGAAATACAAAAAGGTCTGAGGATCAGAGAATATGGTAACTGGGGGGGCTGGACATTGAAAAAGCACGATATGCTATGGTGGGAGAGTTTATGTAAGTTGTCCATGATAGGGATAGAAGGAAGAATGGTCTGGTGGATCAGCGATTTTTCTGAGTAAGAGGACCATACAGGTTAGAGCCCGGAAAGTCTTAGCAGGTATCTATAGTGTTGCCAATGGCACTCCTTAGGGGCGTGTTGTCAGCCCTACCTTGTTTAACATGATGATAAATGATCCACCAAAAGGCATAAGGGCCTGAGTCGGTGTTACCTTATTGTGGATGATATGCTATACTGTATAGGTTAAACACAGGAGAATTAAAGTGGTTGGAGAGAGATTCAATAAAGCACTCAGGGAGGTCTCAGAATGGGGAGAAGCTTGTGGATTTAAATTTTCACTAGCTAAAACAAATGGAACGATCATCATTAGAAGAAAGATCAATTTACACTCATCTTTGATATCTTATGGAGAACGGGTGCATGCAGTTGTTTTAAAATTCTGGCTATATAGTTTGGCCCTTCCAAATCAGCTTATTATCACATAGAAAATATTACAAACAGATGCAAAGGTAGGATTAGTCGATTTATAAGTATTGCTGGGATTAATTGGGGAGCAGATAAAACAGCGCTGCTGATGCTTTGTAGAACATTAGGAAGAGCAGTCGTAGATTATGGGTATCGAGCCTTGAGTTCTGTGTCCAGATTGGAGCTTAAAAAGTTAGAATCGATGGAAAGAATTGTGGACCAAGAAGACAAGAGGAAGAAACGTCTGAAGTTTGCCCCAAATAGAAGATAATGTGCTGCTCCAAAGTTCTAAAAGGATCAGTGAAGTGCTCGTGTTTAGACTGTTAACTGGTCACTGTGGTTTGAATAATATTTGGTATTTATTGACTAGACACAAAGATGGGTTAGGAAACACTTCGGGTTAAAAGAAACATCTGATCCCCCGATATGGAAATGCAGGGAGTGGTTCCAGGAAAGAAAGGTTCTTCATGAAGAATTTAGACCAGGGGTGGCCAGGGCTTGAGCAGTGAGCACCCCCCGGCACATTGGAAAGTTGGCGCCTGTAGCTCCAGCCCTGGAGTCGGTGCCTAGACAAGGAGCCGCATATTAACTTCTGAAGAGCCGCATGTGGCTGAAGAGCCGCAGGTCGGCCCCCCCCCCCCGATTTAGATGCTTTAGGGTGAGACTACACTATGAGGGGTTTAGTGAGAGGATTGGGAAAGTGGGGTAACTTTAACAAAATGTACAAACTCAGTAGCTGAGTCTGCTTTGCTGTAAAGATGGGTCCCTGAACTCCTGTCCTGGCCCCTTGGGATCCATCCCTGGCCCCAGGGTCAGAGCATGGGTGGGGCTGAGAGCGCAGCCTGGCCCCAGGGACTTGTTCCTTCCTCGTTAGAGGGGTTTAACTCTCACCCCAGGGACATTTCACATGTGGGGAAACTGAGGCACGGAGCAGGTCGGCAACCTGCTCAAGGCCATCCAGCAAGGAATAGGACCCAGGGGGGCCAGATTCAGACCCTGCTCTATGTAGTAGACCACAGTGGAAGGGAAAATAGCCACTTGTTGGGTAGAGCATGGCTTTTGTTTAACAGTAAACACCAACGCTATGTAACCATTCGAGGGAGGGAATTAAGAAGAGGCCCTGGTTCTCTGGGGGGGGAGGTAAGGAGGCAGACTACACTTACCAAAGTACTATTATTAATCCTGTTTATTGTGGTAGGTGCTGTACAGACAGAGTGGCAGAGTCCCAAAAGAGCTTACGTCCTAAACAGCCCAGACAGACCTAGGGGTGGGGGCAGAACACGCAGAGGGAACAATGGGGTGGTGACAAGTGCTATGTAAATTCCATTATTATTATTGGTTTGGAAGGTGGGTTTTGTTAGGAGGGGGCTCAGCTCAATGGAAGGAAGAGTGGGGGGCTGGAGCAAACAGCCAATCACAGGGCAGAGAAAGTCCAGTCAAAACTAGAAAGTTCTCTGATGGATCCTGCTACTTCCTTGGTGCACTGTTTCCCCAAGGGCAAGACACTACAGTTAAGTTTCCATTTCAAGAAGAATTACCTCTGTTGCTCCGGGGAAAACATTTCTGCTGGAGAGGAAGGATGGGTTTGTGGTTAAGGCACAGGAATGGGACGGGGGAGATCTGGTTTCAGTTCCCAGCTCTGCTACAGACGCTCTGTGGGACCTCGGGTAAGTCACGGAATCGCTCTGGGGCGTCAGTTCCCACCTGTACAGCGGGTGACCACGGGGTCCTGCCTCACAGGGGCGTTGAGATACAGACACTGAAGATTGTAGATAGGATGGTAATGGAGTCGGAGTATCAGAGAGAACCGACCTGCCTTGCTGCTGAGGTTTAGCGCCCTCGGGAGGAGAGGTGTAAAGCACTGGGAGGGGAAGAATAAGCTTTAGCCCTGGCTAATAAAAGTGTATTCCCCACGCAGGCTTAAGGGCTCCATTTTGTATGGCAGTAGCACCTACAAGCCCTAGTGGTGGACCAGGATCCCATTGTGCTAGGCGCTGTACAAACCCCGAACAAAAAGACAGTCCCTGGCTATTCCGCAGCCGCTGAGCCCTCTCCGTGCTGTTGCTATGTAAAGCTGGCCTGGTGGAATCAGGGGCCGACAAGGAGCCTGTCCCTGCAGTGGGAAGTAGGTCACCGCGCTAAATAATTAAGGCCGCAGCTGTGCTTAGGCTGAGCCAGGCCTGAAGATGCTGACGTGACGAAAACCAGAGCTGCTCGGTATCAACCTGAGAAGTTGTCAATAAATAGACTGCGCGGCTCAGTCAGGCGGCTGGCGTGTCCTGCTGCGAGAGCTGGGACTCGACAGCATTCCTGGTGCACTGGCACTCTCCCGGTTCCCTCTCCCCTTCGCTCCCAGGCTTTCCCCCAGAGGCTGGGACAGGGGAAGGAAGGCAAAGCCACCAGACTTGGCGTAGGGGGAGGAAAAGCTCTTTGGCGTTTGAAAGCATTGAGAGAGGGATACAGCTGCGCTGTCGAGTACCCGGTAGGATCCCAAAGTTCTTGACAGCTGCCAGCACCGAAATGCAGCCACCTCTGGGGGAAGATAACCAGCTCCCAGCAACCTGCGAAAGCAGGGGAATGAGGAGGGTGATATTAAGAATGAAAAGGGCCCTGGGCTCTGTAGAAGGCACCCCTGGGGACGTCTCCTCCTACAGACCCCATGCAGTAAAGGATGTGGAACTCAGTTTACCTACCCCCAGAAGAAGGAGCCTGTTGCTACAGGGTATAGCAGCACACGGCTAGATCCCCAGCTGGTGCGAGTCGGCCGAGGGGCCTGTATCACACCTCGGCTTGTTCTGCTGCTGTCAGTTCCAGGGGGCTGGAGGGAGGCTAGAAGACTAGCCTCCGGGCTGGTACGAAGACGCAGAACGAGCAGCAAGTCAGAGGGGTGAATTCAATTCAAAGGGAGGGACCTGGCCGGCTGTGTGTCGGCTTTAAACACTTGTTAAGACACAAGTTGGTAAGTAAAGCTGCTTCATTCCATCTCCTTAAAGACAGCACAAGCCTTTCTGAAGGCAGTGGCTAAAGCTAAACACAGGGATTTCCTAAACATGGGACAAGGAGAACTGGAAATATATGCTGGGCGGTTGGTTGGGGGAGTCCTGCACACCAGGACAGGCTGGAGGGGCGGGGGCGTCTCGCTGTGGCATTTCCAGTGTGGTTTTCTTAAGCTTTTATTTGTCGTTAAAACCAAATTGCTAGTCCTGCTGGTGACTGAGAGATAACCAGCTGCTGTAACTGGGGCTTCTGGAGTCTGCAGGTAGCTGGATACAATTCATTCCCCATTCAGCTCAGCAGGTGTGAACTCTGAGGCCTTAGGATGGTAGTTTACTTTATTATCTGAACTTTTTCACTACTGCTGGGCAAAGCCCACAAAAAAGGAAGCATGGTTGTATTAGGAAGATCTGCACACTTACTGTCACATCTTGAGTGGGCAGAGGTTGGGAAAGTAGCACTACTCACTTTCCAACCCAAAATCTAGTTTAAACACCAGACTCCAGGCAGGTTTGCACTAAGATGGAAGAGGCTATTTGAGATAAAGTGGATTTCTAACTGGAAATCTCCCAGTCACTAACAGATCCACTATATGGCATGTCATGGCACTAACTATGCCAGTAATAGGACTCTCATGTTTATTCTGCAAAAGCATAGCCATCGACCACTGGAGCTAAAGGAGAATCTCCCTTAGCTGCTAGCACTACAGGGGCTGTGACACACAGTTGAGCAAGTCTGATTTCCTCCAACAACAGGCAGTGGTACATCTTTATATAAACACTTCCTACATTACAATGTTTTAAAGGGAACCAGACAGCATTGGTTTTAACTGAAAATCCAGACCCTCAGAATTCAGTGTTGCTTCTGCAACATGCAAGCTATCAGACCAGCTCAGAACAAGTGTCTGAAGTTCATTATCCTGCTTATGGCACCAGCCCATGTCTAGTGCTTAGAGGGAAAAAAAATTAACCCTCCTCCTGTACTGAACCCAGCCATTCTCTACTAGGAGTGATGGCTTCTGAGCCCCTCCAGCAAGCTGGTATCCTCACGTATATCACCTCTACACTCCAAGCCCTGAAGAGCAGATCCCGACTCCCCCAAGTCCAGGAGCGCGTGGATTGGGGGATTGGGCTGTGGTATTCCAAGCTATGGGGCTCAGTGCTAGAGTCTGGCTTGGAGCTGGGGGTTGGATTCAAGCCCCTCTCTGACTTTTTATTGGTTATAAGAGAGAGGGCAGATAGCCCAGTAGTCAAGGTCCTGTCCTAGGACATAGGAGCCCTAAATTCTATTTCTTGCAGGCCTCCAGGCTCCCTGTGCCTCAGTTCCCCCTCTGTAGAACAGGGTTACGAGCATAGCCCTGCCTCCCAAGGGCATAGGGAGGTGCTTGGTTACCATGGAAATGGCATTGCAATACTATAGATAAAATCACTGCTCCTTCTCCAACTGCTTGGCTCTGAAGCTGTGAATTCACCATGCCCGGTGCACTGCCTGTCTCCTGTCTATCACACCACTGCAGGAAGCTGGGCAGCACCCCCTGCCAAAGAGGACTTTTCCAGCCTGGCATCCCCCTCCAAAGCTCTCCCCTTAATGGGCCCTGACCCTGTTCAGCTCCATCTCCAGTCCAGCGGGCAGGGATTCCAAGGCAGAAAGAAAAATGAGTGTCTGAAATTTAACTGCCACGGGAGTGAGGTTGGTTTTTAAGGCCAGTACAGTGTGTGGGTGGTGGTAAAAGGACAAAACATTCACACCCTCTTAAAAAGGGAACCAGAGGAATCCTGGGTTCTATTCCCTATTGTCCCACTGATTTGCTTGGCTAAGTCACTAATGTTTCCTCAGCTTTAAAATGGGGTCCTTCTTTCCCACATTTGTAAAGGGCTTGGAGATGGCTAAGAGGAGTATTAGTAACAGCGCTTTCACTTGGGGACCGGTAAATATCTCCAGCAGCTGCCCTCTGACTTTCTTCGGTGCAAGGTGAAACATTTCCAGCTTATGCAGCCTCTCCTTGAAAGTCAATCCTGACTCAGCAGCTAATGGCTTCGAGTGCCCACCGCTGGTGCTTTTCCTTCTCAGATGTATCCTTCTTAAGATGCAACAGTTGACATCAGCATCAAAGCAGCAGAGGAGAGCGCTTCTGCCAACACGCAAGGAACTGCTAGGGATATCCTCATTAGCAAGAGAGCACACAGACCCCGGCCTAACCCCCAGCAATGCAGGAAAAGATTTCAAACAAGCTTGTTTTGAAATATATTTGCTGTAGCTTTTCATTTTACAGGGGGAAACAACTAACAGAGGCTGCCCCTAAAGGGCAAACGCAGAACAGAATATTTTACTGCAAACTGCAGGCAGTTTTTGAGCTCATGAGATTAAAATACATAATCAGGATTCAAGTAAAAAGAGACTGGACTATCCAGATAACGAGAACATCCATAATTACATTAGAAGGTTGTTTTTAAAATCCCTTGGAAGGGCTACAATGTGGTCGAGCAGGGAGCTATTCTCAGCTCTACCACTGGCCTGCTGGGTGACCTTGGGCAAGTCACTTCCACTACCCTGTGCCTCAGTTTCCCCAGCTGTAAAGGGGGTAATGAAGCAGACCTGCTTTTAACTGCTTTGAGATTTACAGATGAAGAGAGCTAGCTATTTTTTAAATGCTCCTGCTTCAAGGCATAAGCTAACAGAGGGGTCAGGAGGAAACTTCCCCTATAGGGAGGTTATTCCATTATTGGCCACTGGGGGTATCCTTGACCCCTCCTCCAGAATGAGCTGGAACTGGCCCTTCTTGGACACAGAACGAGATGGGCTTCTGGGCTGGCACTTCCTCCGACTCTGTCCATTTAGGTAGGGGGACCAGATGTCCCATTTTTACAGGGACAGTCCCGTTTTTTGGGGGACTTTTTCTTATATAGGTGCCTATTACCCCCCATCCCCGTCCCATTTTTTTCCACAGTTGCTATCTGGTCACTCTACATTTAGGTCTTTACACCANTGGGGGGGGGGGGGGGGGGGGGGGGGGGGGGGGGGGGGGAGACACACCACGGGCATCAGGCCTCAGCCCCAGGCATTGCAAAACCTGGAGGCAGATTCCAGCGGCGTTCATGTTTTGCGCTTTTCACCTACTGGCACGTTTGTAGCCAGGGCATCGTTTTGGGTCCACGGAGGGCCCCGGCCTCCCCAAGACTTGAGTTTCTGACCCCAGGTCTTGGTATTTAGAAAGAAGGAGTTTAAAAACAAAAAAACCCACAGGGACATCAATCCGACCAGGGATCATCCTGCCTCGTGTCCTGTGTCCAACAGGGGGCAGTATCAGCTGCTTCAGAGGAAGGTGCAGAAAACCCAGGAGAAGGTCGCTGTGGAATAACCTGCCCCGGGGACAAGGAAGAAATGTTCCCCGCTCCCCTCAGAGTGAGACGTTCTTCCTGACCCCATTCGTCAGCATTTGGCTCGTGGCCTGAAGCAGAAAGGGTTTAAATATAGACTCTTGTCTTTTAGAAGGCTTTACTATTCTAACTCGGCATTTCCTTGTTCTCTAGCTAAATGTCCAGTCCTTCCTTGGAGTTCTGCTCAGCTCATGGCTTCAATGTGGCAATGAGTTCCCCTGACTAAGGTACTGCATGGGGAAGAATATTCTGCTGTGTCACTTTTAAGTATGCTGCTTTTGAATTTCATTGACCATCCTTTGTCCTCGTATTATATGCAGTAGAGCGGGGTGGAAACTGGAGCTGGCACAAGCCAAGCCCTGTTATCAAAGTATATTCAGAAAGGGCTAGATTCTGCCAACCTCGCTCCCGCTGAGCAGCAACTTACTCTATCTAAGTAGCCCACCGGGCTACTACTCGGCATGAGTCAACGGACAGACTAATACGGCCCCTGGGGCGTTGGGATCTCAGGCTGTATTGAAGCCCACTGGCTCTCTCCAGTCACCCATCAGCCATTCCAAGCCATTCCCCAAACACCACGCCTGAAGGATGCATCTTCTCTTTCACCGGACGTAGCCCTCAAGAGGGAGCTGCAGATAATCCCGCAGAGACGGGGGCAGTTGGAGTTCGGGGATGGCGGAATGGCACCGCGCTCCCAGGTGCTTTCGCACGGCGCAGCGCGCCAGGTGCTGCAGCTGACGGGGCTGGTTCGTCATCTGGAGAGCAGAGTCGTAAAACGTCTTGTGCTCCTGCCGAGACGGAAGGAGGATTAAAACGAGGCTCCGTCTATCACAGGGCTCAGCAGTGAGTACAGGGGCAAGGAGAGGCAGACACCAGCTGCTTCCGCACCGTTAGAGGCAGGTCTCCTACCCAGAAGCCCCTCACTTTAAGTCCCCCATCATGCACTCAATAAAGGCTGGAAATGAGAAGGTTTCTAGCCATCAGAGGGAGGATCTGGAGCAGGCTCCAAGGAGAGCATGGGTGGGGGGGAAAAACAACCGAACTCACTTTAAGATGGAACTGGACAAACTTATGAATGGGATGATCTGATGGGTGGCCTCCGACAGCAGGGGCCTGGACTCGATGAGCCAGGAGGTCCCTTCCATGCTTATATCCCAGTCCTCTCTAGAACCTGGAGGACCAAGAACTCTATGGGCATTAACTCCACATCTCCCGTTCTTTGGAACCTTTCCCCAGCCAATGATCTCACCAGGACTGAGCTGGGTTTGGGAGCCACTGATCTAGTGCCCTTGACCAATGCGGGGATTGCAGCCGAGAGGGGGTTTCTTTATCTGGACCAGTTTTAAAAGTCCCAAGCTATGGAGATGGTCCCGCAGCCACAGATCCCACTGTCTGGTCCTCACAGGCGAGTTGCCCAAAGACCCAAATTCTCAAGGTTACGCAGAATACGTGCCATACAGCTGTGTACTAGGATGGCGAAGGTGTCGCCTACAGCCCCAAGCAGACTGAGCATCAGGCTGCATTAATAAAACCCTCTGTCCCCAGCGGTACCTCCAGGGCAGCCCGTGGCAGAAGCTTGCCCTGCTGCAGCTCCAGATGCCCCTGATCTGGGGGCCAAGCCACTGCACCTCTCCCCTGCTCCGCCTGGTGCCAAGCTGGACTTACCTGCCACATCTCCGGAGGCACCACTTCCACCCAGGAATCACAGGACGGGATCCGGTCGTAGGAGTTCAGCACGACTTCCAAGGCACGAGGGGCCAAGGAGCAGAACTTCAGCATCTGAGAGCCAGGCGGGAGAGAGCAGAGGACAGGGGTGGAGGAGAAATACAAGGAGGGCGAGGGTGCCAGCGAAGCTAGAGGGAGCCAGAGACGATAGCGCAGTGATGTGGGCCTCAGCCCTAGAGCGCCGGGACTTCCTGCTGTCACAGGGTCAGATCCTAGCAAGGGAGGACTCAACTCTCCCTCCTTACATGCACGATAGAAGGAGCAAACGCAAAGCTTACCATGTGCACGTTTCAGAAGGGACTTAAACCCCCATTGCACTGAGTGCAGTTCACCCTACACTGCTGTACTGCATGGCTGCATTTATACTGTGCTGCCGGGTAGGTCTGTAGTTTGCAAAGGGGTTTGGGGTCCTACAGGAAGGCTGTAGGTGCTCTGGGAATTGCCAGTGGCCTGTCTGCTCCAGTATCCCGCCTCTGATGGCTGGTTCCAGATACTTCAGAGGAAGATGCAAGAAGGGAATGAATAGTAATGCTATAGATGCAGTTTCTTCCTAACCCCAGCAATTAGTGGCTGGTTTATGCCCTGAAGCATGAGCATGAACCCGTCTCCCTGGCACAAAGGGAGCCTCATACAGAATCAGGAGGTAGAGATAAAAAAGGCTTGTTACCCTCATCATCAGAGCAACCAAGGGTGGCGGGGGTGGGGAGATTAAGGGAGATGCATTTCACCCCCAGCTTTTACTCTTCTCTTGATGTCACCCTCAGCCAACTAGACAACGTGACTTGTTTCTACCTGAGGAGTTCAATCCACCTCCCCAACATTACCTGAGCCTCACAACTCTGAGGAGTGAGAAATGGGGAAACTGAGGCACAGAGCCTCCTAAGTGACTTGCCAAGGTCACACAGGGAGTCTGTGGCAAAGCAGGGGACAGAGAGGAGTCTCGACTCCCAGGCCTTCCACTCCTTAAATCACGAGGCCCAACTCCCTCCGAGCGCTGGGGAACAGAACCCAGGAGCCCTGCTCTAACCATTAGACTCCACTCCCGCCTCCCCTCAGGAGTCCTGACTGCCAGGCAGTGATTTAGCCTCCCCCTGCTCGCTCCCTCACCTTGGGGTTGATGGCCGCCGCCCCGTGGTCCAGTAAGGTGGCGATGATGCTCTCGGGCTGCCCGTCCAGGTACTCCTCCACCGCCTGCAGGGCGCAGTCCATGGGCGTGTAGCCGGCGCAGTTGCTGACGTTCACGGCAGCCCCGTGCCCGAGCAGCAGCTCCACCAGGCGGGGGTGGCAGTTGCCGCAGGCGTTGTGGAGCGGGGTGTGGCTCTTCCTGCCGGCCGTCCTGGCGTCGGCCCCGCACTCCAGCAGCCACGTGGCCACCCGGTAGTAGCGCTCGGCCTGGGCGGGCTTGTCGGCGCTGGCGCAGGCGGCGTTGAGGGCTGTCTCCCCTTCCCGGTTCCGGTGGGCGAGGGCGGCCCCGGAGCACAGGTAGAGCTGCAGGTGGCCTTCCAGGCCGTGCTCGGCGGCCACGTGCAGCGGGGTCGTGCGCCTGTCCCTGGTGCTCAGGTTCACCAGGGCCCCGTGCTCCAGCAGCAGCTCGGCGCACCTGCAAACACACAGCCAGGCTCACCCTTCCCCAGCCCCCACCTCTGCTGCGCCAGCCTCAGCGTCGAGCCGGAGGGGGCTGCCTGGGGGGGGTCCTTCTCTCCCTCTCCCCGGAACTGCAGCTGCAGAGTTTCTTCCCTTCCCCAGCTGGGTTCAGGTCCCACTCCCAGGATGACTTGGGGCTTTGATCTGCCTGGAGCCAAGCTCCATGGGAGGGGAGGGCTCCACTGGGCTGTCTATGGGGTGGCTCCTGGCTTCAGCACTAAGGCCTCGTCCCTTGCAGAGGGTGACTGGCAGGCAGCACAGCTGCAGGGCAAACCCAGACTGCTCCCCGCCCACCAACCCCAGCAGGGAGCATGGGGTCCCCCTATGCTCAGGCCTGAGCCCCCTGGGGAATCCGGGCCGTTCCATGCAAACGGCCTCCATCCACCAGCCCCTAGCTTCTGCCACAAACAGCCCAGTTCTGGACACCTTCTTTGCTTCCCCATGACTCCCGGGCAACTCTCAGGACACTGGGATTTGGGGCAAGCCTGGGCCTGGCAATCACAGGCTCAGCCGTGGGGCCCCGAGCTGCTTGGATCGATCTTGCTGAGCTGGGAGCACAAGCCTTCGTCACGACCACACCCTCGCCCATCAGGCAGGGGCTGGAGCGTCTTGTGCCACCTCACCAGCCCCGCTGGCTGCTCCCAGGGGCAGTGTCAGAGGACGCTGGAGATCCAGCATCCTCGGGGCAGGGCGGGGAGCAGCCGGCAGATTCCCTGGGGCTGCGCAGACAGCTCAGGCCGCTCTCTACCATTCACACCACGTGCCTCCATCCTGCGCCAGAGGGAGCTCTCCTAGGGGACATTCAGTCTCTGTGGCCCATACAGCCCTCAGCTGACCAAGGGGGCCAGCTGGGATCAGAGGGCAAGTCGGGCTGGCATGCGCTGCTTGGCGGAGCAGCTGCTTTTTCCTGGAAGCTGCAGCTCGCGCTCTGCAATCTCCGCTTTCATTTAAAAACAAAACCAAGGCCAAGATTTTCACAAGGCACTAGCGACTGTGGGGGGTTTCCAACTGACACACCTGGCAGAGCACGGATTTTCAGAGGGCATGGTCTGGAAGCCAGGCCCCTGCAAGGGCAGCTCAGAGACCACCCAAAAACCAGAGGTGCCCACGTCACGGGGGTCACGTCATCACTAGACTTTTGGCCGCACACCTCTAGCCCTGACCGTTGGGAACGGAATCGTCAAAATAGGAACCGAGGCAGCAATGTCTGCCGACAGCCTGAAACAATAGCTCAGGGAGGTGCGACCCATCTTGTTAACTCTGAAGACTAGTGACAACTGGTGAAATGAGACCACTTACCTCTTTTGCTACTGATCTAAGCTGGGCATAGTGTGACGATCGAAGGTGGAGCCTTGGGTTGGTGGATCTCTGCCTGTGGGCAGAGCTTGGGGGAGCGACTTTTCCCCCCTCCCCAAGTCCAGCTAGTTTGCAAGTCGTTGACCTGCCTGCCCTATAGATCTCTGCGGGTTAGGGTAGAAATTCCACGCCCTGCCCCCACCCCCACACTTACCGCAAGGTCTCCGGGGAGGTGCAGAGATGCAGCGGGGCCAGCCCCTCCTCCGACAGCACGTTGGCGTTGGCGCCAAAGCTCAGGAGCAGCTGGGCGCACTCGGCACGCTGGTGGATGCAGCTGTCATGGAGGGCGGCCTTCCCGCCCACCACGGCGTCGACCTCTGCCCCCTGCAGAATCAGGTGCTTCACGCAGTCCCGGTAGCCTCGGGCCGCCGCGATCCGCAAGGGGGATGTGTGCTTCTTCTGAGGGCTCAGGACCCACAGCCCTGCGGGGGAGCAGGTGGGAAGGAGGGCAGGGGAATCTCAAAAAGCTCTGTGCTGGTGTTTCACTCACGGTCATTAATCGAGTCTGCCAACCTCGACTCTGTGACCATAATCCACCCTCCTGCCCCCAGGACTTCCCGGAATTCATCTGTCTGACCTGGCCCCAGCAGAGGGCTGGGCATACGTGTGATCTCAGGGTCACACCGAGGCAGGGGGAAGACGGCAGAGAGAACCAGAGCAACTTGCTCAAGATCCGAGAGGCAATGGGGTTTAGGGGCCAGGGCGTCAGGGAACCAGAGCTCTGTTCCTGGCCCTGCCAGGGCATCTTTGCCAACTCTCTGCCCCTGTTTTTTCCCCTCCCATCACTTAGAATATCATAGAATATCAGGGTTGGAAGGAACCTCAGGAGATCATCTAGTCCAACCCCCTGCTCAAAGCAGGATGAATCCCCAGTTTTTTTGGCCCAGACCCCTAAATGGCCCCCCTCAAGGATTGAACTCACAACCCTGGGTTTAGCAGGTATTTAGCCTGCAGACTCTCCAGGACAAGGAGCGACTCTGACTACATGTACGTACAGCACCTAGCGCACAGACCCACATTGCAACTGGCGCGTCTAGGTGCTACCGTAATACAAATAAATGAACGACAACAACTGCACAGCAACTAAGTGGCAGAGCTGGGACAGGAACCCAGGACTCCCGCTGCCCAGCCCCTGCTCTCCAGGAGAAGTCACGTGTTCTGGAATGAGCAAGGAACCCAGAAACCCCAGGGGCTTTCGCTGAACTATGCTTGTCTCCTTTCTGCCGCACTTTGAGCAAAGCCCCAAGAACCGACACATCCTTGGGAGCACAAGGTCTCTGGCTCTGTTGGGGGGGTAAGGGGGAAAATCATTTAACTAGGGCAGCGGGGGAGAGGAAAGCAGCACTCAGCCCTGGGTTTGTTCCAGCCACAAGCCCGGATCAGAAACCCCACCTCCGTACCCAGCTCTGCCGACCACATCAGCTCCTCGCTGACCGTCTCCACGATCACGTTCGCGATAGCCTCGTCTTTGAAGATGTTCTTGATGGTCTGCAGGTCCCCGGTGTACAGGACGTTGTGGACAGCAGGGTCCCGGCAGTACCGGGGACGCCGGGCGGGCTTGGGGAGCAGGGAGCTGCTGGTGGCCGGTGGGAACCTCCTGGTCAGGCATTGCCTGGAGAGAGCCCTCCGACGATCCTCCCACTCCAGCCGCTCTCTCTGCAGGCGCAGCGCGCGCAGGGTGGAGGAAGTGAACGCGAAGGTCTCCCTAGACATTCTCTTGGCTCCGCGGGATGGGGCTTTAGCCAGGGCCGCCTCCTTGCCTCTGGGACGGGCAGCAGATTAGTGCCCCCTGCCACCTCCCTCCGGCTTGTAAATATGGGTATGACCAGAAAACCCCTCCCCTTGTTGATTCAGAAGAGCAAGCCAGGCCATGCTATAAATAGAGGGGATACTTACCAGGGCAGTCAGCAGAAGTTTGTGCAGGGTCATGTTCTATCCAGGGCCGGTGGCGTTTAGAGGCATTAACCTGTTGCTGGGTGGCAGGAGTTTAAGCAGAACAAACCTACAGCAGCCCAAGGAGAATTTCCCCAGCCCCTGAGTGGGGAGCAGGGTTGTCCCTGCATACACCCCAGAGCAGTGGGGCTGAGTCCACAAGGGGGCGGGAAGCACTGCGGACGGCTCACCCCTGCTCCGGGCTGAACGGCGTAGTGCTGGGCATGGGAATGCTGCCTCCCTTTCCTCGCATGGCCACACTGCGGCCCTCAGGCGCCCGCAGCCAGGTCTCCCCGTGGCCTTGCATTTAAACAGTTACCGTGGCTGGCTCAGGGCCCGATTCTGAGAGGTGCCGACAAAGAGCAGTCGTAGGTGGTCAGCACTTCTCAGGATCAGCTCTGTGGGGCCAGGAACTGCTCCTTCTCCTAGCGGCACTGTGCCCGCCAGTCACCCCCAGGCCAAATTCAGAATAAAAGACAGCGCAGAACACAACCCTCGGGCTGGAGAATTTGTACCCTCGATTGTAGACACCTGCGAAGGGGAAGCAGGTCACCTCGCTACAGGCCCACAGGGGGAACCAGGGACATTGTGAAGGATTTCCTTAAGGCCTTTCAATTCCAGTCCACAAGTGAAAAGTGAGCAAGGGTGGGAGGAAAGGAAACCCCCAAAATCCCACCAATCTTCAGATTAGACAGTTAAATCACAAGCCATGTTTTAACGGGAATCATTGAGGACAGATGGTCTCAACAATTCACCAGCCGTTTTTAACTAGACAGAGGGGGGAACAAAACAAAACAGGTAACACGCTTGAGGCAACACTGACACACCGGTCACTTCCCCCCAGCCACACATGGGCGTCTCCCTGTTGCGTGGCCTTCTCTTTGTGCGGGCTGGCACTCGATCACACCAGCCCTGGGCGGCTTTTAACAGGAGATTATCCAGGGGCCTGAAGCATCCCTGTAGTTTAAGTTGGGTAAAAGTTGATCCTCAGCTGGTGTATGTCAGCAAGGTGCCAGTGAAGTCATGGGGATTACATTAATTTGCACCAGTTGAGGATCTGGCCCAGGGTTTTACGGAGCTGAAGAGACACGGAAAGGTTCAGGATTTTTAAGACCATTTCCTCTGTAGTTATTCCCCACCCCACGAATAATTTTCTCCCATCATATTTGTACACCAGCTCCTGCAGCATCCTGCTAGTGCAGAAGAACAGGGCAGTGAAACGGACTAGACCCAAACAGTGATACCAACTCAGCTGCCTCCACAATCCAAGCTGAGCAAAGAAAGAGTTAAAGGCTGGATTTTTTTTTAAAACCACACAATCCTCTTGGTTTTGAGGAGGGACAGTGCCCTCTGCATCACCTTGATATGGGCTTTGATTTGATTGATGCCGTCACCATCTCAAGCACAGCATAGGGATTCCGGCTGGCCTGGTTGCCATCCCAATGCCCAGTGGAGAACAATGTCTACACAGCTGCATTTGATACAAGCCTCTGTATCAGTGGGCTCAATCCTGGAAGGTACCGAGCTCCTTTGATTCTCAGTGAATTTGCTGGGAGTTGCAGTTGCCCAATGGCGGGGAGGATCCGGCTTCAATATCAAGAACTCAGTTGTCCTCAGCTGCAGCTCCAGTCCTGTTATGGGCTGATCACGCAGTCCTTGCACGCGTCTCTCCCCAGTGAGGTCAATGGGCACGTTGCAGGAGCACGGCCTGGGATTCCTTCACTCCCAAAAGCAACCCAGCCAGCTCTATGTTAATGCTTTAAAGGAGACGTGCTCCAGTTAACAGAAGCCTCCAATGCTCCCCACACAGCACCATGCTCTCCTGGCTAGGAGACAGGCTGGCTTTGCATAAAATCAAAGGGGAGGAAAGCAGGGCAGCTGAAGAAAGAGTGTCACACGTGAAAGGTACCAAACACCCATTTAATGCAGGAATCAGATACAAGCAGGGAAAGCTGTATCACTCGCGGGTCGTGATCAGTCAAGGGCACCAAGCAAAGACTGCCAGGGTGCTGCTGGAAGGGCCCAGAGGTAGCAAGGCAGGAATCATTTCACATCAGGGCTGCCAGCATCACCCCTGTTCTGTACGGGAGTCCCAGACTATCCGTCAGCACAGCTCCCAGACACACAACAAACTTACCATTCATAAACATATACAGGATACTTAAGGCACACAAGTCACCTCGCTGTTCAGAGTCCTTGCTCTGCCTGGATTCAGCCTGGGTGCTGCCCCTGGCTGAGTGACCATCCGGCTCCGTGCTGGCTGGGGGATCTTTGCCTCGCTGTAGCTCCAGAGGGGGTCACCGGCTGCTCTCCATGGCAGAAGCAGAAAAGAAGTCCTCCGGCAGCTGTCCTAGGAGCCCATCCAGGTCATCTGGATGGGGGGGAGGGATAGCTCAGTGGTTTGAGCATTGGCCTGCTAAACCCAGGGTTGTGAGTTCAATCCTTGAGGGGGCCACTTAGGGATCTGGGGCAAAATTGGTCCTGCTAGTGAAGGCAGGGGGCTGGACTCGATGACCCTTCGGGGTCCCTTCCAGCTCTATGAGATAGGTATATCTCCCTATATTATTATATTATTATTATATCTGCACAGACAGGAGAAGAACAGGGGTTCAAGTCCATTTCTTCCCCCACTTCTTAAAGTTTCCCATTTCATCCCCTGGGGCATCCAGACCCTGTCACTGGGGGATTAACCCATTCACCCCCGGAGTTACACTTCCAAGTGGATGGGCCCACTTCTATGAAAGGATTAAACACGTTGGGAAAGGGAAAAATAAGAGAGGGGGAAAGAGCCATCACGTCTTCCACTTTCTTCCGGGATTGCCTATCGATGGCAGCCACGGCCCTTGTGCGATGGCACCCGTGGAAGGCGTCTGGCCTAGTCGGTGGGTGGGCCGGATTCTCGAGTGCCTGGCACCCGCCGCTGGAACTACGTTTTCAGGAGAGCTCAGCTTCCACCATGCGCCCAACAAGCAGAGCTCTTCGGGGAATCCGGCCCATAACATCTGCAGCAGAATCTGCCTTACCCATGTCACAGGCTTCAGCCCCCAGGGGCTCCTCTTGGGAAGGTCTGTTTGACCCTGATGTGCTGTCTCCATGGTAAGACGGTTCCGTCCGCCAGCTGCTGTTTCCATCCCTCCTGGAGCTCCATGTGCTCCTGGGGTTGGGAGCACCCCCGGAGAGATGTTCTGGGGAGTCCTGCTGGAATTCAGCCAGGCTTGGGACCTACAAAAAGCCAGACCCAAGTGAGCTGCTCTGGGCTTCCCCTTTGTTTCCTCTCAGCACCACAGCATCAGACCCTCATTTCTTGATGTCTCCCATGTCAGTACATCCTCCCCATGGAACCTCCTTAGTCCCCCAAGTTCCTTCAAAATACCCCCCTGCAAGGACTGGACATTGGTTCCTCCCGAGTCCGTCAGAGCCCCTCCTTCAGCCCCCTAGCCATGCTCAGCTTCTTAGCACAGCATTCCCAAGCGCCTCAGCTTTCGGAAATACCTCCCAGAGCACAGGAGACGCCCCCACCTGCCCCCAGCACAGCTCTCCGCTCTGCATTGCACTGTACCTCGAAGGACCCTGGCACCGTCCGGTCTCCCATCTCCCCATACTCCTGCGATGGCTGCAGGGGGCTCCCGGCCCTGGACTCCGGCAGGTAAATCTTCACCAGGTTGTTGGGGGTCACGTTGAGGTAGTGATTGCGGTGGGACGGGGAGAACACCCCCACCTGCAACCAGAGGGAAAGGCTACTCGCCTGGACCCACAGTTCTCGGGCCTCTGCCTATTCCCAGCAGCGCTCCCCACGAGAGGGAATGGGCAGATGCCATTGGAAGAAGAACCAGCCCCTCCATAGTGCTTCGCAGACGTCACTCTTCACCAGCCTCTGTGACAGATGAGTGGCAGTGCTGGAGACCGTTGGCCCAGATCCAAAGCTGGGGCAGCGTGAGATAGATTAATAGGCTTCCCCACCCGCTTGGGGCAGCCGGGGGAGCTCAGTCTCTATGGCCCGTTCAGTCACTGGCCTCTGAGGACAGCCAGACACCTGGGGGGGGGACGACAATCTGTGCCAACTGGTCACTGCCTACAGAAGGATTTTAATTGAGGATGGAAGAGGTCTCCCTCCTTATCCCATTCATCTCAGAGAATGGAAGCAATAAGACATCTGGAGCTGGATGCAAATCAATGACCTAGTGGCAGATGAATCTGCGTGCCCCTTATTAAATCCACACACACACACCCCGAACTGGAGCCCTAAAAGCATCCCTGTTGCCATAGGGATCCACCTCCAGGAACAAAACCTACCCACCTAAGAGTCCTTCAGTACATAGCCCTGGCCCTAATCTCCTTTGCCTCAGGTACCTGCTTTAAGAGAAGCACTGAACCGGCCTTCAGGTCGCTCGGGCTCTCCTCCAGCAGCAGGCGGTGCACTGTCCCCTGCATCTCTCCTGCAGACAGGACAGAGAGAACCCATCAGCAACGTGGGGCAGGTGCAGTCAGACCAACGCGGCTGCCACAGAGCTTTGTGCCATTACACATGGGGCAAATCCACCTGCGAGGGTGTAGCCAAGAGGCAGTGCTGACAAGCCACCTGGGGGGGAGTGGGGATCAGGACAAGGGGGCAAGCTGGAGTGTTACTTCTTCAATGCGCCTCATCTGGCCATTTCCATCCCAGCTTCCTGGCTCTGACAAAGGAGGAGCCCACTGGAGGACACGCTGCCAGGATCAATCCTGCACTGGCCCCTGGGAGATGGGCCCTAGCTGATCACCATGTCCAATGAGCAAATCCTCCTCCACGCAGCGTGGAGAGGCCTGTGAGAGTTCACAGCTAACAGGAGGCCAGCGTGAGACAGTAGAGGGGTCACTGTCACGACAGGGGAGCAGCAAGTCTCATGCTCGAGGGGCAGCAGCGGATTGCTGCAGGAGTCGGAAAGGAAGCAAACCCACCTACACAATCCAATCTGTGGGTGTTCTGCATCACACAGGCCACTGCTAGAGGCAGGCTACAGAGCCGATGGGCCATTGATCAGGTGACCAGGATGTGCCTCAGAAGAGCAGAGAGACCCCGAGGACCATGGGGAAAGCCAGCGGGCAGGCACTACATGTATTTTCAGATGGGAAACTAGATCTTTGTATGAGGAGGACAGCCAGCTATTAGCTGTTGGTTATAGTTCCTTTGCTGGCCAACAGCCCTGCTCACCTGCCCCAATGACCCTCAGCCCAAAGGGTTAACCTCTGTCCTTACCGGTAGGATCCTTGAACACGGCACCAGCGTCAACGTTGGTGCGCGTCAGTGACTTGATCATCACCGCCATGCTGGGGACCTTGTTCTTCGGGAGCTGCTTCAGCGCTGCCTGCACAGAGGACAGACAGAGAACCATTGCTTATGGCAACTCACTAAAGCAGAGGAAGGGTCACTTTGCGCTGAAAGTCCTGACCTGGGAATTCAGGCGATCAGGGGCCAATTCCAGCCTCTGCCACAGACCCCCTACGTGGTCTTGGGCAAGTCACTTCGCTTCTCTGTACCCACATCCCACTGCTATACCCCAGGAAGACCTTCGCAGCGGGGCTCGCGCACTATTTGCATTGTCAGCACCAGCACAATGGAACCCCAATCCCCACTGGCGCCTGCAGGTGCCACTACCACCAATAACTACAATAAATCTTCAAGGACACCGGGAAATTAGGGGCTCCTGACCCTCCGGGTCCCTCGAGTTCTCTTCTGTAGTTTCTCAAATGCATGTATCCCAGTGGGATTAGTATTGGGCACGATGCTGCACTCTCGTGTTACATGTTCTGCCAAAAGGGTGGGCTAGGATCATGGCATGCACCCTGGGGCCCTCCAGAGCAACTGTGTTAAGAACATCGCCGGTATTTGATCATGCAGCCCAGGTTCCAAGAGCCCCCCTCGGTGAGCTTAACACAGAAGTGTCTGAACCACACTCATCGCTAAAGGGGGGGGACGCAGCACCACAGCTCTGATGTCAGCCAGGAGAGCTCGGAGGCGCTTCTGTCCCTTCCCTGCTGCTCCTCAGTCTGAGTGGCACAAAGGGAGCAGAACGGGGCCGAGAATCTGCCACAGAAGTATTGATTCCAAAAGGACCCGGGGCTGCAAAGGACACAGGTGGCCCTCAGCAGCCTTCAACTTCTATGTGCCATTCTATACTTCCCCTAGAGTGTATGTGTACAAATGAATGGGAGCGTAATGTTAACACCATCTGGTGCATGTGGCTTTTTAGAAGCCAGTGTATTTGCAACGTGCCTAGCAGGTGTCTATTTGAATAATCAAGAGACTTCTGCTCACTTCAATCATGGGCTACTTTGATCCTCCAATTAATTTGATCTGGGGCTAAATTATTTTCACTAGCCCCTCTCCTCCCACACGACTTCCACCTCTTAACCCCGACAGCTGTAGAGCAGGTAGAACTGAATAATTCAGTCATCGTCTCTAGACATTTCTCATTGCATTGTAAACAAATGGGCCAAAAATTCTGAAGGAAGCAGCCGAATAAAGGGCCCAGGTACAAGTGACAAGTGCTCCTGCTGGATAGACAGGATCAAATTGCTTATTTCAATCAAAGCATTAGCAATGAACTTAGTCAAAGTCAGAGGGAAGCTCAGAAATCCTGTCCCAGGCACTTTTTGTGGTTAGCCAAGTGGAATGCTGGGGTGAGACTCAACTACCCGCAGGTGCTGAGTTCTGGATGATCATTCACTAGATAGAGGCACCTGTGCCTATTTGAATGTGGTCAGTCAAGTATAATCACCTGGTTACAGCAGACATCTGGGTGTATCAGGCACCATGCCAGCGAATGTCTGAATGAGAACTGACTACTGTTTGTAAACTGCTCTGAAGAGAAAAGTGCCACATGTGTGGCTGTCCATAGAATACGTTCTTTCGTGCATGAGCCTTTAATAACCATTTTTAAGACACTAGTTTGTGCAGGGAGATAAGTCCCCTGGGTCACTGCATCTTAGCGGGAACAGTCCTGGGACAATGGGATAGTATTTTATCCTGGGATTCCATACTCTGCAGATGACAGGACCTAGCTCCCTCGGGCAGCAGCAGGGACACTACCGTGGTTGTGAAAATAGGGCTACTGAACATGCTTTTAAGTGGACGACGGCTAAACTGAAGCCAGATTAGCTTTGAGCTCCCGTGGGCAAGGCGTGCGGGCCAGCAGGGTTCTCAACTCAAGCTGCACTAGCTGTTTCACAAAACAGCACCAGCAGTTACTAGTGTCCTGGTGACAACTGGAAACGGCCAGCTAAGTGAGATCAGGCACATCTGCCCTACGCAGAGGAGGCTGTCGCAAGGGGGCTCCATGAAGGTAGCAGATGCTGGACCCAGTTCTAGCTTGTTGGATCTGCACTGCACGGCTGGGGAAGCCAAAACTATCCAGTGGTTAGAGAGCCTGGACAAAACCCCGGGGGAGATGCCAGTGCAGAGGCAACACAGAGGAGCTGAACTCGTCTTACCAGGAAGTAGCCTTCACACCCAGCACAGGCCCCTCCTTACCTTCCTCAGCACCATGGCCACGCTATATGTCCTGAGGAAACAGGAGGGGTCTCTTTCATCCAACCGCAGCTCGGTTTTCATGGCAATCCAGGGGCCTTTTCCAAAGTCCTCTTCTATTGGCTGCTGGGAACTCGGCACTTCCTGGAGTCACAGGATGGATAAGTGGGTATTCACCCACGAAAGCTCATGCTGCAAAACCTCTGTTAGTCTATAAGGTGCCACAGGATTCTTTGCTGCTTTTACAGGATGGATATGGTCACTATGTTCAGAATCAAGGTAAAGTTTATCTTGTACTAGCATCTCTTTGGCTATGCAGAGACAAAGCCTTTGTTCTAAGTAGAGCATTAGGGGAATGAGAGCTGACCCTCACACCGAATCAATGCTACTCATGACCACTATAGGAGAACCCTACCTTTTGATTGGGGTCAGGATCCCAGGTCTAGGCTTGGAAGGATTAGATTTTTATTGATAAATGTCGATTTCACTGAACACACACACAAGCCAACAAAAAAAATATTTCCATCAGTAAGAATCAAAATATAGAGACAGGCAAAGAGAGAAAAATGCTGCTTGAGAACTACTGCGAATCCTGTGATTTAGCCTTTTGAATCAGGCTGGTTACAAATGGACTAACAAATGAACAGTACAAACAGATCTGATTTGTTGATGTAAGGATATTTACTTTGTGGTTTTATTTACAGTCATTGCAATTGAGCCTAGACACCAGCCAGGACTACGCCCTGAGGAGATGATTCCACAATCGAGACAGTTGCTGGCGGGGGTCGGAACTGGACAAAGCACAGGACACTTTCTATGGGAACAATGAATCCTATGTTGCACCCTGCCAGGGGACAGGCGAGATGACCCATTAGTCTGTATTTTCCAATTAATTTCTATGCTGTTTAATAGAGATGGTGCAGGCCAGAGATCCCTGCTCCAACTCCACCCCTGAACTGTGATAAAAGTTCTAATCCAGGTCTAAGCAATTTCATCTAACATTTCAGGTCTGTCTATCACTCTGGGAAGAGGCCTGGGGTGGCTGGATAATGCTCTGCCCCAAGGAGAAAACCAGTGGACCATTAGCCTCCAGCTGCCGCAAAGTGCCCTTGTCACAGGGAAGATTAGCATGCCTGCTCTGAGAAGTTCCTAGCAGAAGATCTGACTGCAGCAGCCGGCAGCTGAGGAGTGCAGATCACCAAAGCCATGATGCCAAGGGACCAGTACCTGTGGACTATTTGCTGCCCAGATCCATGGACTGTTCTGAAGCTTTTGGGTCGCTCTGGCTTTGCTAAGGTGTATTTCAACCAACATCTCACAGGCAAAGGAGACCCTGATCAGGAGCAGCTTTTGGTACCATGCCTCATGCTGCTGTTGGGTGCAGCCAGCACGGAGCAGTGACACATTTTGGGGGTGCTGGGCCCAATTTTGATGCTGTTTCTGCTAGAGGTGTATGGAGTGGGGGGGAACAGGGAAAAAGTATTACCTCCGTCCGTAGCTTTGCCAGTGCTCCATGGGCTGGAGTCTGAGGAGTTGAGATCAGGATTTCCTCCAGATTTTTCCCACCATGCTTAGGGGAGAGAGAGAGAGAATCATCTGTTACTTACAACTACAGCTTCTCAGCTGGATTAGGGATGTATGTGCTTAAGACACTCTCAGAGGCAATTGACACATTTTACATCTCTCATAGCAAGTCTCTGGGGCCTCAAAAGCAATCCTTCAAAACAAAGAGGTTCTGCTACAAATCTTAGTTAAAGATTGACAGTCAAGGCTGGACTGGGGTCTCTGCAACTGGGGTCAAGGGAGAGGTGGTGAGCCCGTCTTCCTAGAAGTAAATAAAGCTCCCCTCCTCCACTCATTGAGAAAGCAGCTCCAGTACACACAATGGGGACAGTTCTGCTGAATAAGGTGGTGCCATTTTTTACACATCCACTTTTCTGATGACAGCCAAATGTCCAATCCCAAACAAGCACAGCTCTGGGTGCAGACCCAAACAGCCCCCCTTCTGCAGTGGCTGTACCCCAGACATCACAGTCTCATGCTAATGAACCAGCTCTGGAAAGTGAAAGTGACACAGGGCTTGACCCTATGAGGGCTCACGCTCAGCAGTGCCTCACATATCAAATACAAGCAAAACCGCTCTACGCTTCAGTGATCCCAGAGGTAATATACAATTTGCTATAAAATCTCCCTTTTTCACCCCTATTGATCTACTCACAGGTCAGATTTACTACAGTATAACCCCCTTTATACTGACCCCTGATTAATCACAGTAAGATAGTGGCCCCCAAAGCAGTGTTCCTATCCCCAGTATTGTCCAGAGGTTTCAAATGCCCCTGAAATATTCGGAATGTTGGGGATTCCTAGGGCATGAACTGTTATATCTAGATACTACCACCCAGATCCTCAAAGGTATTTAGGCAGCTAACGCCTACTGAAATTGAGGGACGTTAAGTACCTAAATACCTCTCGGGCTCAGGGCCTACATGGCTATGTAGCTGTTTCTCTGATCACCATGAAGATGAGAGGATGTAGGTAATGCTCCCCATGACCCCACACGCACAAGAAAAATCTAGGGAAGCAACATTCATGCCTTGCTTGCTCTGGAGCCAGGGGAGAGTGGGTGCAGTGTGTGGATCACACCTGAAAGGCAACACACTGATTAGTTCAATCCCTTGGTGTCCCTGTTTGAGTTGCCGTTTCCCACAGAGATCTCAGCCACCTCCTCTGCAATGTGTCCTACCTGATGAGGCAGAATCCCTGCAGGTCCTGGGAAGCGGCGAGATTTCACCCGCGAAGGGCTCCAGCCAGAAGCCCTGGGAGTCTTGTTGGCTGCCGTGACCAGCTGCACAAGGTGATTGGTGACCACCGGAGACTGCAGGTTCCCAGCAGCAGCAGAGGCTGAGTAGGGAGCTCTTGGGGTGGAAGTCGGTGACTCCACACAAGTCATCAAGGACCGTGGTCCTGCGGGGAGCCTAAGAGGTGGCCGCCAACTGCTGCTGGGCCCTCTGGGTGTGGAACAGCCCTGACTGGGCTGCTGTGGTGCTGGTGGCCTTGGATTGCCACTCCCTGGGGAGAGGAGGCTTGGAGCCTTTACTGGAGCCACCGAAGGGCTGCTTGATTCGGTTCCAGGCTGAACCCGAGATGCTTGAAAAGGCCGCGAAGTGTGGCACCTGGGAGCGGAGATGGTGCCACAAGCCATGCCTGCAGCAGCGCTGCCTTGTGGGACTGCATTCCCCAGGGAGCTAGCCGGAGCTACTAGGCTAGACTGAGAGGAGCAAGAACCTGCTGTGCTCGGCCTCAGCTTCAGTTTCAGAGCAGGGTCCGCCTGCTGGAACGGGGACCGATTCTGCATTCTGCCTGCCCCCATCGAGACGGCCCGAGTCCCCTCGTGCTGCAGAGAGACTGAGCCACCAGGGCTAGGAGTTACCATTGGCTCTCCCACCCGAAGCTTTTTGAAGGCTGCCCCTCTAGGGCTGCTCTCATCCCTCCTGCACACCTGAGGGGGCATCCCCGTCTCAGCCACGGCTGGCCCAGGACCTGGCTGCATGCAGGCTGCCAGGAACAGGTCATTTTCAAATTCATCATCACGGGGAGCTTCCTGAAGGGGAGGCTGTCGGCTCACAAACTTAAACCCTGCTGCCGAGCTGCAGCTTGGTGTGCAGTCCCTCGTGCGGTTTGAAGTGCGCAGGGCTGGTGCTGCCAACATGGGGGCCACCTGGTTCTTTAGAGTCTTGGAGCCCACAGCTGGAGGATCCACTGTCCGATCGTTCGCCACCGTCAGAGGCCTCAGGCCAGGTGTTTTGCTGGAGGGGCAATCAGCCCCAACTCTCAGTTTGGGACGGTTCTGCAGCCCAAAGACTGGGGACAGCATGCTGGTACTGGGAAGAGGAGGGAGTGGGGACTCCTGAGCTGGTGCCAGGGGGGTGCCTGGGTCTCTGGGCCCAGAAGAAAAGGGCCTCAAGCATCTTGAATTCACAGGGACCAAATCTGAGAACTGGTTCTCCGCGTCCTCCACGGCTGACAGGAAATCCTGCAAAACCAGACAAGGCACCACAAAGATCAAGCTGTCTTTACACGGGATGCTCCAGAGACTCAACTAACCTGGCCCTTTAACTTAAGAACCCAGGACAGCTACAAAGGTCCTAAGATCAGAGACTTGCTCTAGTCAGCCCTGGACCAGGACCAGGACCATAAAGCACAGCTGGACACAAGGACCAGTGTAAGCCTGACACAGTGTAGAGACAATGGCAGCTATTGGGTCCAGTTTGCAGGCCTGTTCTCTCTTGCTATATACAAGTACTTGACACCATTTGAGAGCTGGGAGAGCCATTTTGTCAGCATGTCCTTTGATAACTGTTGGTGTCAGTAGCAGCCAGAGAGGTTTCTTTGACTTATTTGCCGATCAAGGGTAAATCACAGAATCTACACGGCCCTGTACTTCAGCTCAGTGAGGGGAGACAGGTCCCACCTACACTACGCCTTGCAAGTGAGTCCCCCGGACTTAATTATAGGGGTGGCGTAAATAGGGACTGAGCTGAATTAGGAGGCAAGATTCTCTGGGCCAGGTCCTCAGCCGGTGTAGATGGCTGTGGCTCGGTTGAGGAGCCAGCCCACCGACCCATTAGCAGCCCGCTTCACCAGCCAAGCAAGAATCCTGCTCCGCCCTCGCCTGCCAGTTCTCTCCTGGCCCACCACAGTTCACAAGCATTTCCTCACCTCGTCTTCAAGCTCCCCTTCCACAGCAAACAGCTTCTGCAGCCTGCAAGCCTGGGAGGAGAGGAAGAGAGACAGCTTCGTTTGCAAGTACACTCTGCCCATTGCTTATGCAACACCTGAATCGCCAGGTTTCTTTGCTCTGTCGGTACGTTTACTTCGGGGTTTGACCCCAAGGACCTGTGGCAGGCCAGACATATATATATATATTTTTGCAAGGCAGGGGTTTGTCTCTTCCCAACCCACGGCTGAAGCTGATTTTCAGGCAAAGGAAAGACTAACAGGACCAGCCAGGCACAGTTCTGCACCATGCAAGATACAGGTGTATTGTAGCCCTGCCAGTGACACTCAGACCTGACTTGCAAGAATCCCTGAAAAAAAAAGCAGGGCCTTCCCCGGGGGGGGGCGGGGGGGCGGAGGATAACCAGCTCCCCCCAACCCCCCTTGTGCCTTTCCCTGGGGGGGGGGGGGCGAGAATAACCAGCTCCCCCCCACCCCCCTTGTGCCTTTCCCCGGGGGGGGGGGCGAGGATAACCAGCCCCCCCCCCCCCCCCCTATGCCCTTCCCCGGGGGGGGGGCGGGGGACCCCCCCCCCCCCCCCCCCCCCCCACCCCCCCCCCCCCCCCTCCGCGCGCCCGGGGCGGGGGGGGCAAGAATCCCCAAAACCCCCCAACCCCCCTCCGGCGGGGCGGGGGGGGGGGGGCGAGGATAACCAGCTCCCCCCAACCCCCCTTGTGCCTTTCCCCGGGGGGGGGCGAGGATAACCAGCTTCCCCCCCCCCGGTGGATGCCTCCCCCAGGCGCTCCCATGGGGGTGGGGGGGCTTGGCCGCCCTGACACCCCCATGGCTCGGGGGAGGGGGCGTTACCATGGCAGCAGCGCAGAGGCCCCCCCATGCGCTCCGGCCCGGCGCGGAGGGCCGCGGGCTCAGGCGGCGGCGCAGCGAGGCGAGCCCGGGGACGGGCACAGGGACCCCAGGCCGGGGGGCAACCTCCCCTTTAAAGGGCGGGGCCGAGGCAGCCTGTCCGCCTGGCGGGCGCGAGTCACTCCGCCGCCTTAAAGGGGAGGTGCCGGGAGCCGGACTCGCGGCCTCCGACGGCGGGGGCGGGGAGAGCGGCCGCCCGGGCCCCGCCCCCATCGTCCGGTCCGTCTGCCGGGCTGTCCAGTCCCCCGCTCCGCCCATCCCCCCCGTCCGTCTGTCCCCCCATCCCTCCACCCGTCCACCCCCCCATCCGTCTGCCCATCCCCCCACCAGTCCGTCTGTCCCCCATCCCTCCACCCGTTCCCCCCCCCATCCGTCTGCCCATCCCCCCCGTCCGTCTGTCCCCCATCCCCCCCCCCGTTCACCCCCCATCCGTCTGCCCATCCCCCCACCCGTCCGTCTGTCCCCCCCTCCCTCCCCCCGTCCCCCCCCCCATCCGCCTGCCCACCCCCCCACCAGTCCGTCTGCCCCCCCATCCCTCCACCTGTCCGCCCCCCCCTCCCTCTACCCCTCCCCCCCCCCGCCCCCCCCCCCCCCCCCCGCCCCGCCCCCGGCCCCCCCCCCCCCCCTCTGCCCCTCCCCCCCCCAGTCCGTCTGTCCCCCATCCCTCCACCTGTCCACCCCCCATCCGTCTGCCCATCCCCCCACCCGTCCGTCTGTCTGGCCGTCTATCCACCCATCCCTCCATCTGCCCCCCCCCCCCCCCCCCCCTCCGCCCCCCCCCCCCTCCCTCCCCCCGTCCCCCCCCCCATCCGCCTGCCCACCCCCCCACCAGTCCGTCTGCCCCCCCATCCCTCCACCTGTCCGCCCCCCCATCCGTCTACCCACCCCCCCACCAGTCCGTCTGTCCCCCATCCCTCCACCTGTCCACCCCCCCATCCGCCTGCCCCCCCCCCCACCCGTCCGTCCCCCCCCCCCCCCGCCCCCCCCCCCCTTCCCCCCCCCCGCCCCCCGCCCCCCCCCCCCCCCGGCTCCCCCCCCCCCCCCCCTTCCGTCTGCCCCCCATCCCTCCACCCGTTCACCCCCCATCCGTCTGCCCATCCCCCCACCCGTCCGTCTGTCTGGCCGTCTATCCACCCATCCATCCATCTGCCCATCCCCCCACCAGTCCGTCTGTCCCTCCACCTGTCCACCCCCCCATCCGTCTGTCCCCCCATCTATCCACCTGTCCACCTCCCCATCCGTCTGCCCATCCCCCCGTCCGTCTGTCCCCCCATCTATCCACCTGTCCACCCCCCCATCCGTCTGCCCATCCCCCCCGTCCGTCTGTCCCCCCATCCCTCCACCCCCCCACCCCCACATCCGTCTGCCCATCCCCCCACCAGTCCGTCTGTCTGGCCGTCTATCCACCCATCCATCCATCTGTTCACCCCCCACCAGTCCATTTGTTCACCCGTCTGTCCATCTGTCTACCCACCCACCAGTCAGTCTATCCACCCATCTATCTGGCCACCCACCCACCCATCCGTCCATCAGGCCGTCCATTCGGGGGGCTGGAACAGTTTGTACAGTGGGGGGTGCTGAGACCCATTGAACCAAACTGTAAACCCTGAATATGATGGAACCCACTTCAAGCCAGGGGGTGCAGCAGGCTCCCCCAGTTCCAGCACCTATGCCCATCTGCCCATCCCCCCGTCAGTCTGTCTGGCCATCCACCCCCTCCATGCAGATGTGCATCTGTCCATCCACCTGCATATGTCTGTCTGTCCTACCCCTGCCCTCTCCATGCCTATGTGCAGCTGTCTATCCCCCTGGCTTGTCTATGTGTATCTCTGCATCCCCTGGCCTGTCCATGCATGTGTGTGTCTGTCCATCCACCTAGTCATTAGGGTGACCAGACAGCAAGTGTGAAAAATCGGGACAGGGGTGGGGGGTAATAGGAGCCTATATAAGAAAAAGACCCAAAAATCAGGACTGTCCCTATGAAATCAGGACATCTGGTCACCCAACTAGTCATCCATCTGCCAGTCTACTCATCCCTCTGTCCTTCTGTCCTGTTAGCAAACCAGAGGGCAGCATGGGAAGTCCTATGGTGCAGCCCAGCAGCTGCTGCCTTCATAATTATAGTGGGGCAGCAGGTCTGCTATGGTTAAGGCTGAGACCAGCTGAGCACTCCGGAAAATCTGGCCTGGTTGGTGGGGGCTGAAAAAGTGCAAACTCTGCTCCAGAGCCTGGGTCTCTGTCAGCGAGTGGAACCGCCACTCACCAGGCTGTTATAAACCGGGCAAGGAGTCGGTGGAATTTTCCTTGGGACCGTCCAACGCTCCAGAACGGAAAACTCCACCTTTGTCCAGCAGCTGAGAGGGAGGTTTCGTCCCACGACAGGGATATTGACGGCGGGGCCTGGAATCCTCGCATGGTTGGATGTTTAGTTTTCATTCTTGCTTTGAGTTAGATCTGCCTCGTTCTTTTCTTGATAGGCCGTACGGGGGGGCGGGAGGGATGTGTTGTTCCTCCATGCTGCACTGAATCTTTGCTTTCCAGCTGTGACTGGCTGGCACATGCTGAGTAGGGAAGCGGGGAGTCTATAAATAGCTGTACAGAAATAGCAGCCGTCTAGGCTCCAGTGAGCCAGAGCAGCCACTAGAGGGGGACTGCCGCTCATTCAAGACCAAGGGGAACCGGTGGGTTGGTGGGGGAAGTCCCCCATGGGAGTAGCAAGCTGTAAACTGTAGCTCATTGCAGCAGGAAAATGGACACATTTGCTGCTAAGAAGGTGCCGTTTGGCTCCACGCTTTATTTCTTCAGGGAGTTCAAAAGACAAATCGTGGTTTTGCTGTTTAGTGGCGAGGTCTTTTGGGGACTTCACCTTTTGGGGGGATCCCCCTTCCCGTTGGAGAGGCACCGTGGTCTAGTGAATAGGCGACTGAGCTCAGGAGACTGGGATTCAATTGCTGGTTCTGCCATTGGCCTTCTGGGTGCTCTAGAGCAAGTCACTTCCCTGTCTGGGCCTCAGTTTTCTCCATCTGTACAATGGGGATAATGATACTGACAGGCCTGGATTAATCAATGTGTGCTTGCACGTAGGCCCCTGACCACCTGGAGGGGGAAACACCCCCAAAACTGAGTGGTGCCGCAACCCTATGCAATGCTACTTGCTCAAATTTGGCCCGGCTGCCCGCCCTCCATCATGACGGAGGGATGGCTGGGCCAAACTTGAGTGAGTGGTGCTGCAACCTGGTGCTTGGCCCTCCCACTTCTACCAGGACCACCAAATCGTCAGAAGGCTGGATGCACCCTCCCCCCACCCGGTTGAGAACCTCTGTTCTGGGGGGTAGCGGTGCCTAGGACATCTTCTCTGTCTAGTTTAAGGCGGGGGGCATATTTCCATTATGAATAGGGCCCCGAAATTCTTTAATCTGGCCCTCCTTTGTAAAGGACTTCGAATCTAAAGATGAAAAATGCTTTATAAGAGCTGGGGGGTATTATTATGTATCATTATTTATATTGTAGTAGCACCTAGAGGCCCGGACCCCATTGTGCTAGGCACTGTACAAACACAACAAAGAAATGGTCCCTGCCCAGGAGAACGTATAGTCTAAGACCATAGACAACGGGTGGCTCCTACAAGCTCTTCAGAGCAGGAACTCTCTTCCTATGCCTCAGCACTGCACTGTGCACCACGGAGCCCTGATCTCAGCCAGGGCCTCTAGGCATGAGTACAATTCAGATAGTGATTATGGAGCCTCTTTTCCGTTGTGGTCCCTTGCATCATTGGTTCTTCTAGGAGGCTAACGCCGTGAGGATTGTCCTTTAGCCAGACTCTTCCGAGCAGCAGGTCATTTCCCTTCCAGGGATCGGCCTGTAAACATCTGTCACCCTCTCTCTGCCAGGCACGCCCGCAGTCACAGCCCCTCCAAGATGAGCTGGGGCATCCGAATGCAGACAGCAAGGAAAAACGGGTGCTTGTAACAGAGTGGCCTGCCCCCCTGAAGGGCAGGGGGCCGGCCAGCCCTGTTCACTCATCGGATGCAGCTGAGAAGGGGACAGGTGTTCCATATGAAGAGCTGCAAGTTCCCAGGGAGAAGCCCTGAGAGCCTTGGCGGGGTTAGAAAGCCTCAGCTGGAAGTTTGGTTTATCCTTTGGGAAATTGTGGTGGGATGGCCAATAACTGGTGCCCTGTTATTATGGGTGTGGTTGATAATCCCCCAGGCTGGTGAGGATGAGGAAGGTTTCTAGGGCTACTCCCCACAGGCTGAGGAGGGAGTTGAGTCTTCAACGATTGCTGAGATCACCATCGAAGGTAGCCGGGAACAGGGTCACTTGACCACTGGGAAGGTGGACTGAGATCCACCCACTTGGTCCAGTTAGGCTGGTGGAGAGCTATTGACTAGTAATGACAGGCAGTCACTCACCTGGGCCGGATTTGAACCACTACGCTAAGGGTGACCGGCGCTGGTTCCCTTTCTGAGATACCTACCCCCCTCTGTGTACCTCGTGGGTCTGATGCTCTGCTCCCTTGCTCCTTGTGTTGCCATTTATACCCGTGCAAAGGGAGTGTCACATGCTGCAAGGCAGCCATGTTTTACGCTCGCTTTGCATTATTGTAAATTGCTACCCAAGGGGCAGGGCAGCGGAGCGTCAGGCCCAGCTTCATTGCTCTAAGGGTGCTGGGCAAGATCTCAGCTCAGATGCACGGTCACTTTCAGTCTAGAGATGGGCATGAAGCGTCAGATTCCCTGGGCCTCAGGCCCTCTCCTGCATCATCCAGGACCCACCGTTCTCAGTTGCTGGTTCCTGGACTGGCACATGGAGGCTCTGATCCAATTCTCAGTGAAGTCGATTTGAGTCTTTCCACTGGCTTTCATAGGCATTGGATTGGGCCCTGCTGCAGGCTTTGGTGACAGGTACCTTGGACTCTCTCTTGTTACGTTTGGCCCTGATTCAGCAAAGCATCTCAGCACGTGCTTGACTTCAAGCATGTGCCTATGGTCTGGTCTGCCCACAGAAATTACACTAAGTTAACTCAATCGGCTTCTAAATCTATTGAATTAAATTGGTGAGACCTGCTTGTGTGGCCTCTCTGAAATCAGTTTAAGAGGTAGATTCATTCAATAACAAACCAGTTTTGCTGATAAGCTAAACCAGTATAAGATGGACCAGTATAAGTTATAAACCAGTTGTAAGGGGGTTGCACCTGTTTAAATCAGTATTTAAACTGATGCAACTTATCTGTGTGCAGGGGTAAAATTTTCAAAAATGCCTATGTGCATTAGGAGCCTACACCCCATTTTTAAAAGTGACTTCAGCTCCTACGGCCCAGATCCTAGAAGGTATTTAGGTGCTTTTGAGGATCTGGGCCTAAGTGCCTAGAGGACATATTTTCAAAGGTATTTAGAGGCCTAAAGATGCAGATAGGTGCCTAGTGGGATTTTCACAAGTGCCTAAACAAGTTAGGTGCCTAACTCCCTTTGGTTTCAATGGGATTGTGGCCCCAACCTGCTTTTGAAGATGCCATTATGTGTTTCTCTGCGTCTTTAGGTGCCTAAATACCTCTGAAAATCTGACACTAAGTTATTTCTGAGTCTTTCAGATGCTTTTGAAAATTGTATCCCAGGCCTTCTGAATTCCAAACCCCAGTCTTACCACCCTGCTTGGCATCTCTTTCATTACCATTAAGACAGGCATCTAAGACAATTGACACAGCATTAAAATAACGTACATTGTTCCGAGTTCTATCTATGGGTCTGCCTACTGTGACAAAGTGGGGGATTTTCTTGTTTTGTGTGGGTTTCCAATGGTTTGCATGCGGAGGGGGTGGGACTCAGTTTCCCTGGGTGTTACTGGTTTAACGAGGGGAGGGGAGAGGGAGTTTGTTGTTACAGAGGACCGGAGAGGGAACTTGGGACCCCAGCCAATGGCCTGGAGGATGGATACCCCAGCGACCGGTGACCTGGCCACCTGGTGACCTGGAGGCCCAGCTCAGGAGTCGCAGCCGGTTCTGGCCAGTGGGAGGACAATGGGCTGCAGAGAGAGGACCCAGTGACCTACCCTATAGTGGCACAGCTGTAGCACCATAGTGTAGATGCTTCCTACATCGCCGGAAGGGGTTTTTCCATCCCTATGAATTAATCCGTTCTTCCGTCGACCTAGCTGCCTGTGCATAGGGGTTAGATCACCCTAACTGCAGTGCTCAGGGCGTGACATTTTTCGGAGCCCTGCGTGACGCAGCTGTCTCAGTCTAACGTTTAAGTGTGGACCAGGCGCATGACACCCATTCCAGCCCACTGAAGTTAGCAGAGTTGAGGGGAGATGGCTGAAGGCAGCCTGTTGCTGCTTTTTATTGCCTTCCCAACGCTGGTGCAATAGCTAACTGATATCTGCGGTCTTTTGAATGGGGAGGCAGCGGGGCCGGGGCGGGGCCGGTGAGGCTGACGACTCGTCCGAAAACGTGGCGAACCGCCGATCGGGCTGACGTTAATAAATAAGCTGTCGCAAGCAGCCAGCCGGGCTCGGAGGAGACTCATTGCTTTTGCTGTTTGCTAAAGAAAAGACATTCGTAAACCAGGTTAGTCACAGATCTTTAAAAGGCAGCAACTGCTCCCACCAACTGCAGCCTGCCACGCGGAGTTAAATATCAAAGGGAATTGAGGAATACTTTGCACTTTCTTTCCTCCCCCCTCCCCCCCCGCTCACTTTAGCTTTTTATTGAAGTCGTGTTCGTGTAGCATATAAAATCGGAGCTAACAATACGCCCATTCAGCCCACAGCCAGGGCCCATTCAACGTGTGCCTTTTTTTCCCCTCGTAACACCCCGTTGGTCTGTGTTTTACTAAGGGAGCTTAAATACGAAAGAGCAGCACCGATGCCGAAGTCTAGATTAGGTTCAGGCCCGAGGAAGGGGCTGCTCTATCCAGGAGCCCACAGCCCTTTCCTCCCAGAGCTCCGCCTTGCAAGGGGGAATGGATGGAAGGCGAGTTCTTCATTGCACCTCTTTGCCGGACGCGGCACACGGCGCTTGGCACAGCTGGGTGTGGCTCCCTGCTCCCCGCCCACTGGGGGGTCTGGCTCCAGTCCCAGAGTCGGTCAAAGGCAGCCCCGTGTGGAAGAAGAGGGGACGAAACAGCGACTTGTAACCCAGGCCGTAGCATCTTGCACTGCTGTGGCGCGCTAGGGGTGAGGGGGTCTAAAGAGCGCAGCTCCCCGTTAGGCTCTGAGTCTGTGCTCACGTTTTCACAAGGGCCCGGCCGCCCCTGGGGTGGATGTTGGGGGTTGACCCACCGGTCGTCTATGGTTGAGCTCATTTGAGAATCTGGCCCCAGTTGTGGGAGCTGAGCCCTCGCCGTCCTCAGAAGCAAACATACAACGGGAGGAGGAGTCTCCAGCCACGCTTGGCCCTCGAGCGCTTAGCCCTCCTCGAAATCTGGAGTCCCGTTTCCATATCAATGGCCCGTTGGTCCAGCCCCCTCTCTCCCCGCGGGATGGAGGAGTTTCCTTCGCCTACCGGAAGAAAGTTCTTGACGTGGTTTGGAAAAAAAACGGGCCAACTCCTCCACTGGTGTCAATCTGGGTAGTTCTGTTGACTTCAAGCCTATGCTGATTTGCACCGGCTGGGGATCTGGCCCATTATCTCCCATGGAGTGATGCTGATTTACACCGCCTGGGGATCTGGCCCATTGTCTCCCATGGAGTGACGCTGATTTACACCGCCTGGGGATCTGGCCCATTGTCTCCCATGGAGTGATGCTGATTTACACCGCCTGGGGATCTGGCCCATTGTCTCCCATGGGGCGATGCTGATTTACACCACCTGGGGATCTGGCCCATTGTCTCCCATGGAGTGATGCTGATTTACACCGCCTGGGGATCTGGCCCATTGTTTCCCATGGAGTGACGCTGATTTACACCGGCTGGGGATCTGGCCCATTGTCTCCCATGGAGTGATGCTGATTTACACCGCCTGGGGTCTGGCCCATTGTTTCCCATGGAGTGACGCTGATTTACACCGGCTGGGGATCTGGCCCATTGTCTCCCATGGAGTGATGCTGATTTACACCGCCTGGGGATCTGGCCCATTGTTTCCCATGGAGTGACGCTGATTTACACCGGCTGGGGATCTGGCCCATTGTCTCCCATGGAGTGATGCTGATTTACACCGCCTGGGGTCTGGCCCATTGTTTCCCATGGAGTGACGCTGATTTACACCGGCTGGGGATCTGGCCCATTGTCTCCCATGGAGTGATGCTGATTTACACCGCCTGGGGATCTGGCCCATTGTTTCCCATGGGGCGATGCTGATTTACACCAGCTGGGGATCTGGCCCATTGTCTCCCATGGGGCGATGCTGATTTACACCAGCTGGGGGAGTGGCTGTAGATGACCTAGGCTGCCTTCCCCAGGGCGATTTCCTCTGCACGGTTAACCGGGCGGTAACTGCCTGGCCCGTGGCCCGGCGGGGGACATACAGGACTGTTTATAACCATCCAGACTGAGGATTTGCCTCCGTGCTGGCCCCAGTGCAACGACGCAGGGGAAGCAGCTGGTGCCTCCCTTAGCTCTCACTTACACCTCTGCTTCCCCTTGGGGGGCTTTGTGGGGTGCAGAACCCCCAGGGGTCATGGCTAGCCCCCTCCCCGGCCCAGCCCAGAATGCCCCCTGCCCCGGGCTCTGTGCCAAGCTGGCTTTCTACTAGGCAGAGGGGTCGGAGCTGGCCTACAGGGGCTGCAGGCCAGCGCCAAACAGGGGCCTGGACTTTCCATGGCGCTGAGGCAGCAACGCGGCTTCTGGGGCCTGGTCCAAGGATTCCGTTGAACTCAACGAAAGATTCCCACTGACCGTGACGGGAACAGGAGCCGGCCCTGGGGGCTGCCTTGCCGTGCATAGGAAAACTCCCAGTGACTTCAGCTGGCGCTGGATCGTGCATTCTGAGGTCATTCTCCTTCCATTTGGACGCTGGAGCATTTCTTCCTCTCGCTGACCCTGACAGCTTATTTCATTCCGTCGACGTAAGCGCCTGGGCATCCTACCTGTAATCCCTTCCCACGGCGAGGCCAGGAATCAAATCCCCACCAAGTCACTTCTTCCCCCAGCCCGTTGTCTTGGACTGAGTTCTTTCTGTGGCAAGGCAACGTCACTCGGAAATATAAGTCGAAAGGGAAATTCTGAAGCACCTTCCTGTTTCTTACATTATTCGGTGTAATAAATTCTCCATTCTCAAAGAGGTGACTAATATTTCAGGCCACTTTCTACTAAGCTGATTTCCTGGCTATGCGGAGCAGAAATATGAAGTTGAGGAATCGGAGTAACTGGAGTTACTTGCTATCTTCATTCCCGGTGTTATTCAGGTCCATAGCCTGTGGGCCAGCATTCAGGGACGGCATAAAAACCTTGGATTTTCTACGGAGTCTATGGGAGTTGGGTGTTGTTCTGCCATTGACTTTTAATCTGATTTGAGCACCTAACTCCCCTGGGAGTCTTTGAAAATCCCAGCCTTCTGGTATATCCCTTGCACTCAACCTATGGAAGATTTACATGGAGAGGCAGTATCGTCCAATGGTTAGAGCACTAGTTTGACTTGGGTTCAACTCCCAGTACTGCCCCAAGCTGTGTGTGTGACCTTGGGCAAGTCACTTAGCCCCTCTGGATACGTCTACACTGCAAAAAAACCCCACCCCAAACCCAACAAACCAGCGGCAGCGAGTCTCAGAGCTCGGCTCAAGTGACTTGGGCTCCCGCTTGGGGGTAAAAATCGCAGTGCAGACATTCCCGCTCAGGCTGGAGCCTGGGCTCTCAGACCCATCGCCCCCCCCCCCCCCACCTGACTACACTGCAAGCCCAAGTCAGTTGAGCCAGGCTCTGAGACTTGCTGCTGCTGGGTTTGGGGGATTTTTGCAGTGTAGACGTAATCTGTGCCTCAGTTCCCCACCTGCAAAATGTGGATAACAGCAGTGCCCTAGCTTGCAGGGGGAGTGTGAGGATAAATCCGTTTAAGATTGTGAGGTGCTCAGATACTGTGGTATTGGGGCCAGATAAGCAGGGCCGGCTCCAGGCACCAGCTAAGGAAGCAGGTGCTTGGGGCGGCCAATACAAAGGGGCGGCACGTCCGGGTCTTTGGCGGGAATTCGGCGGCGGGTCCCTCAGTCCCTCTCTTCCTCTTTGAGCTACCGCCGAAGTGTAAGAGAGGGAGTGAAGGACTCGCCGCCGAATTCCCGCCGAAGAATGGAGCGGCGCAATTCAGCTGCCGCCGAAGTGCTGCCGATCGGCTTTTTTTTTCCCCCCCGCCACTTGGGGCAGCAGAAAACCTGGAACCGGCCCTGCAGATAAGTACCTAAGGGCTGGTCCACACTAGGGGCGGGATCGAACTAAGATACTTCGACTTCAGCTACGCTATTCGCGTAGCTGAAGTCGAAGTATCTTAGTTCGAATTTGGCGCGCTTACCTCGCGTCCGCGCGATCGACGTTCGCGGCTCCCACGTCGACTCCGGTAACTCCGCTCGCCCTGCAGGAGTACCGGAGTTTGAAGTAGCGCGTTCGGGGATCGATTTATCGCGTCCAGACAAGACGCGATAATTCGATCCCCGATAGTTCGATGGCTACCCGCCGATTTCGGCGGGTAGTGTAGACGGGGCCTAAGATAGACAGAATCCCTTTCCCCACTGGAATCCAATGAGAATCCTGCTTTCCATCGTTCCAAAGTGCAATTGTAACATGCTGGCTTGCCTAGCACCATGGTGGCTGGTCTACACAGAGAATAATAACCTACTACTATTCCAGCTACTGGAGACACTCCTTTAGCTCAACTAGGAGAGACCCACTCTTGCTCAGGGCTAGATTCACTGCTCAGCAGCCACAATTGGTGTCTGATTATGGGCGTTGAGCTCTTGAAAATTCTGGCACTAGCACTGACAGTTGTGGTTTCCCTCCCTGGTCTCAGCTCGGGCAGGAGGACTTCTTACGCTCATCCCAAGGGGGAAACTCTGATGCCTTGATCGTATTGCACAGCATCTTATCCCACAAACAGTCGCACTGAAGTGACACTGCTCATGGAGTGAGGAGCTGCCCAAGATGAATGGGGGGGACTGGAATCTGTCCCTAAATTTGCTTCCCAATAATACAGCTACAAGTCTCCTTGTGCTGTGGATTTTTCTTTTAACAAGGGCTGCCAATTAATCGCACTTAACACAAGCGATTAACGCAAAACCAATTAACCAGATTTAAAAAAAAAATCGCAGTTTTAATCCCACTGTTGAACAATAATAGAATACCAATTGAAATGTCTTATAAATATTTTTGGATGTTTTTCTACATTTTCAAATATATTGATTTCAGTTGCCACACAGAATATACAGTATGTAGTGCTCGCTTTATATTATTATTTTTGATGCCAAATACTGGCGCTGTAAAAAAGATAAACAAACGAAATCGTGTTTTTCAATTCACCTCATACAAGTACCGGAGTGCAATCTCTATTGTGAAAGTGCAATTTAGGGTATGTCTACACTACGGGATTACTCCGATTTTTTTTTACTGTAGATTTTTTTTCACGTAACTTCAGTCAAAACCTACAGTCCATTCAGTATTCTTGAATATCCCATTCTTTCGCAAGATCCACAAAATGCTCTGGACATGTTTCAGCATAATGTCTCTCTTCAGTGTGCGTTACTGTTACAGCAAAGACTGCAGTGTCCAGGCAGCATCCATCAGGTGTACCGGGACTCCAAGATAACTGTGATTGCTCAAGGATGGCCAGTGATAGCCAGTCAAAGCAACAGCTTGTGCATTTTTCAGAAGCTCCAACTTTGTAGTCTTCTCGTTGTGATATAGGTCTCATATTTGCGATGCAATGGTTCCTCAGGAGGGCAAGGTGTCTGACGGATTGGAAGATGCAATTTGAATAACATTCTGTCGTTTACAATGTTGCGTGGTCTGCAGTCCATAGCTATCTGCTTTGCAATAGCATTGGGTAAACTGTTGGACTTTGTTTGATCCACGGGCTTGTAGCGATCCCGAAACTCTGGAAGCGTACTCTGTCACGGCTGGCAGGATTCATTTGCTGTCGGTAGTGCAAGAACTGGAGATGAAAGCATGTTTAGCGTGTAGGTGGTACTGCAGACTTGAAGTACGTTGATGGTATTGGAACTCAAGCCTTGCAATAGCTACAGATAACCGTCTTTTTATCCAGGGAACCATACGGACGTTTTTTTTACATAAACTTCTCATTCAAAAGCCCTGAACTTTTGTAGCTTTGCTGCATTAACTTTTTCTGATATTTAATCACCAGATCATGAGAACACAATAGAACTGTGCCAATGTCCGCCAAGCGATGAAGTACAGTAAGTGAAGAGGGTCAAACCAGAGGTATGCTTGTTTTAAAAATAATGCGTTCATTTGTTTTGCGTTCACTGCGATTAATTGGCAGCCCTAAAAATATAATAATTCTATATTTGTAAGTCACACTTTCACGATAAAGAGATTGCACGCCAGTACTTGTATGGGGTGACTTGAAAACCACGATTTCTTTTGTTTATCTTTTTTGCAGTGCAAATATTTGTAATAAAAATAGTAATATAAAGTGAGCACTGTGCACTTCGTATGCTGTGCTGTAACTGAAATCAACACATTTGAAAATGGAGAAAAACACCCACAAATATTTATAATACATTTAAATCGGTATTCTATTATTGTTTAACAGTGCGATTAAAACTGCGATTAATCGTGTCTTTTTTTTTTAATCTCGCGGTTGACTGCGATTCTTTTTTTTCATCGTTTGACAGCCCTACTTTTAACACAAGGTTTTTGAAAAGACCAGGTACCCCGATCTCCCCCAGTAATGGACACATCAGGCACATCAAACCCCCACTCCTTGGGGTCCAATATTTTACTCCAATTCTATTCTCTATAGCAGGGGTCGGCAACCTTTCAGAAGTGGTGTGCCGAGTCTTCATTTATTCACTCTGATTTAAGGTTTCGCGTGCCAGTCATACATTTTAACGTTTTTAGAAGGTCTCTTTCTATAAGTCTATAATATATAACTAAACTATTGTTGTGTGTAAAGTAAATAAGGTTTTTAAAATGTTTAAGAAGCTTCATTTAAAATTTGTGTATTAAATTAAAATGCAGAGCCCTCCAGACCGGTGACCAGTGTGAGTGCCACTGAAAATCAGCTCGTGTGCCGCCTTCGGCACGCGTGCCATAGGTTGCCTACCCCTGCTCTATAGGTTCTCATCCCGCCCTCATCAACACAGTATCCCACTGGCCAGTCGGGCATTAAAGCAACATGTTGAACATCTGTTATTCTCTCTCCCATCCTCTCCCCCGGGGGAGAATTGTGTGGGCAGGGGAGGGTTCTGTTTTGGTAGGGTTTTGTTGTTTAAAGGTCCGTGTTTACGTTAGTGCAGGTTGGTCGGAGCAGCGCTCCTGGGACTTGGAGTGGAAGGCGGGGTGCTTTGGGCTGGTCCTTAGCTCCTGGGGGAGTTTGTTGCACTGGCTGGCCCGGCCCCCGAGGAAGCACCAGCTCCTGCTCAGAGTAGCTTTGCCCTTGTGGTAGAAGATTCCACTGAGCCTGTGACTCCAAGATAACTGTGATTGCTCAAGGATGGCGAGTGATCGCCAGTCAAAGCAACAGCCCACTGAACACCTTGCAGATAAGGACCGGGACCTTGCACCGGACTTGCTAGTCTGTGGGGAGCCAGCCCGGAGAGCGGAGGTCAGCTCTGATGGGCACGTGGCAGATGGGCATTTCCTGTCTTTAACAGAGCAAGGCTAAGCCATCGGCCCCCACCCTAAGGTCCCACCCTGGCCGCCTTGGCCCCAGACCATGGCTGGTGAGACAGCCCTGGTCAAGAGCAGAGTTGGTCAATATTTCCCCAAACCTGCTAGTTATAACAGGGGCCTGGGAACCCCCGGCCCAGCTTCTCCCGGCTCCTTATTGCCCATAAATTTCCTGCCAACGCCCCCCCCCCAACCCCGGGATCTCTGGATGAAATGCACCACCTCCCTTTGCCCAGCGCACACGGCCGCAGACTCCACTCCTTTCTCTCCTCCCTCGCTTTCCTGACTCACAGGTGCAGTGGTGGACAGAAAACACAGGGGTCCAGCAGACAAGCTTTACATCTGCACAGGTGGGGAGGCTGGGAACTGATGACTAACACAGATGCTTATCCAGCTGTGTGGGGGGGAGGAGAGACAGAGAGAGTGCGGGCGGCAGAGTGTGTGTGTGTATGTGTGTAGGCAGCAGGGTATGTGTTGTGTGTGTGTGTATGTGTGTAGGCAGCAGGGTGTGTGGTGTGTGTGTGTGTGTGTGCAGGCGGCAGGGTGTGTGGTGTGTGTGTATGTGTGAAGGTGGCAGGGTGTGTGTGTGCGTATGTGTGGAGGTGGCAGGGTGTGTGTGTGTGCAGGTGGCAGGGTGTGTGGTGTGTATGTGTGGAGGTGGCAGGGTGTGTGTGTGTGTGCGCGTGTGTGTGTGTGCAGGCGGCAGGGTGTGTGGTGTGTGTGTGTGTGGAGGCGGCAGGGTGTGTGGTGTGTGTGTGTGTGTGTGCAGGCGGCAGGGTGTGTGGTGTGTGTGTGTGTGTGTGCAGGCGGCAGGGTGTGTGGTGTGTGTGTACGTGTGAAGGTGGCAGGGTGTGTGTGTGCGTATGTGTGGAGGTGGCAGGGTGTGTGTGTGTGTGTGTGTGCAGGTGGCAGGGTGTGTGGTGTGTATGTGTGGAGGTGGCAGGGTGTGTGTGTGTGCGTGTGTGTGTGTGTGTGGAGGCGGCAGGGTGTGTGTGTGTGTGTATGTGTATGTGTAGGCGGCAGGGTGGGTGTTGTGCTTGGAAGGATTTCATTTTTCCTGGGCCTTTATTTTCTTCCTGTCAGTTTCTTCAGCGATATCTGCATTGCGTGGGGTTCGATTATTCCACTCGTCTTGAGGGGACTGACGCCGGATTCCGCTAGTCCTTGGGAACAGTTCATGAATGACTCACCTGAAACTCAGGCTTGTGATTCATCCCTCCGCTGGGTTTTCGAAAGCAGCCCCCTCCCCTGTACACACGCACACACCAAGGTAAATACATCATGCTCCGCTCAGTGCTGCTCACACAAACAGGCCTGTCATCTGCTTCTCTCCTTCCTTCTTCCTTGAGCTTAACCCTTTGCAGGCGTCGCTTCCCAAAAATGCAGCGATGCATTTCTTGCGCTCCCTGGAGCTGCATTAGTCACACGCCACCGGATGGACCCCGCTCTCTGTGGGAGTGCACCGGGGAATTTGTTTCGGCACCAAAGTAATGCAAAACTCCCGGGCCTGCTTTTCCATCACCCTGCACCTGGCGCAGTGCGGAACATCGGTGCAAAGTGCAGGCAGGTTGGTGCAGCCCTTGTAGTGCATTTTGCACCGCAAGGCGGAGTCGAAGAAGGTCGTGCTGCCAGCCTGAGGCTGGGCCTGCGCTAACGTGACTTAGCGAGTAAGCAGGACCTGCGCAAGCCCTGGTTTGTATCAGTGCAATGCGTCTACATTACGGATTGCACTGGCCTAGCTCCAGCAGTGTAACCAGTTTCCCTAGACAAGCCCGTATACGCTTGGGCTCCCTCCTGCAGCACCAGGAGGATACATGAAAATGCTTGGCAGTTACCCCACACTGCTCCGCCATCGGTCTCAAAGCACCATGCAAAGTGAGTAATATTTTCCCCATTTGGGCACAGGGAAACTGAGGCAGAGAAAGGTCAGGGCCCAGATTTTCATAAGTGGCCACAATTATTATTATTTGTCGGTGCCTCGATTTTTGGGCACCCCACGCCCTGGGGCCTGATTTTCAGGGGCGCTGAAGTGAATGGGAGCTGAGGCTTTTGAACTTCTAAAGAAAGACTTGATTCCAGCTTTGGGGCCCAGAGCCAGGGCAGGATGGGGGAAGCCTTCTTATTTCATCCCTGGTGCACCCAGCTGTAGTGCCCAGTCACCCTGGCTGCTGGCTTTCATATTCCTCCCGGTGTCAAACACCTGCGCTAGTTCCTACACCTTCCTCTGAAGCGGCTGGTGCCGGAGACAGGACAGCACCTGAATGGAGCTCTGGTTTGATCTAGTGCAGCCATTCCTAAATGCATCCCGATCGCCTTCCATAGATCCCCTGCTTTGCATCCCCAGAAAATAGAGGGTTAGAAAGTCAAGCTGTGGGGCGGTGCTGAAAGGAGCCAGGCCAGCTGCCAGGGTGAAGAAGATCTTAGCAAATGCTGCATCGCCATGGAGACCTCCTTCCATCCTGCACTTATGGCCCAGCGCATCAATGGGGTAGCTGCAGCCGGTCAGCTGTCACTTCGTGGCTCCTCCCACATTGCATGGACTCCTCCCACATTGCTTCAGACCACACCCCTCTGCCCTTTGCAGAGAATGGGTCTGATCCTGCTCCCATGGAAATCAGCTGGAAGATTCCCATTGACTTCAGCGGGACCAGATCTGTGTTTGTAAGTTGGCCTGGGGACATGAGGCCGGATAGGAAGGTTTAGTCTCTGCGTAGAATTTGAAGACAGGCCTTGTAGGAAGTTGCTACACTCTTTGTCTTGCAAGCCACAGGAGGCGATAACCTTATATTTTTGGAGGATTTTAACCCTTTCTGCACCATTTTACTACAATGGACACCTACGGCCCATGACCCACAGGGCTGGCAGATTTGGTGTCGTTACCATAGTGAGTTGTGGACAGTTTCCCACTGTAGACTACAAGCCAGGAAATACACCAGAGAGCCTGACTTTGCTATAAACAGCTAGGGTCTCCAAAAGAGCCTAAGGGAGTTAGACACCTCTTGACAGTCAATGGGATTTGGGACCCTAGCCTCTAAGAAAATTCCAGCCCCTAAATAGAACGTATTTTCAAGTTGGGTTTCTCTGTCCTGGCAAAGCAGGCAGAAAGAAAAGCTACCTGGGGATTTCGCAGTGAATGGAGAATGTGGTGTGTAGTATTGACACTGGAATGGGGCCAAGTGGTTGATATTTTCCCCAGCGCATCTCTGAAACATTTGAGAACCATCTGCCAGCCTCAGATTTGCAGCCTGCCCACAGAAACTTCACCTCACACGCCTCTGGCTCCTCATCCTCTCTCTGGGGCTACGTCGCAGCCTCTTCGGGGCCAAGAGCCCGGGAGAGCAAGCATCTGATCCCAGACCGGCCCAGTGTCATAGAGTTTGAAGCCAGAAGAGACACCAGATCTTCTCATCTGACCACCCAGCACCCGCACACTAAACCCAGCAACCCAAACTAGACCAAAGTATCACAGCCCACAGGAAATGAAACTATGGTGCGCCACAGGCAGAAATAGGAGGGACCAAGGTGCCCCCAAATGCAGGCAGTTGATTGAGCTAGCCCGAGATGATCCTGGCAAGCGACCTGCCCCCCATGCTGCCGAGGAAGGCGAAAAATGTGTTCACGGATCCCTTTGTGCGGCTCGGGGCTTGCTGTGTTTTACCACACGTGGCAATTAGGGGGATAGAGAAACCCACTTGGGGAACGAAGGGCCAAGACTCCGGGACAAACCTCCAAGCACCCCACAGCCTTATAACCGTGCCCCCGCTGGGCCAGATTCGCCTCTGGTGTGAACAGCTTCACGGACTGCATCAACTGATGCAGCAGAGAATTTGGCCCTCGAGGTGGTACGCGTGGATCTCTTCCCCCACGCTTGATGTTCGAACACTGCCAAGTGTTGGCCTGCTAAATAACATCACTAGAGTCTAGCACCTCGGAAAATAGGCATTGCCATGGGAAATCCAGCCATCCAATCCAATGCCAACAGCTTCCTAGGGAGCTGTGAGAACCCCTGCAGGAGGCAATTATGGGATAACCGACCCCAAGGAATGTTTCCTCCTGACCCCATCAGGATGACTTACGCCCTGAAGCAGGAGGGTTTATAGCTCTTCCCAAATTCTTGGGGCCGGATTTCTTGAGGCACTCTAGCCATGTAAAGGGGCCTTCAAGTGGCGATTTATGGGACTCTAGAGCTCTGTGTGCGGAGTTGGTGCTGCTTTCTGCCAGGGGAGAGCTCCCCCTCAGCTGGGGAATTCTCAGCTGGCCAGCTATGGTTCTATGCTGGCTCCTTTTTGCCACTGCAGAACTGAATCTGGGCCTGCATCTCTAAACCTCGAGCCAGTTTAAAAAAAGATTTCCGCTGCCTTTCACTGCTTGGGCACATGGAACCCGCTGCAAGAAATCGACCGAGATTTAAAGGTGCAGGACACAGAAACAGGCAGAACAGTTCCTGCTGTTAGAATCCTAGAAAGGTAGGGCTGGAAGGGTCGTCCCCCCATGCTGAGGCAGGACTAAGTGGCAGGACTAAGTCCAAGACCATTTTGTCTCATTGTTTCCTTGTGCTCCCCTGCCTGTCTGTGTCCGTCCGGTATCTCCTGTCTGATACTTGGATTGTAAGCTCCTTGAGGCAGGATCCGTCTTTTTGTTCTGTGTTTGTACAGCGCCTAGCACGTGGGGGTTCTGGCGCACCCACTGGGGCTGCTACACAAACCCTCCCATGAAATGCTGCAGATAAAACGTTCTGCATTACTACCACTTACTTAGACTTGAGCTGTGCTGCGGAGGTGATTTAAATGTCATCGTAGCCTTAGAATCTCCTGTGTCTAGTGGCATATGAGGACATGCATGTTCCCCACTGCCAGTTTGACTCCATCATAAACTGTCTCCGTGAGGGCAGCATCCTTTTTGATTGTCCTGTCGTTCTTTGTCCTCCACGCCTTCTCTTCCCCCCGGGTGGAACCCCATCCAAGATGTGCCTTGGGTGTCTGCCGCGGGGCAGTCTGTCGCCACGCCCAAACCACCATAGCCTCCTCTGTCTAATGACTGAGTCTGCAGACTGCTGACCCGTATGAGGCAGCACTTCCACGTTGGTTCTGCGATCTTGCCAATGAATTTCTGAGTCTTCTTAACCTATGCTGGTGGAATGCATTCAGTTTCCTCTTGGGGACTTCCCCCATCTGCCACGTCTCTGAGGCGTACCACAGAGTTGGAAAGATGTATTGCCTTACTACGCCCATTTCACAGATAGGGAAACCGAGTCACGGAGCGTTGCTGTGACTCGCCCAAGGCGACTGAGGGAGTCAAGATCAGAGGTGGGATTAGGACCCAGGAGTCCTGACTCCCATGACCACTGGGACCTTCTGTTTGCTGACAGCAATAAGTTGGCCCTGCAACAGCAACAGAATCCCCAGCTCCGTTCTGAAGGCAGGACTGACGAAAGGGGAAGCTGGATTTTCCAGGCCCAGGTGGAATCTGAAGCAGGAGCAGTTTAAGAGGAAAAAAAATATTTTGACTTGTGCACTGAGCTAATTTACCCAGGGGTCACGCAGAGGGGGTAGATAGGGAAGCCCCAGGGGATCACCTATCTCTACTCAGAAACCTGCTTAACGAGTTTCCATGGACAATGTAGGGTCACCAGTTACACACACACACACACACACACACACACACACTGCTGGCTGTGCTGTGGAGATATCCTACAAATACCGAGGGGCCAGATTTTCAAATGTGCCCAAATCACTTAGGAGCCTAACATCCATTTTCAACAGTCTCTTAGGGCCAGATTTTCAAAGGCCCTTATGTGCTTAAAGATGTAGATAGGCACCTAGTGGGATTTTCAAACGCACCCAAGCAGCTTAGGTGCCTAATTCCCCTGGGAGATAGGCACCTAACTTGCTCCCCACAAAGTGCCCACCTACATATTTAGGTGCATAGAAACCGCCCTTAGGAGCCTAAATCTCACTGGCTTTCAATGAGATGTGGACTCCTAAAGTCCAGATCCTCCAAGGTATTTAGGCACCTGACTCCCATTGGTTTAAATGGGAGGCGCCTAAATGCCTTGGAGGATCTGGGCTGGCAGCTGCTTTTGAAAATGGGACTAAGTCACGTAGGTGTGGAGATGGGGTGTCCACCCCACCCAAGGCCTGAGCAGGTTGGAAAGGGAGAAAGGCCAGCTGGGCAGGGGCAGGCTGGGCTTGTATAAAGCCAGGAAGCTGAGAGTCAGAGGGGGCTGTAGCAGGGAGGAGCTCTGCTCTCACTCCCTAGGGAGAAGGAGGAGTTCTGTGGGAGAGTAAGCCCTGGGATCCTGCCCTGGACTGCAGGCCGGGTCTTTGCAGCAGATCAGCCTGTGATGCACGCTGGAAAACCCAGCCCTGGTTGTGGGCGCTGACTCTGAGCCCTTGGGAATCGGGCGCTAAAAGCTCAGCAGGTGAGCGAGGCCTCTACCTGTGCACAGCATGCTGACCTTGCCTGTCCCTGTCTGAGCTGGGAGTGCGGTGGCCTGGCTTCCTTCTGCTCCAGACTCCGGGGTTATTTCTAATGTGCTGTTGGCCAGTTGGCTTTAATAGTAAATTGATTACAGAGCTTCAGGCTGGGCCGAACTCCTCTGCCAAGATATTACAACCTGCAAAAGAGTCCAAGTGTGTGTCAGAGCTTGGCGCTTCTCCACTGGCTTCCGGGGCAGACAGAAGAGCCTTGACAGGATCAAAGTGGGACCCAGATTGTCTTTGTAAAAATTCTGGGGTTTAGACATGGCTTAAAAAAAAAAAAAATCCAGACGAAACAAACCTACCCTGAGATAGCTGCATCTCAAACATAGTGCTAATGCACCAAAAACCAAGTCTCCTCTCCCTTGAGCTCAAGGAGAAGTTCCTTTGTTTTGTCAGTATAGGGCCTATGACACACAGGTAAGAAGTTCTGATTCCATCTAGTAGAGGGCAGTGCTCTCTCTCTGACCCCCCCCACCCCTCGACAGAGTATTATGCCCATTTTGCAGACGAGGACACCGAAGCACAAAGTGTTCAAGTGACTTGTCTGAGACTGTACAGCAAATCTGTGGCAGAGATGAGACTGGTCCTAGTCAACACTGCTGCCACATTACTCTATTCTCCAAGGGGCCTGAAGATCCGAGTGCCCGGGATATAGAGAGCCAAGCTGCCATTGCTGTCTCTGAAGAATCAGGGCATGGGCCTCTCCCTCCCACCCGAGAAGACAAGCTGGAGCCCTTTGGTGAAGCAGGGGTGGGGGTCTGTTGGGAAGCTGATCAGCTCCCTGATTCTCCTCCCAGTTCCAGTGTAGTGCCACCGTGGGGCTGCTCTAACTTACACCAACTAGCAACAGTCCCCAAGAGACCATCTGCCAGCAGAGCATAGCGGGAGCACAACATGCCCTGGCTGCTCCTCTTCCCTGCCCCTTGCGCTGATCTATAATCTATACCCCTGATCCTGCCATGAGCTCTCTGGGAGCGGGCTCGAGCTGCAGGATCGGGGCCTGAGTTCCTAATGCATGAGGCTGTAGGTAATTAAAAGCAAGAGAATTTTTAAAACCCAAGTTATCTGCCATTCCTTATGCTCTGTGTTTACCTGACACACGTCTTGCATCCTGGTTTTCATGGTGGCAAGTCGGTTTCACTTTCGCTCAGAGTCGCTTTCATTTTCAATTGCTGGGGTCCAGACATTCATTTGTTTAAAAGCAACTGGCTGCGCTAGTTGTCGGGATTTTTCTTTGAATCGTGGAACGGAAGCCTTTGCGCTGGTGTGAGGCTAGCTTGGTTCTGGCCACATTTGGATTTGGAGCTAAGTTAAAGTTGAGGGCATTCCTTTAATATTAAGTTGTCTTCAACTGAACAACGCAGGTGCACAAAGTGAAGCGAGTGTGTGCAGGATCGGGGCCCAGGACTGTCATGTTTTCGCCTCCTTTGCACTCATTTTGCCAGGGTGACAGAAAATGGTGAAGTGGGCTCTGTTCTCTGGAGTGAGTGTATGCAGGATCAAGCCCTTAAATTGCATAAGTAGCATCTTGGGGATTGCCGGAAAAGAGAGACAAATGTATAAAAAGCAGCCAGGCCTCATTCAAGATGGCTTAGCGGTAGGGTGACCAGATGTCCCGATTTTATAGGGACAGTCCCAATTTTTGGGTCTTTTTCTTATATAGGCTCCTATTACCCCCCAACCCCCTGTCCTGATTTTTCACATTTGCTGTCCTACTTAGAGGAGCATTAATTGATGCATAAGGAGTGTGGGCCAGATTCTGCTCTCTTCCAGAATTACTCTGGATTTACACCTGGCCTCACTCTGGATTCGCTTTGGTGTAAGTGAGATCATACTCTCTCACTTTCTGTATCCTAGAGCTGGGAGCGCTGCCTTACCACTTCCCATTAAAATACCCTGTTCCCAGTTGCTTAAAACTTTGCCAAATGTTAATGGGCGGGGACGATGTTTTCCATGCCAGGTATCGACCTCAGGCTGAATTTTTCTGGAAAGTTTCACCTAAAACGGTTCAGCCAGTTCATAGAATGAGATTAGGCGAAAAGCAATTGTTTTGCTCATGTTACAAAACCTCTTGCAGCCATTTCTTCAAGAAGCTCTAGGGCCTCCATGCTTGGAGCATGGGTTTGAAATGTGGCAGGAGGGCGAGGCTGGAGGCAGGCCTGTGCCTTTTGCCAGCTCTGTGAAAATGTGCCCACAGTTGGCCAAATTATAAGCCTCCGCAAAAATTAAATTTGCACATGCTCAGTAGAGACTTGTTAGAGCTCGGGTGATAAATTCTGCCAAAGATGCCATCTGCACTGAGGATGCTCCACCCGCCTCACCGCTCCTATGTGTGACCAGATTGTGCATGTGCCATCCCCACAGAGCAATTTAGCATGCTCCAGCCCAGGACTGCAGGGACCAAGCAGGACTTTCCCTTGCGATTGCTATGTCTGGCTGCCAGGGGTTGCTGCAACACCAGGCAATGGCAGGGGGGCTCTGCTCTCAGTGCTCCCCCCTCGCTGGAGCCCAGGCAGCCTGGAAGAGAAGGAGGGAGGTGAAGGCTGATTGGGATGCCTGAGGCTGAGGGTGGGGAAGGGATGTGAAAAGGGATTGCAGGAGCCAGAGGGGGGGAGGAGCCGAGGGGAGAGGGAGGATATGGGTGCGGAGGAGGGGGACAGGAGCTGGGCAAGGGAGTAGATAGGAGAAGAGGGGGGCCGGGGGCAGGAGCCAGGGAGGAGTGACTAGTGGCAGAGGGGGATGGGACAGGCCAGAGGCACAGGGGCAGGTTGGTCTAAACCCCTAGAGCACACTCCAGCTCCCTAACCTGAGACTGAACCCAGGAGTCCTGAGTCTCCACATTCCTCTGCTGCCAGCAGGTAGCCGCGAAACCCACCAGCCCAAGGCGTCTCAAACTGGGCACCCAAAATGAGTGGACGCTTTTGCCAAATGTTGGCCCGTTGTGTCTCGGTGCCTCAGTTTCCCATCTGTAAAATAGGGATCATGGGCCCTCTCACAGGGGTGTTGTGAAGCTAAATTCATAAGTGTCCGTGACACGCTCGGACGACCGCGGCGAGAGGAACAGCCAGGAAGAAATGAACGACGCTGCATTCAGCGCGGGGTTTGGGCGGCGGGCGGTAGATAAGGCCCGGGGCTGCATATTGACCGAGGAGGAATAACGGAATGAGTCAGGGACTGAAGGCCTGCATGAGCCTGTCATGAACGCCTGGGATGGGAAAGCAGAGGCACAAGGGGGCCCAATCCAGGTTGCCCGGGGCGGCGCCATTCACGGCATCTGCTAACTTTTGAGCGCTGGGCTTTGCAACCTCTGTTCACATCCTTCCCTGGCGGGGCGACCCTGCAGCCAGGCCTAAAGCTGGGGCTTGCCCCACCCGGCTCCAGCCATGAAAATCACCCCCCCCCCCCAATCTTCCTCTGGCCCTTTAAGACAGTGTCGGTGACGCGCCTTCCTTCTTTGAGGCCACGCCCCACGGGGACCAGGCAAAGGAGGGGGGAGGAGGAGAGTGGTGATGGGGGGGGGAGCAGGAGGCTATTTTTAGCCCAGGGTTCCGTCACGTGACGGCGAGTGACGTCACCAAATGTTGTTGTTGGTGGTGGGGAGAGAGGGAGTGAGCAGAGCCAGCTGCAAAGATGGAGGAGAGGAGGAGCAGGAGCAGGAGCTGGTGGCGGTGGTGAAGGAGCAGGAGCAGGAGCGGGGGCAGCCAGATCCCTGGCATAGGTGGGGCAGAGCCAGGGGGCACCAAGCCAGGCTGGGCCCAGCTGCAGCCACCCCCCCCACCCCCCACCCCACCCCACCCCGTGCAGCAGCAGCCGCGTGAATCTCAGCAGCTGCAGGTAAGGGAGGGGCCCGTCCACCCAGGGGACACAGTGCACCAGCCTCTCCCGGGCTCCTGCACCATGCCAGCGCCCAGGAGAAGGGGAGCCGGCCCGGCGGCTGCATGCGGTGCTCCTGACACCGGGGAGGGGTGCAGGGGGCAGCCCTCCTTCCCCATCTCCCCCCCCCCCCCCCCCCCCCCCAAGAACAGGCTTTCCACCTGCTGCAGGGAAAGAGGGGGAAGCCATACCTGTGACAGGTAACCTGCCTGTGCATGCCCAGAGGAGCAGGGGCCGGGAGGGGTGTCCAGCCGCTGTTGGTGGCTCAGGGCTTTGTTAGGGAATGTTGCAGGGAGAGGAAGCGCTGGGAGATGGGGGGCGAATTGGGCTGGGCAGGGCAGGGGGAGGTGGTGGAGGCAGGCACCGCCTGCCTGGTGCATTTGCAAGGTGTGTGCACCCTTGGGTTGGTGTTGCTAATGCACCCTGCTGCTGCCAGAGATGCCCCGTCCTTCCCTTGGACGGGTACACGGCTTTGTGGGGTGTGTGTGTGTGGGGGGGATCCAGGCACCTAGGTGTGCAGAGGCTGCCAGGACAGGCAGTGGAACAAAAGGCAGAGACTGGATGGTTATGAAACGGCAGCGCAGAATGCCCAGGCTGCCTGCATGTATCGGGGGGAGGGGGGGGATCCAGCGCAGGGGGGTTGGCATCAGGAACGTTGCCTCCTGTTTAGACGGTGCCTTTCATCAGGACTGGCTGAGCTCCAGGTTGTGTTGTGTGTGTGTCTGGTAGGTCGGTCGCGATTCTCGGAGGATGTGCTTGCGGGTGTGAGACAGGGTGTGTGCGCGCCAGTCACACCGCACTCATTGGAAGCAAATTGGGGCACATGGGCAGCAGTGCTTGGGGGTCAGGGTGGTGGGGTGGTTTTTCCCCGGGGGCCTTTAAAGGGGCGGGTCGTTCTGGAGCTCCCCAAGAGAGTGCATGCTCCCCCTGGTCTGCATCCCCTTAACGGTGCCTGGCCTTTGCAGCTTCTGGAGGCTACGTGTGGGGTGCAGCCCTGCCTCCACCCCCTGGATCCCTTTCTCTGGAAACCTCGTAAGGACTTAAACTTTGTGCCGTGGAGACCAAGGGGATGCGAAGCCGGTTCGGATGCATGAACGCCCCCTGCCCCAAATCCCCATTATTTTGAATCGAAATCTCATCTCTTGACTTCAGGCTTCGGCGCTTTGTTTCCCCATCGCTGGTTGGACCGTCAGGGCTAGGGTGGGAGAAGGAAAACGTGTGTATTATTGCCTGTGAGACAAAGGTTTGCTGATGCCTCGTACTGCACGCTAGCCGTGTGCTATAAATACTAAGCCGGGGGGAGGGAGGGGTGCATGCAGGGGGAATGAAAAGGCTCCCGAGCAGCAGCTGCTCTTAAATAATTTATCCTTCCTACTTGCATCCTTTGGAGGAGGACCGTCTGGAATATTGCAGTGCTCGTAGCCTCATTGCCGGGCGATGGGTTTTGTTTGCGTGGTCCCTGGACCGTTCTGCTGGTGGATGGAGGCGCGAGAGGAAGCGCTGGTCTTTGGGGCTCGTTTTCCCTTTTGCTTTCGGAGCTGGACGGTTTGCCGGCTGGGGTGGGGGGACGCTGGTGTGTGTGTGGGATTCACTCCCCTCCTTGCTTTCCTTCTCCATCTGTCCCTTGTTATCCTTGCAGGTGACCTGCAAAATGGGGCCATGGCAGGAAAGAAGTTCCTCCGGGAAAACGGGCTTGCTAATGGGTTGTCTGTGTGTTCCGTTCGGATTGCCAGGCCCAGCACGCCCCGGTGCTGCAAATGGTGAGCCAGATTCTGCTCTTGGCCACGCTGGTGTAAATCCGCAGTAACGCTGTTGACTTCAGCGGGGTTACTGTGGACGGATGCGGGTGTAGCTGAGAGCAGAACCTAGGCCGTGAGCTGGGCTGCACGGTGCAATACGCAGTCTGGTGGTGACTGTGAAGGACCCCGGAAGGATCAGAGAGGTTAGAGCTGAGAGATTGGTCAGGTGCCATCCAGCCCATGGGGGAATGGACGACGGGACTCCTTGCTCTTCCCTTGGAGAGGTCTTTCCATGCCCTCACGTAGCTTGCTGCTGGGAAATATTTCCTAGTATTCATCCTTGTTTTTTTTCCCCTCTCCGTTCCTGTCCTCCTTGCGTAATAAGTAATGCCTCCTCCCTGCGTGCTTACACCCTTTCGGATGTCTGCGGAGCGTTACTATTTCTGTCTGCCCATTGTTTAACTCTTTAAACCTTTCCTCCCAAGTCAGAGCCCTTCGCTCTCGGGGCTCACGCTGTGCCTAGGACGGGGCGTGATCTTCCAGATGCAGTCGCTCCTACCCAAGAGGAGGAGGGACAATGATTACAGAGGCCTCAACTGGGATCAGGGTCTCATTGTGCTGAGAGCTGGACCAGCTTATCATGAGACAGTCCCTGCTCAAAGGAGCATATGGTTTGAATGGGGACAAGGGATGTGGAACACAGAGGAACATAAGTTTCCAAAAACAGCATTGAGAAGGGAGTTTGGTCTAGTGGTTTGAGCAGGGGGGGACTGGCAAGTAGGATTCCTGGCTTCTAGCCCTGGAGAGGGGAATTGGGTGGGTTAGAACGAGGGTGAACAGGACTCTTGCTTTATATTTCTGTAATTCAGACAGAAATTAATTCAGGGAAGTCCTATGGCCTGTGTGATACAGCAGATCAGACCAGATGATCACAGTATTCCCTTCTGGCTTTATAGATGAAACATTTGCTAGTCCCAAGAGTTCAAAAATCACGAGATGGGCGTAATAAATCTCATGACTTTTTTATTATTATTTTTTTTTAATGTGAGGTTCTTCTTAGTTGACTTCTGGTGCAGCTTCGTGTTTTCAAGCTTTTCTTTGCACCCACGAGGAGCAGAGAATTATTGAGGTAGATGAAGGCTGTGAGATGCTCCTCCCGGAATCACACGATGGCTTTTAAGAAAAAAGCCACAGGTCGCAAGACATGCAGTAAAGTCACAAGCGTTGGCAGTGCTGTGTGCTCTTAACTATGAGCCTGGTCCAGAGCCCACTGATGTTAATGGAAAGGGTCCCGTTGATTTCAGTGGGCGTTAGATTCAGTTAAGGTGAGCAGATGTCCCGATTTATAGGGACAGCCCCGATATTCGGGGCTTTGTCTTATATAGGCTCCTATTATCCCCCCACTCCCTGTCCCGATTTTTCACACTTGCTGTCTGGTCACCCTAGATTCAGTCCCACTGACCGGACTTTCCAAAGCTCTCAGCCCCCCTTGTCTCAATGGGAACGTCTGGTTGCTGAGCATTCTGGCGGACCCAGCCCCACAGTGTCTGCTTCGGAGGAAAATCCATGTCCGAGGCAGCCGCTTTACATTCTTATCCTCAGGGGGGTTCCAGTTCCCTTTTTTTTTATGTTTACAGGCCACCTCTTCTTGGTACCCCATCATTACCCTTTGATGGGGCTCCCTAAAGACCTCACTTTATCCCATCTCCGATCCAAGCTGCTGTGGGGCATGAGAGATTCAGCAGGAGAGATTATTATTAGTTATGAGCCGCCTTGCTGCAGCACTTTGGAGCTGTGGTCATGGACCAGGACCCGTCCTGCTTGGCGCTGTACAAAACACTGAATGAAGAGACAGCCCCGGTCCCAAGGCACTTACTAACCTTGGCCCAAATTCAGATCTTCCCTGGGTTGTCTCGAAATTTGACCGAAATCTGCAGCCTCCGAGCTTAAACGTTGTATGTAGCTAATTTTGGAATCATGATTTTGGCAGCCAGATCCCTTCGGTGGCTTTGAAAATTGGAGCCTTGTTTGTTGTCCTTTTAGTATTGCCACGCTTGAAAGTTAGGCTCTGGGCTGCAGGCAGGGCCTGTGCGCGGCTCGGTATTCAAAGCTTTGGCCCAGCGGATTTCTGATCCGATCAGAGGGGATTTGATTTCAAGAAGGGCCTTTCCTGATTAATTATGTAGCTAGCACTGCTCACTCAGAAAGGATCCACAGGCGCGTTCCGTGCTGCCGTATGTACAGAGACTCTAAATGCAGCTGATTCTGGGGTGGGGGAGGAAATAGCAGCTAGTGCATGGAGGGTAAACTTTGTCTAAGCAGACTGGAGCAGAGCCATAGGCCCATGGGCTCTTGCTGTGCAGAGAGGACTTATTAAAAAGATCCACCCATGGAACTCAGTGGGTTTTACTCTCCTCTCTCTTAGGCTGCTTTTCTGACTTACAGAGGTCTAAACGAGAGAAGATTAAGGCCCACTTGATCTATGATTTGTAGCGTCTAGAAGTCCTTGCTGAGATCCGGGCTGCGTTGTACGCACACATCATAAGAGACAGGCGCTAACTGTCTAATACACAAGGCAAAGGAAGAATTATCTCAATTTTACTGTTGGGACACTGAGGCACTAGGGGACTTGCCCGAGGTCACAAAGGGAGTGTGTGGCAGAGCAGATCTCCCAAGTTGCAACGCAGAGCTTTAACCACAAGAGACTCCCTCTCCAGGAAGGATGCTCGCTGGAGACAGGCCTGTTCGGATTTGAAGCTGTGATTCCAGGGAGCATTTCATGAAATCCCAGTGCTGTGGTTGTGGATGGGCGTTTTGCCACTGACTTCAACAGGGCCAGGACTTCACCCTGGGCTAATGGCTACGAAGCCATCTCGAAAATACAGCGATGCTCCATGGTTGTGTCTGTGACTCCAACCGAATGTGCGCAGTTGCCTAGAGAAAAGATGGGGCTGGTGTTTTTTGTTTTAAGCTGTCTGCCCTGGAAGCTCATCTGAGCATCCAACTGGACTTTTTCCTTCTCGCCCATCGTCCTCAGTCATCCGGATCCGACCTGCAGAATCTTTCCCTCGGTGACACCTGTGTGGCCCTGCTGTCTCCAAGTGCAACCGGAACTGGAACTTAGTTAATGGATTCCGCTGCTGACGTGGGAGTCTGAGCTGAATTCAGCCCATTGTCTCATAGCTCTGCAGGGCTAGTGTGAATGAGAAGCGTTGGCTGCTACCATCAATAGGTCTGACTGTGATATGAGCAGCTCTGTAGGGTCACAGGGGGCTGGTTTCTTTACCCCGTCGTTTCTGGGAGCAGAACCGCGTTTTAAGGGACGGCTAGACCCCGTGTGGGCTGGATTTCAGGATTGTGGCCGATACTGGCCAGTGTAGCAATGAGGTACAGGTTTGGACATCAAGGCCTTTTCTTGTGGGATGAGGTGGGGAAGATACTTGGCCAAGCCTCCGGAGTTATTCCCCTTGGGCCAGATCTCCAGCCGGGGTAAATCGGGAGAGCTCCAGTGTGTTCTTTACCTGCCATAGGAGCCGGGCAGGGGGCTGCGTGATCTAGTGAGCCTGGAATCTGTTACCAGCTCTGCCACTGAGCTGTCGGGTGACCTTGGGCAAGTCACTTCCTGGCTCTGTGCCTCTGTTTCCCTTCCCACCTGGTGTATTTAGACTGTAAGGCCTGGTCTACACTTTCCCAGCATAGTTGTGTTGGTTAGAGATGGGATTCGTACATAGCTGTGCTGATAAAAGCCCGATTGTGGACAGTTCTATCCATATAAAGGCCCTGGGAGCCCCGTGAAGCCGGCCAAGGGAAACCGGCTCGTGTTGCAGTGGGTTTCCCTTAGCAGCCTTCCAGGGGGAAACTGGCTGGAGTTCGTCAGTTTCCTTCTGCAAGCTGTTTATGTAGCCCACCGGCGAGTCCTTTTGTGGTCCCTCCGGGTGCCTGGCCCATGGCGGAGCTGAGTCCGTGACAGCCCCAGATCTAGGAGGATTGGTTCCTTAGCTGTAGCTGTAGCAGCTTGTGCTTTTAGCTCTGGAGGTCTCCAGTTAAATCCCGCACGTGCTGGCCAAGATTTTAACCCCCCCCCCACATCACATAGGGGGCTGGCAGTGGAAGGGTCTGTGCTATCCATTGCAATGCATAGGGAGCCTGCTAAAAGGCAAAGAAGCTGGCTAGAAGGCCCAGTGGGTTTTCCCTCTGCAGGCCTCCTGGGTGAAAGGCCCTCCTGGCTCTTGTGGCTTCTGATAACCCTGGCACGTTAGTCAGGAGAGCAGTCAGTCAGGGCGTGCTCCAGCCAGGGTGGAACTAGCGAAACTGGGAGCCGAACGTGCCTCCGTTACTTGCAGCAGCAGGGCTCAGGTGCGACCCACCCGCATGGGTCCAGAGTGGGGTTTGAACCCAGCAACTTCAGGGCTAAGATCACAAGCCTCTGCTGCGCCGGCTGAAGGCGGAGCGCCGTTCGCTTGCCGTGGCGGGAGACTTTTAGCCTCTTCTGGGGACCGGTGTCGCAGAACGACTGGCCCTCGGGGAGGGTGCACTTCATCTGTGACTGGTCAGCTGCTTGCCGGCTGGGGGGGAGACGGTACCTGGGTCATACAAAGAGACAGACCCAGGGTGAGGGAGGGTCAGAACGGGGTAGGTGGAAGCTGTCCGAGCACAGAGGAGAGAGAGCAGGAGCGGGAGAGAATTGCCTGCGGGAGACCTGGGACACCAGAAACTGGGAGCTGCTGGTGAGGCACTGGGAGGACTGAGCTGGGGCGTGCTGCAGGAAGGCTCATGCAGAGGCCGGTAGGAAGGAGGGCAAGAACCAGCTTTGGTTGGTGTGAGTGAGGCCCAGAAGCAAGGGGTTGGCCGGGGAGGGAGGTTCCCCTGAGCAGGGGTAGGACTGTGGGGTGAGGAGGCCTGGAAGCCGCAGGCAGGAGACCTGAGGTGACCTCGGGGAGAGAAGCGGGCTTGGCGCTCCCAGGGGGATGGGCTGCGGCGTGGGGCCCTATGAACGGGACCGTGTGGTTAATGACTCTGGGGTGGGTGACTCGGGAACAACGACCTTTCAGTGGCGTTGAAGAGGTGCTGTGTTGTAACCTCGCCTTACGCCGGGGTTTGGGGAGGGAACCGTGTTTAGCAGGAGGGCTCGGGGGCCGGTGGCACCGTGTACGAACAAAGGAGTTTGAATTCGCTGCTAACACATTCCTCTGCGTGGGTGGCCGAAGGGGAAACCGAGGCAGGTTTTGCGTGCGCGGCCGAGGTCAACGCCCCTGTTGGAGGGTTTCCCCCGTAACGACCAGGCACTAGAGGGGCAAAGACCCACATTCTCCTAGCACAGCTGTTCTCCGCCGGGCCCATTCTGGGCACCTCTGGAGATCCCTTCGTCTGTGTAGGTTTTTGTATTGTGCGGAGTATCCATTCGTAGGCAGAACCCCCCTCTCATTTAGCAATATGGGAAAGGCCGGATGGCCGTGAGCTTCTGACCGGCGTGTGAACCCGTGGCCATAGGGGCAGGATCTCTTTCCTGAGAGCTCCGTTGAAGCTGCCCCAAGCACGCCCTCCCACGCTGGGTTCTGCTCTCCACCCCTCCACTGCGGCCGGCTGTATTTACTTTAGCACTCAACCGTGCTGCGAAAACCACTGAGTCAGGCGGCCCTGCTTGTCCCACTACACGGCTAGAGCGTGGTCTGGCCTGGCGGCGAGCACGGGACCGGGTTGCCTCCCCGAGCCGTGCCATGGTGTGAAAGCGTGTAGGCAGGCCCAAGACATGCGTGTAGGCAGGCTGAGACATGCTGGAACGGCCTGTGGGGGTGGGGTGGGCGGGGGGGAAAGGCGTGTCGGTCGGGGTGGTGCAGGTGGGACCAGAGATCCGGGAAATGGAGCGGCGGGGAGGAGACCCAGACAGGCAGGTGAGGGGCAGGACGAGGCAGAGTCCCTGCCTGAGAACGCTCCTTTGAAACGCCGCTGCAGCGTGTTCGGTAGCTGTCCCGGGAGGAAGAAGGTGTGGTGCCAACACCCATCGGAGCTGTGAGTGCTCCGTGCCAGCCCCATCCTCCCTACCCCCGCGCCCTCTGAGCTGGGGAGCAGCGCTGGGGCAGAGCCCTGGACCCACCGCCCTGCTTCGGCCTTGGATCCGCGGGAAAGCTGGACTGCTCCAGCGATCCTGGTGTAACTAAAGCTCTGCGGCCCCGGAGGGCTGCTCGGTGCTTAAAATGCTGCAGTGCCCCAGCGAGGATGCTCCTGTGCGGGGTTAATCCACCTCGGCAAGAGGCGGTAGCTGCGTCGACGGAAGAAGCCCTCCCTTGACCTAGCACTGGCTCCGCCGCGGGTCCGGTCGGTGTTCCGGTGGCGCTCAGGGGCGTGGCGTTTTCACCCCCCCGAGCGACGTATTTATACCGCTATAGGTCTGTAGTGTAGACCTGGCTGGGTGCAGTTACACCGGTATAAAGGTGCTTACGTCAGGAGAGCTATTCCTGGGTGGGAAGGGAAGCCAGCTATCCTGGTATAAGCCACCTTTATACTGGTATAACTGGGCCCAGACTGGGGGCTATACTGGTGTAACTGGCTTTAAGATTAAGCTTGATAAGTTTATGGAGGGGATGGTTTGATGGGATAACGTGATCTTAGTCAATAGGTCAATAATGTGCCATCATTGGTAATTAGTACCAAGGGTCAATGATGGGATATTAAAAGTCTTTTTCCTGAGTGTCTGGCTGGAGAGTCTTGCCCGCATGCTCGGGGTTCAGCTGATCACCATATTTGGGGTCGGGAAGGAATTTTCCTCCAGGGTAGATTGGCAGAGGCCCTGGAGGTTTTTCGCCTTCCTCCGCAGCATGGGGCAGGGGTCGCTTGCTGGAGGATTCTGTGCAACTTGAAGTCTTTAAATCATGATTTGGGGACTTCAACAGCTGAGTCAAGGGAGGGAATTATTCCAGGAGTGGGTGGGTCGGCTTTTGTGGCCTGCATCATGCGGGAGGTCAGACTAGATGATCATAATGGTCCCTTCTGACCTTAAAGTCTATGAGAACTATGTCACCACCCCCACCTGGCATTCTACCAGTACAGAATCTGCGTGTGGGCCCGGCCTGAGCAGGCCTCCTTATTTTCCTGACTGTTCTGACACTAGAGGTGGGGAGTGGGGGGCTTGGCTCTTGTGTGCTTGCGATGGGCTGTTTCCTTGCCTGCGGCAATGGAGGGAACCTCTCAGCCCAGCTGCGCTTGGCCAGGCCTAGTGGTTACCGAACAAGAGCGGGAGGCAGAGCCTGGCCGTGTCGCTCGTTCCCCTTGGGACCTTGCACCGGTCACTCGGGGTCTGTTTAGTTTTGAAAGGGCAGGTCTGGCCGGCCACGCGTTCCGGCCGTGCGTGACCACCGCCGTTGTGCACCAAGATCTGGGGCTTGTGTCCGTGCGCGGGGCCAGCTGTGCCTCTGATTGGCCCTGTAGGTTTGGAGCTGCCTGACTTATTTCTCGTGAAATCAGGGCCTTCGTTTAACCTCGTTCTGCATCTCGGCTTCCCCCGTGCGTAAGGTGAGGATGGCCATCCTGCCTCTCTCTCGGGAGCAGGAGGGGCTTAACGAGCCCACGTTTGCACGGTGGTTCGAAGATGAGGCAGGCTGTGTGTCGTTGCCATCGGACGGAGACAATGGTCATTGTTCGTGGTATTGTAGCACCTAGAGGCTGCCTCCAGGATCGGGGCCTTCCTGTGCTGGGCGCTGTTCCTACACATAGTGGGAGGGTAGTTTCTGCCACGAATGGCTTGCAAGACAAAAGGTAGGAGGGGGGATACTGAGGCACGGAGGTGCCGTGACTTGTCCCAGGTCACCCAGCAGGTCAGACCCAGGAGTAGAATCCAGGTTTCCTGAGTCACAGGCAAGTGCTCTACCCACTAGACCGGACTGCCGCTCTGCAGCACAGTCCAGCATGCTTCATGTATGTTCCTGGCTGCTCCGTGCCTGTAGGCTCATGGGTATCAGGCAGCCTGGGAGCCATTAGATCCAGCCCTGTGTCACTGACGTGCGGCCGTGACTGGCTGCGTGTACTGATTAGTCACTTTCAGCTCACTTGCTCTCTCACCCCTTGGTGATAGTGCAGAGCTGGTGGCTTTATCTGTGTGTTCGCACCATCTCCCCCTCCCCCTCCCCAGGGTCACTAGGGTAGATAACCGGGATGGGACTGGAAAGGGGAGACCTGGGCCAACCCGCCTGTTGCTGAGTCATTACAGGACCAAGCATGTGTCTGCGGAGAACACAAGGGAGGGACAATCGCTGGCGTGATCTCCTCTGGGTCCTCTGTCCTCCACCTCAGTCTGACTCAGGTCAGGGAGCGCTCAGGACCTGGGTCCCGGGACCCTGCCGGGGGGCCGGTGTCAGCACCAGAGACCTGGTGTGACTTGGGTCCAAGCCCTGTCAGTCTGCAGTGCGGGCGGAGGTCGAGCCGCAGACCCGAGTCAGCAGGTCTGCGCGGTGCAGTGTGGACGCGTTAGCACCTGGATCCGGTAGCTGTAAAGCAAGTGCAGACTTGGGAGTGCCGAGTCCAGGAGCCTTAGAGGGAAGGCGACTCCCTGCCCCGTTTTCCCCTCTCTACCTGCTCTCCCCCCCCACCCTGGCGGGGCTGGTTAGCCAGGGGCCCTGTAAATGGTAAATTCCTGGCACTAGGAGCGATCTGAGCATCTCCCAAGGGCCTGGCTGTTGTCTCTGCAGCGTGCTCCGAGCAGGCCGGGGTGGTAGCAGATGAAGATGCTTTGTCCTTCTCTAGCTTATGCAGCTTCCCTCCATGAGCGGAGCCTGGCTGCTCCCTCCGAGGCCGGTTAACGTCAGCCCTGTTCCGCGCGTGGGGGCAACGAAGCCCAGAGAAGTGAAGCCACTTGCCCCAAATCACAAAATGCATCCACAGCGGGAGCAGGAAGAGATCCCAGGAGCCCTGACTCCCAGCCCCGGGCTCTAATCCCTGAGCCTTCTGCCTTCCTAAATGTTTGTGCCCACGGGCTGGCAGCCGCTTCATGACACTGACAGTTATTAGCTGGGGGGAGGGAGATCTTTTTTTTTTTTTTAATCTGGATCCGCTGTTGAGAGCGAGCAGCCGCTGACTGCCCAACTCCAGTGTGTGTGGGCGGGCTCTGCCTGTCTAGAGAGCCGTTCCCCTTGTCCGCCTGTTAACAGCTGATACAGAGCCGCAGAAGGTGAAAGGGAGCAGCCTTGCTGAACCCCCCCCCCCATGAGCCTTTACCCCACAGAGCAGCTGTGAAATGCAGCCCCCTCTGGGCAGAGGGCAGCAGCCAATTCAGAGCATGCTACTTGGGCAGGAAGCGAATTTGACCAAGGTTACTGGGGCAAACCCTGCCTCTCTCAGATTCTGCCCGGGGGTATTTGAACCCCAGATGGAGCAGACAAGGACACTCCGTTCCTCTGCATTGTTCGGGCTGTAGCCGGCTAAGACAGATCATAGAATATCAGGGTTGGAAGGGAACTCAGGAGGTCATCAAAGCAGGACCAATCCCCAATTTTTGCCCCAGATCCCTAAATGGCCCCCTCAAGGATTGAACTCACAACCCTGGGTTTAGCAGGCCAATGCTCAAACCACTGAGCTATCCCTCCCCCCTCTGCACTCTTCAGGCTGTAGCCGGCTGCAAACTTTGGGACAGATTCTCAGGGGTGTAAATTGGCATCCCACCAGTGACTTGAACAGCACCACAGCGATTTACGCTAGCTGAGGGTCTGGCTGTTTTTGCTTACACCGCCGTGCCGAGGCCGGCTGCTGGCAGTGTCTGGCACACGGCTGGCTGCGGAGAGTTTAAAGCACTTTCTATCTGAGCTGCAGCGTTTTCGAGGGCTCCGTAGTCGCTTGGAAGATGCTTTAACCCGGAGAGCTTTCCTCAACTCTCCAGACGCATCCCGAAGTGAGAACCCTCCCCTGTGGCTTGCGGTCGGTCGGACACCTTCTCTGCATCAGGCTTGGGAAGTCTTGAAATAGGCTTTGGTTGTCAGACAGGTCTCTGCTGCTGATGTCCTCAAGCCAGCCCTGCTATTCCAGCTCCTTCCGCTCTTTGCAATCAATCTGTCCAGGCGAGAGACGCGTGCCGGGAGCGATGCCCTCCACCGCCCTGCCCCATGAGCATTTGCACCAAATCCAAGTGGTCGTGAGCTGCACTCGCTCAGCGCTGGGGCATGTGGCTACCCAAACTGCAGGGCAAACTCTGGTGTCTCCTGTGCAGAGTTAGGGATTGTGGCAGCTGCCCCCATTTACACCAGCTGAGGATCTGGTCCGGTAGCGTTAATAACAGATAACCATTTGCTCTCCCCTAGCGCTCTTCATCTGAGGATCTCCAAGCACTTCACAGACACACAGTAATTTGATTAAGCCTGACAACCCCACTGCGGATTATATACAGCAGGGTGTTATCTAGAGGGGAGAGCATGTAGCAACTGTAGGCATCGGGACTTCCAGCTCTGCCACTGATATGTTATATGACCTTGGGCAAGTCACTTTGCCTTTCTGTATAATGGGGAGAAATAAGCGTGTGCTTCAGAGGGGGGATGTAAGGTTATTTTGTGCATGAAAGCCGGTGAAGTGCTTTGAGGGCCTCTGATAGAAAGTGCAAGGTAAGTGTTCCTTGTAGCTCCCTTCACCCAATGCTGACATGCGGCCACCTCTGGGGTGGAATTGCAGCAGTTGTTTAACAGCACACAGCAACAGCGTAGATCGTAGAGCAGAGAAGCTTGCTCTGTCCAATGGAAAGTGCAAGGAAAGAATTCAAGGTAAGCCAGAGGGGACCACCAAGCTCTAGTAAAGAGTGCCTGAGGATCGCTGATGAGCACAGGGAGTCAGGGCCACATCTGTCTAAACAGACGGCACCCCCAGATGCCCAGGATAATCTTGAGGGGGATCAGTACTGGCTGATTTGTAGGGTGGGGTGGTGAGCCTGGGATGCAGGCGAGGACAGCATCGGGGCGGAGGGGGGTCTTCGCTCCTCCGAAGGATCCAAACGCCATCTCCCTAGTACAGTCCCCTAGCAAAGGGGGGAGAGGTTGAGACTCCCTGGCCCATGGAAGCCCTGCCTGGGTGAGAGGCAGGTGGAATCCTGTGCAAATTCCCCATCCCCTAGCCCCAGGCCTTGCCCACCTGCAGCCCCTCCCTGCTGGTCTAACCTGGGCTGATGCCCCCCGCTCCCAACCTGGAGCCCCTCCCTGCTCTTCTGATCCTGAGATCCCCGGTACGGCCTTCACGACGCCCCACTATCCTGACCCGCAGCACCCGCTGCTATTCCAATGCCAGCTCCCCCCCGTCTCTCCCTCTGCTGCTCAGCCCCGGCCCCCTCCGGAGCAGCCCCCGGTGCTGATTTTGGGGGTGGGTTGGTGTGGTGATCTCCCTCACATAGGCAGTGGCTCAAACCCGGTTCTCTGAAGGGTGAAAGCGAGCCCCCGTCTGTCTCTTTCCCTCCCCCGGTTGGCCCTCGGAGCAAGAGCCGCTTTCTGGGTTTCCTGTCCCACCGTTTGAGGGGCTCGGAGGTGGAAGTGTGGCATTTTGGGGAGGGGGGCAGGATCCCTGCAATCCCCTGGGGCATGGCTAGCGGGGCTGAACTTGTTGGGGATCTCCAGTGAGGCCCCCGTGAGCAGCTTGCTGGAGCTATTGGCGTCTCTGATTCGGAGGGCGAGATCCGTGCGCCTGGCCTGAGCTGACCCTCTCCCTGCCCTGCTGCGGTGACCCGGCCTGTCCCCTTTCCTCCCGGGACTGCCTGTGCCTTGCCAGCAAACCCCGCCTCGAGCGCTGGGCCTGTGGCCCGTGCGGGGTTAAACCACCGGCCAGCTCCCTTCCCAACACAGACGCGCCCGGGTGCAGGCTGTGAGGAGACGCTAACGGGGCCACCTGTTGAACCGGCTCTGTGGGGGGGTCGGTGTGGGGCTGTGTGTGGGGATCCCGGATGGGGACAGCAGGGGGCTGTAGGTCAGGAGTGAGATGCACTGGCCGAGGGGGTGTGTGTGCGGGGGGGTGACGACTGGAATAACAGGGGGGGTTTCAGGGCTGGATTGGGGCGGGGGGGATCTCAGGGCTGCTAGGGCAGGGGGTGCAGCAGGACCAGAAAGGCTGATCTGCAGAGCTGTGTGTTGGGGAGCCCATGACTGGAATAGCACAGGGGGTGGTAAGCAGAGCTGTGGGGGGGTGGGGGGGTGGGATAGCCTGTGGTGTGTCAGGATTGAAGTACTCAGAACTGGGATAACAGGGATGCTACATGGGAGGCTGGATACCAAGGTCATGAAGGAGATGCCCTGACAAGCCCCTAAAGTCCTGCCAGGAGATCCTGGGAAAATGTCCATCCTGCAGGCCCCTGGCTGGCTTGGGGGAGGTGGCTGGATCTCCTCCCCAGTCTCCCTGGCTCGCTGGCGTGGTGGTCCAGGGGGGCGAGTCGCCCGGCCCCGGGGGCATGGCTCTTGGCAGCGCTCGCTAGGGCAGGTGGAGAGGAGTCAGCGCCGTGACCTGCCAGCGCTCTGGCCCGACACACGAGTCCCTGGGCCGGTGCTCAGCGGATGGGGAGGGCTCATGTGATTGCTCCTCCTGGCTTCCCAGCCCAGCTCCTCCACCCTGTCAGCCCGCGGCGGGGAGAGAGAGAGAGAGAGAGAGAACGCTGCCTCTCCACTGGCCCGATCCTGCAGGGTGCAAAGCTCTGCTGGCTTCAGCGTGGGAACCCTCTTATTGCCCCTCCTCCTGGTTCCTACACACCCCTGGGGGGACTCCCCACCCCACCCCGTTGCCATGTGCAGTGGCTCCCCTCTGACCCAGCTCTCCTTTGCTGCAGACGCCCATCGCAGTGCAGCAGGGCCTGCTGATTGAGATTTCTAGGTCAGCCTTCCTCGCTCTCCTCTGCCTGCCGCCGTCTCCGACGGCCACCCCGTCTGCTCCCCCTGCTCCCCTGGCCTGGGGGCTCGCCCTGCCTTTGTGGGGCCAGCACCGCCTTTGCACACGGCCTCTCCCGGCAGCGATGCTCCCTCAGCCCCGACGTGACCCCCTCCCCCCACAAAGAGGCCGGGGGGCTGGGCCCCTTTGGCAAGGGCAGATTCACAGCTGGGAATGTGCAGATGTGCGGGCTGTGGGGCACTTCAGGATGTGCCCTGCGGGTCCTGCTCCTTCACCCTCCCCCCGATCCCCATGCCTTTGCAGGAGGAGGCTGCGGCCGGCTCGGGGAGGGCACCGCTCCGTGCTGTCCTCTCTTCCAGCCACTAAACCCGGGGCGTGGGCTTCCCGCAGCAAGGCACCGATCTGGTGCTGTGGAGCCATGGGCCGGCTGGGGGGAGCGGGCGAGACTCACGCAAGCCCCCAGGGAACACGGGGATGGATATTTTCCCTTCGCCAATCACGCCCCGCAAATCGCCCCTGGAGGCGAGACATGCAGCGGGGCTGGTGCCGAGCCATCGCCCGGGTGTCCGCTACAGGTTTGGCCCATCTGTCTGCACAGGGCTGCAAGCTAACCCCTAACCCCCCCCCCGCGCCCCCCCCCCCCCCCATGCTGGGGAACATTTCCCCTGCCTTAGCAAGGAGGGGAGTCCCCAGGGCAGCAGGGGCCCGTTTAATCCCAGCTGGGGAAACCAGGGCTCCTTGGGGGTCCCATCTGGAGTCTTCACTCTTATGCCAGTAGTACCTGGAGGCCCTCTGGCGCTGGGGGCTGCATGAACCGCGTCCGAGAGAGACGCTCGGCCCATCCAACTGGGCAAGGGAGCCAGAGGCCCTGAATAGGGAAGCCGATTGTAGGCTGCAGGTGGCAGAGTCGGGACTAGAACCCAGGTCTCGTGAGCCCCAGTCTGGCGCTTTACCCACTAGACGATGCTGCCTGCCTGCCTGCTCCCTCGGCTATCCCCGGAAATGGCTGGCTTGCGCTGGCAGGGCCCTCTCTGGCTGGCATCTGGGCCGGCTGTAGCGAGCTGCGGGCCGTGACGCTGCAGCAGTGCAGTGAGAAATCGTTTTTTCTTGGAATCTCGGTTTGTTTGTAAACGGACCTTTCCCCTGTCCGAATGGGAGACTAGCTGAATTCCCCAGCGCCGGCCCGGCTACCTGGCTCATCTCTGGTGGTAATCCCGTTAGCAGAGGATTAGCCCAGAAGATGCGAGGTGTGTTTGGGTATCAGTGAAGCTCTGCATTGCTGTGTGTGCGCTCTGCCTTCAGGGGAGCCTCTGGCCTGGCGCTACAGGGAGAAGGGGCTAGATCCTGCTGCTGTTGAAATCAAGGGAGGCTTGGATGGGGAGCAGGGCTTGATCCTGGAGCTGTGTGGATGGATTTGTCATAGAGAAACGTTCGGAGTTAACAAATGACTTTCCATTGTTGCTCTGGGTGCCGGATAATAATTATTTGTAAATCTCAAGCGCTTTGCATCTGTCGATCTCAAAGCACTTTACAAAGGAGGTCAGTATCACTACCTCTCAGATGGGAAAACTGAGGCACAGAGGGGCACCAACTTGCCCAAGGTCACCCAGCTGGTCAGTGGAAGGATGGTTTTGTGGTTAAGGTGCTAGGGCTCAGGAGGCCTGGTTCACTTCGCAGGTCATTCATCTCTCTGAGCTTCTGTTCCCTGTCTGTAAAATGGGATCATTGTGCTTCCTGTCTTGTCTATTTGGATTGTAAATCCTCTGGGCCCGGGGTTGTCTCTTGCCATGTCTGCCCAGCACCTGGCACAGCGGGGCCCTGGTCTTGGTGGGTCATGGAAATACCACTGGACTAGAATGTCACTGCCGCCCCTTACTGGAGGGAATTGGAACTGCTCATCTGTGTGTCAGAAGTCCTATACTGCTGATAGCTGTTGGCGCTGCTTCCTCTAGCTCAGCCGGCCTTTGCATTTGGAAGAGGAGGATCCCAGCTCTCGTGGTCGAGTGCTGAGTGACCCCCAGGTTGTCTGCGGTGGCTAGGGCTTGCTTTGTGGAAGGCACTGGTCAGCTGGGTCAGTAGCTTTGTTTGCACCTGCTTGGCTAGGCAGACAGGAAGCTGTGCTCGAGGGCAGCAAAGCCCCGCACGCTGGACAGGGCCCTGTTCTCCTCTCACTCACAGCACTGCTGACTCCGGCCCTCCACAAGCGCAAGGGGAGAATCGAGCCTGCTGGGCGCATGGGCCTGTAGATATATAGGTCTCCCTCCCACATGCCCGGGGCTCCCCCAGTGGCAGATCCTGGGGTCCGGCTCAGGCTAGCCAGTTCTGGGGAGAAGCCCAATCCGCAGAAGGAGGCGGCCCATCACCCTGCCCCTTCTTCTGCAGGAGGGAGGGAGGGGAAAACGGGGGTGTCTTGCCTCGTAGCCCTGGGATTGGGAGGGGTCCAAAGCCTCTGACTGTTGTTGCTCTCCAGCAGGGCTCCTCCGACGGGCTGGCCACGAGGGATGCCTGAGACCCTGGGCTGGCGATAGAGCTGCAGCCAGCTGCGCCTCCTGGGAACGCTGTCAGACGCCCGCCAAGCCGCTTGCTTCCCAAAGACCCTTCGCCGACCGGTCTCTGGCCAGGACGCCGCCTGCCTACCGGACAACATGAACTCCCAGAACGAGTCAGGTGAGCGGGGAGCTCTGTCGGCTCCCTGCCCTGGGCGGGGACAGGGTTGCGGTTCGTACCTGCGGCTCGTGGCTCTAAGCTGGGGGAGGCAGGAGGTGGCCTAGGGGGGCGGGCGTCGAGTATGCAGTTTCCAGCTACTTGGGAACCAAGGGCTCATCGCCTAGCAGGAACGGCTCTGCTATAGACGGGCTTCCAGGCGGCTTTCTCTTCAACTCTCTGAGTGTGTGTGAGGTGGCTGCTGCCCTCCACCCCAGAAGTGGCCGCATTTCAGCGGGTGCTCCAGAGACGCGGGTGCCGGGATCTGCAGCCCCCTACTTGTGTGTGAATTAACCCGTCAGGGCAAACGAAGTTCTTTGGCCTAGGCCCGGATGAAAGGTGAAATGCTGTCGACTTGGGCGAGTCCCCGGGCGTTTGCAGGGTAGTAGCTGGGTTGGACCCAGGCTATTAGAGGGACGAGGTGGGTGAGGTAAGACGAACTCTGCTGGTCTCTCTCGCCGACAGAAGCGGGGCCAATAAAAGATGTCACCTCACCCGCCTTGCTCCGCTCGCATCGGTTATGTTAGCGGCTTGGCAGAAGGAGGTGGGGAGCCAGACTCTCGGTCTTCTCCCCCTGCCGTCGGGCAGCCCACAGACCGGTTCTAACCTATACGGATGGGGAGCTGGTCCCCCCCTCCCCCCAGATGTCTGCTTCCATGGGAACAGGCCCAGCACTGCAGCGGGGGAGCCTTAGATTGGGGAGGAACAGGCCTAATGGAGAGGCAGATTTGCCAGCAGCAGAAGCCAAGTTGGAGAGCTGATGTGCCGGGGTTCCCTGTTCGGGTGGTAAAGGGTTAAGGAGCAGAAAGGAGGCAATCTCCTGTCACTGGGGGGGGGGGGGGTGTTTGAGATCCTGCTCTCCGTAAATTCCACCCCAGAGCTCTGAACTGGTGGTTTCCAGTTCCCAAAAGAGCAGGCCTTTGTCCACCACCGGAGCCCAGCCGGGCCGGGGGGAACCGGGAGCTCTGTTCATCTCATGTCTGTCCCATGCAATGTAAAGGGACGTTGCCTCCCTGCTGCGGGCACTTCCCAGCCCGGGATCTCCCCTCTGCTGCTGGGAAGTTACAGGTCGACCTGGGGCTTGGTATAGTGCTAACTGGGGGCTGACCCATGGCGCCGGGCAGCCTGGAGTATTATCCCTGTTTTACCACTGAAGAAACGGAGACGCGGGGACGGGTAGTGACTTGCCAGCCAGTGTTCGAGCTGGGAAGAGAACCCAGGCGTCCTGCGCTTTCACCGCGAGGCCACGTGTCTCCTGTCCTCGTTGGCCGGCAAAGTCCCGTGTTGTGCTGACTTTCCGCGGAAGAGCAGGGAGGCCAGTGTGGTGTCAGGGGCCCGGGTTGGTGAAATCCTGCCCTGGGTGTACAGGCACCCGGGGCCAGGGCGTCTCCGTCCCGGCGAGGTACCAAGGGACACGTCCCTGCTGGGGATCGGGGGAGTATCCTCAGTGGGACAGATCCATTCGGTCCTCTGGTCCCTGCTCCTGCCAGCGCTCGATTGTTCCCCAGAACATATGTGCTCAGAGATACTGAGCGCCCACAGGGCCCGTTGGAGCCAATGAGAGCTGCAGGTGCTCTGCTTATGGCAGGATTTGGCCCTGTATATATTTAATAAACCTCTTCACGTTTGGTCCTGGGGGGTTGCATTGTCAGTGCAGGCTGAGAATGGCACAGCACATGTCTCCTATGCCCGGGGCGTGCCCGGGTGAAGTTACACCCCCTGTTGATCTGTTAGCTCCGTGGTTCTGAGAGATGTGGGCAGATATGTTTGGGGATCTGTTGGGGTTTTGAGGTTTGTTGAGCTCTTTGCCTGGTGTACCTTGTATTGTAGCATTTTGGGTTGCTTGCTGCAGTGTGTGTGTGTCCCCCCTACCCTCTACTGGGTGGAATTGGGAGTGTTTGACTGTGTGTCAGAAGAACTATACAGCAGAGTGCTTGTGAAGATTCCCCTTTGGCTCAAGTGCAACACAGATAATGGGGTGTGTGTGTGGGGGGGGGGGGGCGGCACCACCGCAGGACCTTGGAACGCAGTTCCCAGGCCTGGATTGTGGTGACAGAGCCAGGCAGTTTAGCTGGCTAAAGAGGCTCGTTCGAAGTAATTGAATGTCCTTTTTACAAAAAAAAGAGAAAGCAAAAGCAAGCTGTAAACAAAGGTTGCGAGGAGCGAGATGGCAGCCGAGCGGTCTCCTTGGCAACAGCACATTTGTGGGCACTGGAGCCCCGGCTGGGAGCAGGCCTCTCAGCGGTTCTGGAAGACGTGCCTGGAAAGCCGCTGCTGTGTTTGTTGCCGTTGAATTTGTGATCCCTGCAGGCCTAATTGATGCGTCTGGAAATGCTCAGGCCAGGGTGGGACGATCCTTTTTTGTGCTCAGCCCCCCCCCAGGCTGTTGCATTGTGCTGTAACCAAGCTGTGGGGGCTGGTGGAGGGCGTGGGACGGGGGGCGGCTTGCTTGGGGTGAGGAGCCTTTGCTTGCCCCTTGCTGGCATTTCTAAGTAGGGCCCCACCCAACTCAGCTGAGGGCCCTGGCGTGCTGGGTGCTGTTTCACGCAGCGTGGGAGACAGGAGCAGGGCCGACCGAGCAGCCCATCGGGCAGGCTGCCCCAGCAGCAGGGCTCCATCGCCGAGAAAACGTTCGGTAGGATCCTGTGTGCTTTCCCCGCTGGATGGGAAACTGACCAAGGATAACCCTGTGGCTGAGGCGCTGAGCTGGGACTCAGGACGGCTGGAGAAAATTCCTGCTTCGGCTACAGACTCTGTGTGACCTTGGGGATGAGTGCCATACCCATTTTACAGATGGGGAACCGAGGCGCAGTCGTGCCTGGGCATCTCAGTCTAGGATCAAGACTTTAGGCTGCCAGGCACTAATAATACCACTCGCTCCCTCCCCCACCGCTTTGTCTGGCTTGTCTCTAGCTTATAAACCCTTTGGGTCCAGGACTGTCTCTTACTATGTGTGCGTCCAGCGCCAGGCACAAAGGTGCCCTGATCTCGTTCAGGGCTCCTCGTGCCGCACTAATCATTTGATCCTTTAGTTTTCCCTTCTGCCTGGTCCTCCTGAGGGAGTGAAATACAGAGGTGCTGAACGGCACTTATTAGCTTGTGAAAACCCAATTCCCCCTGCTGCCGCCAAAGTAAGTTTATTTCATAGGAGAAATCAGCCCTGCTGGAACTTTTGTTTCTTCCTGTCGGGCTAAGGCAGTGGGTATCAGTACCCGGAAGAGCACTGGCTGTTTAACTGTTCCTTATGGAGCCTTCAAACTCTGCAGCCAGGTGCTTAGAGGGGGGCATTGGCGTGTGGCCCCGGGCGTTACGTTCTGCAGACGGCAGTGCAATTGCTAACCGAGTTGGCATTTAAGTGGTGCTAATTAGGCTTTAAAGCGAACAGCCTGTGACGGGGGAAAGTTCACATGTCCCTTGGGGATGATCCTTTGGCCCTGGGAAGAGGCAAAAGGGACAATCCCTCACCAGTCGTTTACTGGGTAAACCAGTGGCTCTCGACCTTCCCAGACGACTGGACCCCCGTTCAGGAGTCTGATTGGTCCTGCGTACCCCCACTTAAAAACGACTTGCTTGCAAAATCAGACCTACAAATACAAAAGGGTCACAGCCTGTGACGAAGTGGGACTGTTCTTAATGTTTCCTCTGAATACGTGTGGGTGCCTCAGTTTCCCCTAGGCATTTCTTAAGTCTCCAGTGTGCATAAATGGCCGACAATTTGTCTCCTAGCAACAAATGGCCAGGGCCCTTCCCCCCTTGCAAGGGGATAGCTAAAGGTGAACAAAGAGATCAGGTGACCTCCTGGCCCAAAGAGACAAAGGCCAGAAAGGAGGGGCTGGAGGGGGTTTCAGTTTGGAGCTGGCTGGGGACTAGGAGTGAGGGCAGACGGGGGTGTCTGGCTCGCTGGGCCCCAGAATGGACCCGGCTGTGGGATCCCGTTCTATGTACCTACAAGCTCTGTTTTAGACCGTGTTCCTGTCATCTAATAAACCTCTGTTTTACTGGCTGGCTAAGAGTCACGTCTGATTGCGAAGTGGGGGTGCAGGACCCTCTGGCTTCCCCAGGACCCCGCCTGGGTGGACTCACTGTGGGAATTGCACGGAGGGGCATATGCTGAATGCTCCCAGGAGAGACCCAGGAGGTGAAACCGTTTGAGCTTCTTGCCCTGAAGACAGTCTGCTCCATGGGAGAGGAGGCTCCCCAAAGTCCTGACTGGCTTTGTGGGGAGCAGTTCCAGAGCATCGCCCGGGGACTCCGTGACACAGCCCCAGGCTGTTACTGAACAATTGCTGACTTTCTCACTTTTACCCTATAATTATACAATATATCGATTGGAATATAAATCTTGTACTTATATTTCAGTGGCTAGTCTATAGAATAGTATAAACAAGTCATTGTCTGTATGAAATTGCAGTTTGTACTGGCTTCGCTAGTGCTTTTTATGTCGCCTGTTATAAAACTAGGCAAATATCTAGGTGAGCTGATTTTCCCCCCCTCCCGGAAGTCCTCTGAGTACCCCCAGACGTACACGTACCCCTGGTTGAGAACCACTGGTGTAAACCATCGTCACAGCTGGAAGGGTTGCTGGGACGGGGGGAGGGATGGTATTCCTATCAAGCTTCAAGCTCCACCGTGATACTGGTGAAAATGAGCAGTGGGGGGGCTTGTAATTGGAGCTCTGACCTAGAACTCTGGGTTCAGTCTCAGCTCTGCCGCAGACTTCTTGGGTGACCGTGGGCAAGTCGCTGGCCCTTTCTGTGCCTCAGTGCCCCAAGTATAAAATGAGAAAAATCCTTCCTTTGTCTACTTAGATTGGAAGCTCCTTGGGGTAGAGACTCTCTGTACAGCACCTTGACCAATAGGGCTTCCATAGTACAAACAAAAATACCAGTGAGACTGACATTGAATTGGCCAGCATTAGGGTTCAGAGTCAACACATCAGCAGTCGCAGCTGGAAACCCAGCCTCAGCGAGCCAGGCAAGGTGACACTTGGTGGGCCTGGTATTTTTAGAGTCCGGGGGGGAAGGGGGGGGGGTCAGCTTTCGGAATTCACAGGGTCCATGGATTCTTACTGTCCTGGGCGGTGCGAAATCCGGATGATACCAAGTGTCCCCAGCCCCCTCCTCCCTTCCAAAAGCAGAGCAGGTTATATAAACACTGCTGCTCGGCTCCCTTCCGGCTCTTCTCCAGGGGTCGGGCTGGGAATAGTTGGGCTGCCTGCATTAAGGAAGTGTCATGGAATTGCCACTGCATCTTCTCCATCCCCCCCTCCCTAGGCGGAGCTCACATTGCTTTCCCTTCCCCTTCCTGGCTCTGGACTCCCTTCCCTGAGCGTCATCAAAGAGCCCTGGGGCTAGTCTTAAGAAATTAATTAAGCCAGAAAGGGAAATGCGGCTTGTTCCCGCCTTGTGCTGCGTCACCCTAATGAGAAGAGGGGTGCACCCAAGCTCTCCGACCTCCTAGATTTCTGGGAGCTTGGTGGGCTGGTATCTCCTGTTGCTGATCTCTGGATGTAGCTGTTCCCTAAACCATCCAGGGTCCCCCCACTGCACTTAGGACCTGATTCTCCGGGCCCTGCACCTTGATAGCACCAGTAGGGAATGGATGCAAACCGCTGCCGTTGGGATTGGGTCGCATTTCACACCCGCTTTGCGCTGGTGTAAACGACCACGTGCAGGTTCAGCGCCATGGAGAATCAGGTCCTGGATATTTTGCTTTGCACCTGGAAAGTTGGAGTCTGGATCTTCCTGTCATTTTTCACTAATTAAAAAAAAATATATTAAGAAATGATTCAGGAAAGCCGTTGTCTAGTGCTTTGAGCATGGGGTTCTACGAGTACCTGGCTGTTATATGCACTTTTCCTCCATAGATCTCAAAGTGCATTACAAAGCAGCTCAGTATCACTATCCCCATTTTACAGATGGGGAAACTGAGGCACAGAGCAGGGAAGTGACTTGTCCAAGTCACCCAGTAGCACTGCTGGGATTAGATAACCAGGTCCCCAGAGTCCCAGTCCAGTGCACTGTCCTGAGTTCTAATCCTGTCTCTGCCACTCAGTCGCTGTATGACCTTGAGTGCAAGTCATGCCTCAGTTTCCCCATCTGTAAAGTGGGGGTAATGGTTAGCCACCATTTTTAAGTGCCTTGAGATCAATGAATGAGAAGTGCCCAGTGTTTCACCACTGGATTTTGAGGCAAGATTTAAAAAATTACGTGTTCAAAGGAAGGTTTTTAATTTCACAGTGAAGCCTCATGTTCAAGCTGCTCCCACTGGGAGCAAGTGTCGGCCCCCATTTCTGAATGTTTGGTCTGAGTGTCTGATCCAATAGATGTAACTATTGATAGAAAAGAATGTGGCTCCTTGGCCTACTGGGCAAATCCTTGTTTGCCTTTATTAAAAAATAATAATAATAAAGAACAAGGAAACAAGACCCCGAGCGCCCTGTCCATGTGGCTGAGGTTTTACAAACACAACCAAGTTCTGGTTCCCACAGCAACCCCAATCCTCCTGCAATGCCCATAGATCATGGCAGAGACGTTCCTCTTTATAATTAGCAATAGAAAACCCTTAAAACGCACACGCTCAGTTAAGTTACGACTGCTGGGAGCCACATGACTTTTTTTTCCCTGGCTCCGTGAACTTGTAAAATCTCAGCCTGAAAGCGCCCTGCTAAATCCAAGACAAATTCATGATTATAAAATGCCGGCTTTTCATTAAAGCATCGTGCATCCCAGGATCTGAAGGTGCTTTCCTGACATTTAATTAAAGGCTTGTATCAACCCCGGGAGGTATGTTAATCAGGATTATTCTCGGTTTGCGAATGGGGAAACTGAGGCAGAGAAGCGCAATCACTCGGCCGAGGTCACGCCGTAATGATTTGGAAGCAGAGCAGAACACAGAACAACTGACCCCCTGCCCAGTCTCTGGCTCTAACCACTCGTCTTCCTCACTGTTCCCGTGACTCATCTGGTCAGAGAGTAAGTCACGCGGGACCGCTTTATATTTTGTTGGCATTTAATCTTTGGCTATTTAATGCTGAAATCTGCTTAAATAAGCGGCTCATGTGATCGGAGATTAGGTTTGTGTGTTCCTTCTGGAGTGGTTCCCGTTAATAGGAGATTGGCTCTATCACTGTTATTATGGAAGCACCTAGAAATCTTACCCAAGACTGAGGCCCCATTGTGCTTCTGAGCTGTGCGCGTTACCTTCTCCCCCGCCTCCGAGACCAGATCCAAAGACAATTGGAAGTCAGCAGAAAGGCTCCCATTGACTTCAGTGGAGTTTGGATCAGGCCCTGGTGGAAGACGGTGGCTGGTTTGCTGCTGGCCTGTCAGGATAGGGGATGTAGGTGAGGGATTCAGCTGGTTGAAGAAATCAGGGGGTTGCATTGCTGGCCTGTTCAGGGTGCATTTGGGGTCTGATAGAAAATGAATTGATGTCAGTGGAAAGGGCCCTGTTGAGTTCAGTGGGCTTTGGATAGACCCTTGTTTAATGAGAAGGTGCTGCCTGGCGTGTCTCTGCTGAGCAGCGAATTCTTGCCTTACCGGCCCTCCCTTGGGAAGTCCAGGGGCAGTGGAGTGAAAGCTGGATGTTCACACTGGTCCCTGTGTACGCTGGGTGAGGGTGGAAGGAAATCCAGTTCTCTACGTCACGTCTTTCTGCTGTGGAGGGAGGCGTGGTCTGAACGTGGCGCCAGAAGCCGAGGACTATTTGGTTCCAACCCCAGCCCTGCCACGGGCGTAGTGTGATGTTGGGGCAAGTCACTTCCATGCACTCTGCCTCAGTTTACCCCTCTGGACTAACACTTAGTCCTTCCCGCACAATGCGGGAAACCATTGGCGTTTGTAGGGTGCTTGGGATATAGGAAGCGCTCATGTAAGTGCTGGGTATTATGCAAGGAAGGGAATGGGGCTGTCTCGGGGGTAGGGAACGTAACTTATTTTCGTGATGTGCTTTTTCATAGTGCTTGAATTAAACCCCTTGTGCAGTCGGTGACTATTGTATTGTCCCCATTTTAGAGACGGGTCAACAAAGTCACAGCTAGATGTAAGTGACATGTTGCAAGTCAGTCGTAGAGCAGGAAATAGACCCGACAGCTCCTGAGTCCCAGTGCAGGGCTTTAGCTACAAGACTTTCCTTCCAGCACGCTTTGGGTGATAGAGCGTCTCTCCCGTGGGTTTCCGGTTTGAATCGGGCCTGGCTAGGCTGTGACAGCCTGTCAGCGGAGGGGTGTTGGCATCTTGATCTCAGCAGAAAGGCCAATAGACTTACAAGCGTCCCTGGCTCCTCTAACTTGGGAGCACCCGTTTGCCCCTTGCTGGCTTTCCCAGGTCTGAGCAGAGGCGGGGATGTTCGCACTGCCTGGGTTACAGCTGCCTCGCGGATTTCAGGTTCCAATCTGGGCATGCCGCTTAGTATTAAGAATCTCCTTGGACTGGAGTATCTCTTGTTCCCCAGCAGGGGGAGACACTGCACTGCTTTGAGCTCCTAGGTTGGATCGAAGAGGCGGATTTGTGTTTCGGGAAAAGATGGGAGAGCCACCGGGAAAGAGAGAGAGAAAAGCATGTGGGAGACCGTCTTTAAATTCTAGCAAACCGTTACAAATAAACACGGGGGCAGCTAGGGACGGGCAAGAACCACCGCGCTGGGCCTGATCCTTGACCTTAGGATCAGAGCCTAGATTGCAACTGCTTGAGCCCGTCTCCAGGAACCGTCCTAGTGGGTGACTTGAAACAGGCCCAGACTCCAGTTAGCATGGCACTGCAGCACCTAACAACCTATAATCCTCCTGGGCAGGCTAGTCTTCCCCCAATTCCAGATGGGGCCCTCTGGCCCAGAGAGACTAAGGTCTGTCTACACAGCAAGCAGCAGCGAGTCTCAGAGACCGGCTCCACAGACTCAGGCGCATACCCTGCGTGACTTGCACCGGGAGCAGGGAACTGAACTTGCGTCTCCAGAGTCCCGAGCAAGCTCCTTAAGGACTGGAGCAAGGATGTTTGCACTGCAAGCAGAGGTGTGACCTAGATCAAGCCAGCGGAAGTGTGTCTACACTGCGGCGGTCACGCTCCGAGCGCAGGGTCGACCTACCCTTCCAGCGTGAATCCTGGTTGCAGTGTGAGGGGGTGAAGGGACCGGCCAACATCTCTCAAGAGTGATGGCTCCATTAGGAACCTGACATGAGATACTTTCACAGCTCTTGCTGGTGTCAGTCGGACCTGTGGGTGCGAATCAGGCCCTCGGTGTCTGACTTTGTCTTCGCTAGCAACGGTGTGCTCCAGGGTGGAGAAAGATTGAGGGTTTTTTTTTAAATTTAAATTAGATTTTTTTGTTTTGTTTATTTAAATTATATTTTTTCTTGTTTAAAATGAAATCTGAATTTAATACAAAAGATAAAAAGGCCTAAACTCCTTTTATATATACACACACACACACACACACTTTTGTGTGTGTAACTAAATTCCAGCTACCATCCTGATGCACTGTGACACCAATCGTGAGCACAAAGTTAATTACCTAGTAAATAAGCAATATCTCCCCATGGTCAACCATAGAAAACTTGTACAATTCATACGAATCTGAAAATGTGAAGCAATGGAATTGCTTAAAGAAATGGGCCTGTAGTTACAGGGGGCCCGCCCGGCCGGTGAAAAGATGTCTCACAGCTAGTGCAAAGGCTCTGGTTGTAAATCAGCATGTTTTAATGGTTATTGCAACCAGTGAGACGGCGTCTTTCTTTAGCAAATAACTGAAGTACAAATGGAAAAGTTGATTAAGATCAAGGCTTAAATTCTCATAGATTATTTCCTGGAGCCCCCCTTCCGTGCCCCCCCCCCCCATTTGGGGTGCTGGGCTTCAGCTGTGGTGGTGGGGGGGTCTCAGGGCTTTAGCCCTGTGGGGGAGGGCAGTGCCAGGGCTCGGAGTTTCAGCTGCGGGGCCCTGCGGACCTCCTGAAATCAGCTCGCGGTCCCCCCCCCGGGGTTTAAGATATTTACCAGAGCTCCACTCCGGACAGCTCTGGTTGCATTTTAGTGCTGATTAAAATCAGTTCTTTACATGGAGGCGTTCCACCTGGTGATTTCAATCCGCTTCTGCGGGTGTGTTCGGAACTCAGGTGAAGACAAGGCAGTGTGGTGTCACACCAGTTAGCGGGTCGATTTCAAGGCTACGAGGAGCCGCGTGTGGAACTCGACCTGCTGACCGTGTGCAAACCACCCACTTGCCGTGTCTTCACTAGCTTTGTGCCTGGAGTTAGTTCGCTCGAGTTAGGCGTCCCCGTTTCTTTCGCCGAGCAGCCCGAACCACGTTGGCTTGTTGAACAGAATCCCCGATTTGCCGGGCCCGGCTTTCCCGGCACGCGGCCTTAGGAGTAGGGAAGGTTCGTGCAGCGGGGCGCGGCCCAGGCGGTGTTCCCTGGCTAATCCCTGTCGCGCTTGAGGAGGCAACGGGAAACGGCTGCTGGGTCACAGAGTGCCTGTGGCGACCCGGGGCCGGATGTCGGCTCTGCAGCTGTGTCCGGCTGTGTGCTGTACCGGTCCCATCCGAAATCCACCAGCCAGAGCTGCCCCCGGGGTCTGATTCCCCACTGCCCTGCACACCTCAATGATGCCACCAGGTGAGAACGGGAGGAAACCCACAGGGGCTAAAAAGGCCGTGTAGGAGTCGCCGAAGGAAGCGGAAAGGGAGCGGAGGGTAAACACAGAGATGGGAGGAATTGGGATTGGGGCAGCTCTAACCACCAGCTGGTAGGAATTCTCTGGGGGCCTGAAGGAACAAGGGCAGGAAATGCCTTGGGTCCCTGATGCTAACCCCTGGAGGGAGGTGCTTATATTGGTTTAAAACTGACTGCCCTGGGGTTAGCTTGCATTGGCCGGTTGAGATTCTACGTCTGTGTGTAGCCAAGGTCTTACCCCAGTTGGGTCTGTGTTGGCTTCAGTGGGGCGATGCTGCCCCAGACCTGGAGGAAGGCCATGGGGAACAAGGCCCTAGGTAGGGAGAGGGGGCAAACTCAGTGTCATCTACACCAGGCTTCAAAACTTCAGAGTCAGGCTCCATACAAATCACGATTGGCTTCAAAACCAGATTCTTTTTTTTTTTTTTTTTCCTTTCTAAAAATGAAAAAACGTTTGGTTCTTTTTCTCTATCGGCTTCCTGGGTTTGGAGCCTTCCGGAGTGTTTTATTGTCCAGCCTTTTTCCACACTCACGAGAGCTAGAAACGTATTTATTTTTAAAAGGAAAGCCGTGATTCCATGAGAATCTTGGGACTCCGGGAGCTGGGGCTTTTAAGGAACAACACCAGATCGTGGGAGCCTTGGCATCTGTGGACCTGGGAGAGGGCCCGACTTTGGTCTGGTGATGGCCATGTGATGCCGTGAATTATGCCAGGAGGACCGTGCTCTGGTTTGACACCACTGCGGCTCCGCTGGCTTCACCACATCGGCACCGGAGCAGCTGAGGTAGGGTTGGTTCCCCCCTGGGAGCCCCAGGGCATCCTGTGCGCTCTGTGTGCATCCATTAGAGCAGAAGCTCTTTTGGGCAGGGGCAATCGTGAGATTTTGGCTCCCCAGGGGCTGTGGAAGGGCAGGATGGGGCCCCTATCTCTGTGTGTGTGTGTGTAGTGAAGGAGTCCTAGAACTCTGCCTGCGGAGGGGACTGGAGCAGCTGGCTGGGGGCTGTGTGTGTGTGTGTGTGACAGAGCTTTGTGGGAGAGGAGAGACTCTAGTCTAAGCAGTAGTTACGCTAAGCCAATTAGCTTTGTAATTGGATCTAAAAAGTGGGGGGGGGGGCGGGGGGGAGAAAGATTTTGCTGTAGGGTGGTGCATAGGGGCTTGAGGTTCAGATGCACCCTCTGAGCACGGCTCCAACACCCAGATCACATTGAAAATGTCTTTATTTGAATGGTTTTTTTTTTAAATCCTTCGCTGTGGCTAAGCCCTCATCTGATCAGCCAGCCCAGGACTCTGCCCAGGGCCAGCCAGCTCCGAGGTCGGTTGGTGTGTCCCCTTCTGTCTGTCTGGTACATTTCCGTGGGCGTTCCGTGCTGGTGGAAGGTGCAGGCCTGCGAAACCCTGGGAGGGTGGGTGGGTGGAGCCTGTCAAAGCCGAAGGCCCGCCCCCTCAAATGGGGAATTGGTTAAAGGGGGGGGGGAGGACAAATGATGACACCAGGACGCCGGTCACAGGGACAAAAGGAAAGATCCAGTGTTGGCCACGGCGCCACGAGCCCCGGATGACGCCGGATCAGTTCAAGGAGGCAGTGCCAGTTGCCTGCAGGAACTCTGCCCTGATGCAGGAATGGATGAGAGACCAGAAAATAGACCCCCCAGTCTGAGGGTGTCCCGTCCTCCCCACCCCCATTCCTTCTGGATGGCCCCTGTCTTAGCCACGACCTTGTGAGACCCCAGACAGGGAGGGCGTGAAGGAAAAGCTGTGGGCAGAGGTGCCCTGGAAGCAGGCAGGCAGGTGCCAGGGTCTCTGCCTCACCACAAAGGGGTGGGTGTCGGGGGCTGAAAGGTGCCAGCCTGCTCCAGCGTGGGCAGCCGCAGGACAAACTCTCCCTGCAGACCCGGATCTGGAGCAAGAGGAGTCTCCTTTGCTCCTGGCCCGTCCGCTGCTTGGCCTTGGTGCCGGAAGTGCCGGCAAGGTGTGCCACCAGCGTGGGGCGCTCAGGGTACGGCGACGCAGCAAAAGCTGGCCATGGACTACCCTACCTGAGCTAGCTTGAATCCAGCGAGTGCGGCTAACAATAGCCATGTAAACAGCTCAGCGTGGGCCAGAGAGCCGGGTACGCACGCTGTGTGCTCTGCATCCTGCTAGCTGCATTCACGCCCATACCCTGAGGCATGACTCTCGGGGGGACTGATTCGGTCTGGTTTTGCTCTTGGCGCGAAGGCTGAGCCGTTCCGACTGAACGCAGGTGGTTTCTGGAGGACGAGGCTCAGCGTTCAGTCGCTGACCCGTGCTGGGCTGTACTCCAGCCCGGGAGCTAGAGGGGAGAGGGCTGTTCGTTCCCTTCCCATCCCCTTGAGCTTCCCAGCCTCGCCATTGTCAAGGGGCCCCGATTCCGTGCAGCGCCTCTTAGAGGCAAAGCAGCAGGCTGTCGCTTTACGTCATCTCCGCTCTACCTGGATTTCTGGGTCAGTCTGGGCGTAGATTAGAGCAGCCCCGAGGGCGGCCTGTGGCTGTGTCACTGCCTAGAATCTCCAGAGTGATGTGCTCTAAGGATGAGTCCCCTTTTGGCCCTGATGTACTGTGACCTGGCCCCACCTCGGGCATGCCCCCTAACTGGGAGCTGCAGGTGACCGAGTAGTAGAGATAAGGAGGTGCTAGTCCTGTTATACAAGGCGTTGGTGAGACCCCATTTGGAGTACTGTGTAATGTGGACACGAGAACAAATGGATATAAATTGGCAGTCGGGAAGTTTAGGCTTGAAATTAGACGAAGGTTTCTAACCATCAGAGGAGTAAAATTCTGGAACAGCCTACCGAGGGAAACAGTGGGGGAGAAAGACCTCTCTGGCTTTAAGATTAATCTTGATAAGTTTATGGAGGGAATGGTTTGATAGGATAACGTGATTTAGTCAATAGGTCAATAACGTGCCACCACTGGTAATTAGTACCGATGGTCAATGTTGGGATATTGAAAGTCTTTTTCCTGAGTGTCTGGCTGGAGAGTCTTGCCCGCATGCTCGGGGTTCAGCTGATCGCCATATTTGGGGTCGGGAAGGAATTTTCCTCCAGGGTAGATTGGCAGTGGCCCTGGAGGTTTTTCGCCTTCCTCCGCAGCATGGGGCAGGGGTTGCTTGCTGGAGGATTATCTGCTACTTGAAGTCTTTAAATCAAGATTTGTGGACTTCAAATAGCTGAGTCAAGGGAGAGAATTATTTCAGGAGTGGGTGGGTCAGTGGCCTGCATCATGCGGGAGGTCAGACTAGATGATCATAATGGTCCCTTCTGATCTTAAGTTCTATGATTCTATGATATGGCCAATTGTTGGGCCTACATCTTTCTATGCAGGGAATTCTCTGGCCCCCGTAAGCTGCTGCATGTTGTCAGAACATAACACAACTTTTAGTTCTTAGAATTCAGAATGATAACACACAAGAGCCCAATCAGAGGGAGACAAAGCAGGCTGCTCCCTAAAGCAGTGAGGCGCAGCTCCCGCCCGCCACCTTACGCCAGGTTGGCTCTCTGCAAACTGAGTCTGCTCACACGGCTGCTTCCCTACAGAGGCCCTGGCCTGCAAGCAGGACCAGGTAACCCCTTCCAAATTAAAGTGAGAGCTGGTCATTTTAACAGTTTTCAATCCACCCCAGCATGCAGGAGAATCTGTCCTGGCATAATTTATGTTGCAGAAGATTTGGCTGTGCCAGCCAGTGATTCTTGAGATCTGTAGGTTCCAAGCCAGCACCCGCTAACGTGTGTTGTTTTGTTAGCTGCGGGCTTTTTCCAGCTGTTGTCCTCCGTTCTATATTCATCGCTACTGGATTGTCGTCAAACCCACCCTGTAATTTGTCCAGTGGGAATTCCAGTGACATCTGGGTTGCCAGAGACACAGCCTGGTGGGACCCGCACTTCAAAGTGGGGCCTGGGATGGCGTAGTCTAGGAACATAAAGACTCAGCCCGCACCAATAGGAACCAACACCTACGAATCCTACTTCCCTGAAAGCGTCAGAAACAAACACGCTTTCCTTCTGGTGTGTGTATTAGAGACGTGCGTGTCAGATGTTTCCGAACGCTGCCATTCATTTGATGTTCTAACTGGTCTCCTCACCTATCACCAAACCAGCAATGACATGTAGACCTCAAAGCACTTCACCAAGGTGGGTCAGCAGCATCGTCCCCGCTTTGGGGAAACTGAGGCACTGAGGTGAGGTGAAGTGACTTGCTCAAGGTTGAACAGCAAGGAAGAGAGCGCGGGAGTCCTGACGCCCAGTCCTCTGCTCTAACCACTAGGCAATATCCCCTGCTCGCCCTGGGAATAGAATTCAGGGCTCCATAAGCCCAACACCTTGCTCTACCACTAAACAACACTCCCTTCCATGAGCTGGAAATTGCACTCAGGAGTCCTGCCTCCCAGCCCCCTTGCTCTAACCACTAGACCCCACTCCCCTCTGGGAACCCAGAATCCCTGAACCCTAGAGCCTTGTACTAACTGCTAGCCCCCACTCCTCTCCCAGAGCTGGGCCTAGAACCCAAGAGTCCTGACTCCCAGTCCCCCTTCCTCCAACCACTGGACCCCACGAACGCCAGCTCTCCAATCCAAACCCCTCTGAAGTTTGGGACAACTCAAATCGGGGTCGGGATTTGATGGCTCGCACCCTTGGTTGCTTTTCTATAAAACCACAAAAGAGCAAAAAATAAAATAAACCCCACGGTCCCATATTTCTGCGCCAGGCTGAGCGAGCCCCCTAGGTGCTGGGAGTTCCAGGGTATTTTGGGGGGGCTGGGTCGATGCAGCAGGGGCTGGTCCCTTTTGGATGCAGATGTCCTCTATAGCTTTTGCTGCCTGCCAGGGCTGTTTGGGTTCTTCCCTTCCCCCTTTCAACGCAGCACTGTATTTTTAGAACACTGTTTTCGTAGCTCACAGGCAAATCCCACTTGTCTGGAAAGCCGCCTCTCCCTGCCGCAGATGGGAGCGGCGTGGGGAGAGCTCTCTAGCCCCCCAGCTGCGAGAGCCAGAGCCTTGCGGCATCCCAGTGGAAACTAGGAGCCCCGCCCCTACCCACCTGGGCACTCCGATCTTCGCTCTGGGATTAGCCTGTTGCAATTCTGGGTGGGTTACGTTTCTAATCTCATGAGAATCGCCAGACCCGATCAGATCAGTGGTTCATGTAGCCCATCTTCAACAGCGGTGCCACTTGCAGGAGGCAGACCTGCCCTCGGGGAATTTTTTCCTCCTGACCCCTACGTCTCGTCCATGAAGCGGGAGCATGTGCAGCCCTTTCCCAAACTCGCCAGATTATTTCGGTATGGATGGTGATGACTCTCGCTATTCCTGTCCTCCCGCATACGCCTCTCGAATCCCTTTTGCGATCGTGCTCAGCGGTCGGCTGCAGTGGTGTCCGGTGGCAGTGAGTTCCACAGGCGAACCATGCCTTGTGCAAGAGCGCGTTTTGGCTGGCGAACGAGCTGGCCGGTGGGTATTTGGCATGCAGGAGGAATTGGTTAGGACGGGGGGGAAAGATGTGCAGACCTGGAGTGTATGTGGGAAGTAGCATGGGCCGTGGGGCTGGGTGAAACCAGCAGGGGGTCTCTGATACCCCTCAAGTCACCAGCTCTAAGGAACTAGCATTTGGAGCCTCCAGTAACAGCTGGTCTCTATGCAGTGAGTTGGGCGGGGGGGTGTGTGTTTTAACCCCATTCATGGCTGTGCCTCAGTCCTAGTGGGCAGCTTTTAAAATCCCTGGGCCAGGAGGGAACCTGGGCTTGATCCTGAAACGTTGATGTTGGTGGTAGCTGTGGGTTTGCTTGGTGCTTTTCTGTCCGAGGGTGGCAAACGGTGGAAAGCAGTAAGGCCAGTGTGCTGGTCAGAGCCACAGATCGCACCCTCAACAACAGCAGGATTTCAGGCCCTTTTCTTTAGGGTTGAGTTTTATTTCTCCAGCTCACAAGCGTTTCCCCATCCATCGGCTCCTTTGCCCCGCCCCAGGCTCTCCTAGGGGTCCTTCCCTGCATAGCTCTCTCCCAGCTGGGCCTTTTATCCAAGGACCAGCTGACCTGCCGGCTATGGCCGGATCCCTGGCCTCAGCCCCGTCACCCAGAGGCAGGACCCCTCAAAAGGGCAGCCCGCCCTGTGCCACATCGCTTCCTTGGCCACAGCTCGGCCGAGCACGTTGGGCTCTCGGAGCGACTGCGAGAGCCCAGCTCTCCCCTGCCTGGGAGCTGAGCTGTTGCCACGAGTGGACCTTGCCCCTGAGTTCCATTGAATTGCACTGAGCTCCTGGAACGCAGCCAGCCCCAGAGCTGCACGCATCAGTTACGCACAGTCCGCTGAATAGAGCAGCCTGCCATGGAGGCTGGTGTTTGGGTCTGATTTGCATTNTTTTTTCCCCCCCCCCCCCCCCCCCCCGGCATATGGCGCCCCTTGTACCAAGACTCCCCTGCACTGAGTGTTTAGCCTGGAGCCGCTCTGCCCTGCCAACGAGCAGTTTAGGATAGAAACCTACCAAGATCTCCGCTGAGGTGGAAAGCGTGGCGGCGGNGGGGGGGGGGGGGGGGGGGGGGGGGCCCCCCCCCCCCCCCCCCCCCCCCGCGCTGGCGGGGGGGCTGATTCCCGAGCGCCCTGCCTGCCGCGTGTGTTGCAACACTGGACCTTGACGTGATCCGCGGGGTCAACTGCGCCGAGGGGAGAAAATAGCCTGTGGCCTCCCGCCCGTTTGCAGCCGCAGGAATAGCTCGTCTGACGTCAACTCCAAAAGTGCACTGCTGGGGGAGGGGGGCGAACGGCCCATAAATACCCCTGCTATTAAAAGTCTAGGGTTCGGATTAACACACTGATAAATAAACCAGCGTCCCCTCTGCTGCGCCGGGTCAGAAATTTAAACACCGCCGCAGAACGTAGAGCCTGAGCAAGCCTGGGAGCACGCAGGGTATGGGGCCCTGAAAGGTGATCCCTGGGTCTGTTTCCATGGGCACCTTTGCCACAGGCTGGATCTGCTGTCTAGGCAGTTAACATGGGATGGGTGGGGGGGAAGACGGGGTGGGGGGATGGGAATGATCAGTGGGTATTGAGGGTGGTGGGTTGTCTGTATTGATGTAGGCAACCTAGTTTTTCGCCCAGGGCTCTGCTAGAAGGGTCCTGGGGCCGTGGTACTATTAATGATTTGTATTACCCTGGGCATCTAGGAACCCCGATCGTGGAGCCAGGCCCCCTTGGCGCTAGGTGCTGTACAAACCCGATCTGAGCGACGCTTTGAGGTTGGCGTTGCTGGACTCCGCGCCTTGTCTGAGTATCGCACTGTGCTGACCGCCCGCCAGCGTGGCGTGCAGCGTCCCCCAGGACGGGGGCAGCAGGGGCAGCGCCACAGCAAGCTTCCCCCGCCAGTATATCTGCCCTTGGTCCTGGCGGGGACCCCAATGCATGGCAGGGGAGTGACGTCTCCCTGTCCCATACAGTCATTGGCCAATGGGGGGCATGGGGCGTCTTTGGTTTTCATGATGCCGGTCGGCTAAGAGCCTCAGTTAGTTTCACACACCGCATCGGCCAGCGCGTGGTAACGACTTTCGGGCCCTCCCAACTTCAGCTTGGAGTCAGAGCGGGGACCTAGAGGAGAGAGGCACCAAGTCCCCGCGGCTTCCCCTGAGCCTCGGCCCAGGCTCCAGCGGGCTTCACGGGAAGGTGCTGCGGGAAGTGCCACAAGGATCCCAGCGTTTGCCCTGCTGGGATCCGCGCTAACCGCTTCAGTCATGGTGCGCTTGGCCCGGTACGGCATCGCAACCCCTACGGCCAGTCCGTCCCCACGACGAGCCCCCGGGAGGCCAGATTCGGTGCTGGTGTAAACACGTGCCGCTCCACAAGACTCAACGGAGCTGCGCCAATTTGCTCCAGCAGAGAATTGGCCCCCACCCCGTTCCCAGGAGCCTGTGGGCCAGGTGCTCACCCCTGGAGAAGAGGTGTTGCTAGAGCCCAGCCCAGCCCCCCACGCGTTCCCCCCCGGGGGGCGGGGGCTTTGCCAGTGCTCCTCAGCCTGGGACTGGGGCGGGGAGGAGCATTTTTTGACCCCTGTGAGTAGTTTTGGCCCTGTGGCTCAGGCGTGCTGAGAAACAAGGGGCGGAACTTTCCCATCATGCACCTCTCCGGGTTCTGTAGACGAGGGGGGGGGTGGCCAGGTGAAGCTGCTTCTCAGATCACCCTGGCAGGTTGCCGGCGGGGCCCCGTGCCGAGTGGGAGCCACCGCGAGAGCCGCGCGCTTGCTTTCCCGGCTTGCTCTTACCGGGGCCTCTAATTCCCACGCAGAGATTTTTCCCTTCCCGGCAAAACCTGGGGGTTTATTTCTGGCAGCGCTGATGCGGATTAACGTCCGGGGCAATTAGGGCCTCTTGGAAGGAGCCTTCGCAAGCCTCACTCGGTGGCTTGAGTTACTCAGCCGGGCTGGCCTTCCATGCAAAAGCAAAAAGGCCGCGTCGAGGTGGAGTCTGGGGGGAGCTGCATTTGGGGCGTCCCCTGCAGGCTCGGCCCTGTCCCCCTGCACAGCCCCGGCAGCAGAAGAAGAAGAAACAACTCACTGTCAGACCCCCGCCTGCCACGACAGCTCTGCCAGCTGGGGGCTTCTGCCCGTTATAAGGGCGTGAGCTGTTCCTGCTGCAGCAATCCGTGGGCTCCAAGAAGCGGGAGGTGGGAGACCTGGCCCAGGCCTCTGGGAGAGGCTGTGCTGTGCAGTGGTGTCCGGGTGTGGAGGGGTAAAGTCTCCTAGGCTGTTAGGCAGGCAGGACCGGGGGGTGCTGGCTAAGCCATGGAGCGGATTGCGGGGTGCTCCCTGTGGCTAAATGGGGGAGGCGCTGCCGCTGCTCTGAGCCCCACGCGGGGTGGGGGACGCTCTGGAGCCCCAGATCTGCCCCTGCTGAGGGCCAGGCTGGCTCCTGAACTCCCACGCTCAGCAGCTGCGTCCCTCACGGCCCGGGGCAGCCTCCGTCTCCCAGGTGCGTCCCTAGGCTCCCTGCGGCTGGGTCCGCTCGCTGGCAAAGGGCCTGGCCACGGGTTTAACGAAGCCGGGAGTGGCTTGGCTCCGGGGTCGGCCTGCTGAGCAAGGAGTGAACACGAAGCCACCTTTCCCTACGGCAACCCCCCTGTGTTATCCCCTGCATCCTGGCTGGGGGGGAAGGCGCCGGGCTCCTACATTTTCACATTGGCTGTGGGTGCCTGCCCGGAGACCCAGCTAGGTCCGGAGGTTCCCCGCCCGTTGTCAAGGGTCGCTTTTGTTCCATCAGACGATCGCTTCGAACGAACAACTTAGACCCACCAAACCCCCCCCGCAACTCCAGGGCCGGGGTCCTAGCCGCTGCCCTGCTCTGCCCTCGCTAGCCCGGGCTGACCTGCGCAGGCAGAAAAGTAAGCAAAGTGCAGCCATGGGCGGGGGGTGAACCCCTGGCTTGGGGACGCTAGCCTCCCCAGCCCCGCCCCTTTCACCGAGGCCCCGCCCCTTCCACGCCCACCCGAGCCCAGCGCCCCCGGAGCGCCGGGCAGCGCGGCCCCAGTCCCCCCGGCCCCGGAGTGCTGGGCCGCATCGTCCATCCCTACCCCCGGCTGGCATGCCCCAGCCTCCCCGGGCCGCGCCACCGGGCTTGGCCCCCGGCCGGCTGGCTGGCCTCCCCACCCCTGGAGGCGCCCCCGGCCCAGCTGCCAGCCCCAGCGCTGGGGTGGGCGGGCGGCCAGAGTGCCCCCAAGCTCACTGTTGGCAGGTGGACGGGCAGGAGGGGTGGCCGGCGCGCTGGGAGGACGGGTGGCGTGGCCCCGGGGGTGCACTGCGGCCCCCAGGCTGCCTTCCCCCAGCCTCTGGCACAAAGGGAAGGGCAGCAGGTTGGGGTCTGGGGGTGGAGCATGGGCGGGGGGACGTTAGGCTGTTTGGGGAGGCAGAGCCTTCCTGTGCCTACGATACCCCCCGCCCATGAGTGCAGCCGTGTTAGGGTCAGTTAGCCAGTCCCGTTGGCTACTGTCAGTCCGTGCTCTCTGGCTGCTGGGTCTGGCTTGCTGCCCCTCACCGTGGTATCTGAGCACCTTCCGCATCAGATCAAGAGCCAAGCCCCTGGTGCATTTCGTGGGGTCTCTGGCCCTTCTCCCTTTTGGGGCTCAAAACCTGGGGGAGGGTTTAGTTTTTGGGATTTTTTTTTTGATTGAATTAATTTCCTCCAGTCTGGGGTTGGGGGAGGGGTCAGGTTTGGGGTGGTGGTGGTCAGGGTTGAAGGTTGGGCTTTGAGGGCAAGGGGGGCTGGTCACGGTTGTCTGGGGTTGAGGTCTGGAGGCGGGAAGGTGGGGGTCACAGTTGCGTGTTGGGGTCTGGGGGTAGCGAATGCTGTTCTTGGGTTGGAACGGCTGTTTCAAAGCCATCCCCCCGTAGACCTTCTGCTGATCTAGTCAATTTTAAGAATAGAAATTAACTTTTTCTCCCCGCCCCTCTCTTTCCTTGCCCCTCCCTTCTCGTGTCCCCCCCCCCCGTCTCCCCCCCCTCCTGATCTGTCTCTCTCCTGGCTCTGTTTGGCAGTGCTCTCAGCTCCCCGCCCCCCCCCCCAGGGAAGCTATTCCACTGACCCCTTTGGTAAAGGCTTCATCTGCTAGGCCGCCCCCTTGGGCAGGAACAATCCCAGTTCCCTGAGCATTGGGTTATTTATAGCTGGCTCCTCCCCTCCAGTTCTATTTCAGGTCACCCTGGGCAGTTGCTGTCTCACTTGGGGGAAAGGATGGGAGAGACGAAAAATCAGATAAAGGGAATTGTCGGTGGCGCAATTAGCAGAGGGCTTCACGGGCAAGCCCAGCCCCTTCGGCTTCGCAGGGCATCTTCGCTCAGTCGTGTTTCGGTGATGCTGGGAGCCAGCTCTGTCTCTGTTCCCGTGCAAATGCCTGGTCCGTGCTCTTGCTCCCGGGCTGGGAGCTGCCTCCTGGAGTGAATCAGACAGCGCCTGAGATGTGAAACCCTCCTTCTTCTCTAGACTAGCGGCTGGACCCCCTTCCGGAACAGCGGGGCCCTTCCCACGCCCAGCCTCTGCTGTCTGCAGTTGGCATAAACAGTGACCATTTTTTTTTTTTTTTGCAAGATTTGAATATTATTATTATTATTTTTTTTGGCCCAGCAGATGAATCTTTTTGGGGTTGCTGTCGAACGCTGCTCGCTGACTCGGATGCTTTAACTTTTCCTAGGAGACCCCCCGCCTTTGGCTCTTTGTGGGTGTGGGGGGGGATGTCTGATGGTTTTCGGCTGAAATTCGGCACAACGGACCCCTCCCTCCTTTTGCGAAGGGAAGCCCCCTTGCCCAGCGCCAGCTTGTAAGGAGAAGGGGGGACAGGGAAGGAAGCCAGCGTGGATTGCCTTGCCGGGGCCTGCGGTAGCTGGTGTCAGAGTTCTTCCTGGCATGCTGCTCGTGCCCAGGGCACTGGGACTGCCCGCGATGTTGCAGACTATTTACGAGAGCGAATCGTGTTTTTCTTCAGATGGGGTATCCGGACGCGAGCAGTCGCTGGAGCTCCTTTCGCGGACTCCGCTCCATGGCCTTCCCGTGGCAGGTGAGTGCAGCGCGATGGTTAATACGGCCCTGTCGACGCGGTCGATTGCCCCGAGCTCGAACGGAGCGGGAGGCGCCGCTGGCATTGGTGGGGGCCCGATCCTGCCACGGGGCCACTCCATCGGTGCAGGGCACTGTGCATCTCGTAGGGTGGGGCCTGCAATGTTGCAAACGTGGAGCCGGGTTTATCGAATTGCCCGGGGGCTGGTTTTCGAGGGCTCAGCGCTTGTGCACCGGGGCAGAGCCCCACTCTGACCCACGCGCCCTTTTGGAAATCTGGCCCTGATTCTGGGTGCTGAGCTCTCATGGGAATTCTAGTCCTAGGGCATGATCCTGCCATATATGCCGAGCCGGCAATGCAGGCGTTGCTCAGGGTTGGGTTTACGCTTAGCGGAGCCAGGCAGATGGTCAGGGTTTCATCATGCCACGTGGCTTTTCTTTGGATACTTTTAGTCTTCACTCTGGGGTTAAGGTGCTCGGAAGCTGAATAAAAGCCTGGGAATATGGGACGGACTTACCTGCCAGCAGGTGTTTCTGCCAAGCAGCCGTTTCCTCTCCCTGTCCGTGGGACGCAGCCCATGGGTTGATTTTGATGGCGGCCCCGTGATAGTCCAGCTCCTGCCACGTCCCTGAGCCAGCCAGCTGTGGTGTCAGCCTGGGCCAGATCCTCAGCTGCTGTAAATCGATGTAGCTCCACTGAGTACTTACAACGGAGCAGCCCCCGCTGCCCCTCAGAGCCTGAGCCAAGGGGTCTGGCAAGACCCCCTCCCTCCCCTAGGGACTGCAGTGAGCTTTGGATTGGGTCCTCAGGACACAGCTGGCCCTGGAGAGGGACCTTGCTGGGTGGCGGCTCTGAGCTGGCACAGCTGGCAGCTGCCGCATGGGTCACTAAATGACCTTTGGCCCGGAGAGGTGGCCGCCCGGTTTCCCCTGCGGTGGGAGAAGCTCCGTCGCGGCGTGTCCGTGGAGGGGGCTGGGTCTCTTGAGGTTGAGTTTGTTGGTGGGAGCGACGATGCGCCCAGGGCTCGGGGCGTTGGGCGGGGCGGGGCGGCGGCTCCCGTCCCTCCACGCGCGCGCCTCGTCGTCCGGCGTTCCCCGGGAAGGGATTCTTTTAGCGGCCGGCCACCTCAGGGCGAGGGGCTTTGGCTTTCGAACTTCCCAGCGCCGTTAGCATCGGCAGCGCTTGAGGAATGAGGATCGCTTGGAGCGTCAGTTTCCAGCCTGGGCCCCTGGGAGCAGGGAGGGTTGATCTGTCAGTGACCGGGGCAGGGGGTGGATGCCGGGACGTTCTGCCCTGATTTCCCACCCCCACCTCTGGCTCCCGGAGATCTTCGATCCTCCTCTGAAGGCAGAAGGGAGCTATTTCCTCCCCTCTTCCAGTTTGGCCTGCAGCCCCATTCAATGCCCGTTGGCAACTGGCTTCTTCAGACAGAGTCCCCTGCCGCGCGGGATCTCAAGTGGACAGCGTCAGCTTCCATTTTAGCCCCGGCTTGCTGCCTTCGGGTACCTGAGATCTTAATAGCATTGACTCCCTTCCTTCCTTCCCTGGACTGGGAGATGCCTCCGAACCGCTGGGCTGCCCCCGCCCCTCCTGTAGCTGTCCTCCTCTCAACCCCCCCACCCCCCCCGTTCTCTGCCCTCCCCTCTCATCCCAAAGAAGGGCTCCGTGTTCACAAAACAGCAGCCATGCCCTTGTGTCAACCGGGACGTGGAATTGGGAGCTGGCGCTCGCAGGGCAAAGGAAATGGGGGGGGGGGGCAGCAGAGGGGCGTGGGGGGGGGGGGCAGGAGAGAAACACCGAAGCCCGTCGCCTTGTGATGGCGCAGAACTGTCTGCAACGGGCTGGGAGACGCGCTGGCCCGTCAGTGCCTGGCGTGGCAAATGGATGAGCGAGGGTGTGTAACAAGGGGAAGCAGGTGAGAGGATGTAGGGCTGGATGAAGCGCAGGTAGTTATGTCAGCATTACCTAATCCTGGTGGAGTTTGCAGCTGGCCGGATCCCCGGGCTTTGGGAGGATTTGCTGGTATGTGTACGTGTGCGTCAGGATTTGGGCGCCTGATTACTACAAGTTGTAAAGCGGCCTGGCTGGGACTTGGTCTGACTCCGCTTGGATGCTATGGCTCCGTGGGAAGTGATGGGTTTTGATGCAGGACTCGCAGGGTGAGCTTTTTTTCACACAACGCACAGTTGGCGTGTGGAACTCCTCGCCAGAGGATGTTGTGAAGGCCAAGACTATAACAGGGTTCAAAAAAGAACTAGATAAGGTCCTGGAGGATAGCTCCAGGCTATTAGCCAGCATGGGCAGGGATGGTGTCCCTAGCCTCTGTTAGCCAGAAGCTGGGAATGAGCAACAGGGGATGGATCACTTGATGGTTCATTCCCTCTGGGGCACCTGGCACTGGCCACTGTCAGAAGACAGGATACTGGGCTAGATGGACCATTGGTCTGACCCAGTGTGGCTGTTCTGATGTTCCCGTGGCCTTGTGTTGCGCAAGAGGCCGGACACAATGATCCCATGGCCACGTGTTCCGTTATCACCGGACTCGCCTGGAGACGCTCTCAGGATGGGCTGGGGGAGGGACATGGGCAGGATCCTGGTCCTTTCAAAGTGGGACGGTTCTGGTGTGCAGGCGAACGCAAAGATGTGCCTAGAAATCCATCTTGGGCAAGGTTATGACTTTGTCACTGAATTTTTTAGTAAAGTTCATGGCAGAGGTGAGGGGGAACCAATAAGCTGCAGAAAGGTCACCAAATAATGTTGTTTTTTTGCTCCATCAATATACACAAGACAGTAGTGGGGGGTGCTGAAAAGTGAGCAAAACTGATTTGCACTCACCTCACAGCGGCAGCTCCTGCCCCACGAGTCTGGGCCCGGTTCCTTGCTCTGGGTGTTGTGACCTGGCACACGGGGTCAGGTTTGGCCCATCCGCCTCTCCGTCTATGGAGGGGTGGATGGGCCAAACCAGAATGGCCCCGCGACCCCGTGCGCCAGGTCACAATGCCGCTCGGCTTGCGGGCTCTAATCAAATGTGGTTTCACAGCCAGCTCAGGGGTAACGCAGAGGCCCCGGTTTTCTCCAAGAACAGAGGTGGTCCCAGCTGGAGTCTGCCTAGAGCTTTATTGGATAGAATATTAGTAGCCACAAGTCAGGCACGTTCCCAGGACAACAAAATCGGAGCAAACCGTTTAACTGCCCCCCCATTCACATACGTTCAGCAGCGTTTGCCCTTTAACTCATGCTGCCTTATAGACAGAAGCTGGTCAATAGGGTCTGACCCTGCCCATCCACAGGCCTCAAAGAGAGGCAGAGATCCCTGCTCCCCCTTCCACAGAAGGAGGGAAAGTGATTTGCCCAGAGAGACACAGCAAGGCAGTGGCAGGGCTGGGGATTAAACCTAGGTCTCTGCTCCCAGTCCCCTGCCCCACTGCTGCCTCCAGCAGTGAGCTCCTTACGCACGCACTGCGCCTCGGCCTTTGTCCAGCTCTGTAACTGTTCAGCCTGCGGTTCCCCAGAGCACAGCAACCCGCGGGCGCTGGATTGTGGTCTGGTCGGCGCGTGTCACCCGGGGGAGGTGCTGAACGGGCGCGTTCGGGCTCTGAGCTCTGCTAAGCTGTGACGTTACAAACGGACGCGGTGCCTCTGATCACGCAGCGCTAGCGGGGGGGCGGCACGGAGACACCCCCCCCCCCACCCCCCCGTCTTGCTGCTTGTGTCCAAGGGAAGCCCGCGCCTCGGCCCCTCGGTGGGAATGTTTAAAAGAAGCACGAGTCGCCGTTCGCCAGCCGTGAGTCACCCTGTCTGCAAAGCCATAGGGCCGGGAATGCAGGGCCACTCCGGCCCTCTCACCGGCTTGGCATCTCCAAGGGCGCTCACAGAGCAACGCCGGCCCAGGCCACGGCTGCTAATAAAGGATTTTTTTTTTTTAGAGGGGGAGGAATGTGGAATGTAAACACATGTTTCAAATAGAAACCTTGTAACCTTCTGGGATAAACAGGCGGTCACGCGGCTGGGGGAAAGGCCGGAGACTCCACATGGGACGTTTCAAGTGATATTCCGCCCCTCTCCCCTTTCATTGTGGAGGTGAAAGGAAAGATGGCAAAAGAGTTAACCCTGGGGTTCCCCCTTGGGGTACGTCTACTGCACACCAAGCCCAGACTCGGGTTTGAGTCCAAGCCCCACTTCCGTCCACACGCACCTCAGTCTGACTTGGATCGGCGTGCACTCCGGACCTGCGTCCTTGAATCCTGCTGGGGGGGGCTTGTCAGAGCCCGAGTCCCAGCCCCGTCCATGCACGCAGCTTGAGTCACACCCGAGGCCGAAGGTCCGTGTGGTGCAGTGTGGGCGTGTTAGCACGGCTGAGAGACCCAGGCCCAGCAACTGCCAACCCAGGTTTACACTGCAGTGTGGACGCTCCGGCACGGGGTTGGAAACGCCAAGGCCAAGGCCCAGTGTGCAGTATAGACATACCCTCTGCGTCTTAAATCGGGGCACCCAAGCACCGAGGCCCCCAAAACCAGAGGCACTTTTGAGATGGCGTTTCTACAGCCTTTGGCTCCAAACTGCTTCAGAAATGATCAAAGCTAAAATGCAGCCAGCTCTGGGGTGGAGGGCAGCAGGCCGCTTGGCACGCTACACACGAGAGTCGTAAGGGGATTGGATCTGAGGGCTCCCCCTGAATCTTGGTCCACGCTGTGTGTTGGCTGCTCCTGGCAGAGTCCGGGGCTAGTTTGGGAGGAGCAGACAGCACGCGAGGCAGAGACCTAGGTTTGGGATAGCGGAGCATCTTGCCGGTCAGGGTTAGTGTCTCGGTAGAGGATGGGAATGGTGCACAATAAGAGGTACTGCAGGCGAGGAATTGGGTCCTGGCGTATAGCACTAAAAACCAGGAGACCTAGGTTCCATTCCTGGCCACTGACTCACTGTGTGGCCTTGGGCAAGTCATTCGGCCTCTCCTTGCCTCAGTTTCCCCATCTGTTGTTTATGTTACAGAAGTGCCTAAAGGCCTGATTGTGCTCGGTGCTGTACAAACACACAGCGAAAGGTGGCCTCGGCCCCAGAGAGTTCATATGCTAAATAGACAAGACAGCTGCTGGGAGGGGCGGTGACTTGCTGGAAGTCACTCATCAGCTCAGTGGAAGAGCTGGGAACGGAACCTGGGTCTCCTGATGAACGCCGCCCACTAGGCTGTACTCTCTCCCCTGCCTGATAGCGCCTAGTGGTACTGAGCTACCCTTCTAAAGTGCTCTGAGCTCTGCCGCTGAGAAGTGCAAAGTATTGAAATTTGCAAGCAGGGAATTAACTCATCATGGCAGTTTCCAGACAGACAGACGCATTTAGGACCTGTGCACAGACTGCAAAGGGTTAATCTATGGGTGGCTACTAGCTTGTATCCTGGGATAGCCCGCTTGCTCCCAGCATCCGGGGAGCTGAGATGCTAGTGGATGCAAAGGGGAAAAAACCAAACCATAACAGGCGGTGCTGAAAGATCCACCATCCCAGCTGATGAAATTCCCATTTCACAGCCGAGGGCTGCATTTCACAGCAGTGGCTTTTGTCGCTGTGAAAACCCGGCTGGCTTTTCCGCTGCTGGGGCTGTTGGCTTGGGAAAAGCCCTGCGCTGGTTTCACAGCCTGCTCAGCTGTGGGATTGCAGTGGGCACACCGTCCGGTCTGCTGTTCTCCTCGCTGCTTATCAGGGCTGGGGCAGGTCAATCCGAGCCCCTCCGCAGAGCTGTCTGGGTGTGTCCCCTGGATGCAGGACACAAGGTTCAGCCCTGCCCTGTAAGGGAGAAAAGGTGGGCATGTCAGGGGGAGGGTAACCAGACCAGGGGTCCTCAGACCTGGGTTCCATTCCCACCTCTGCCACTGACTTGCTGGGTGATCTTGGGCCAGTCACTTTAACCTCTCCGTGCCCTCTCTGTTTTCAAGTGGGAGCTCTCCCGGGCAGGGCTCTCTCTCATCAGGTGTCTACGCAGCGCCCTGCACGGAGGGCCCTGGTTTTGACTGGCACCGCGGTGCTCCTGGAATAAAAGTAATGCGACTCCTAGATATGTCCAGCTGGGGCTGTGATAACTAGGGAATCTGCCCCCTGTGCTGTGTGGGTCATGCTGAATCGATAGCCCACTAGCTCTGCAGGCTCCCCTGAGTGGGGTGATGATGTATCTCATTTATTTCAGGCTGGAGCCTGGATGCTTTCACTTGCTGATTCTCACTGTGCTGCCAGTCAGGTTGAAATGTCTCTTCTCCCCCCAAACAGCTGTCAGAGCGAGGGACCGGCCACCCCGGGGTGCTGGATTGCAAAGCCAGCCCAGGCTGGGTACTTGTGACTCCGCCCTGAATGTTACTGGGCTCACGTTGTCCTCGGGGGCGGGGAAGAGGGGGTCTGTGACAGCAGGGGAAGGGGAAAAAATCGCTGGAGGGGAAATGGATCTGAAAACAGGAGAGCGAGAAATGCAGAGATGAGACTGACTGAAGGAGCAGAGACGGGAGAAAGAGAGAAACCGCCTGAGCACTGACCTGTTAACGATTTATATTTCGGTGCCACCCCAGGGTCCCGATCAGGGATCGGGGCCACATTGTACAAGCGCGGCGTGAGAGACAGTCTTTGCCTTTCTAAGTCAGGTTGTCTCTAGGGCAGCCCACTTATCCTGGTCTAGCGTGTGTGTGAGTGAGAGAGAGATTTGGATTTATAATGGAAACTAGTCACAGCTCCTCCTGCCTTTCCCAAAAACACTCCCAAGGCACCAGTCCTCATTGAGGACCCTCCGCTGGAGTCTCTGGACTACGCCAGACAAGTTCAGAGCATTCTGCCGCAGAGACGTCGTGGTGATTTTCACTAGCTCACATTGGGGAACCCCTAGGGCCTCCCTTCAAAGTGTGCCAGGGACTGCAGAGATGTAGCGTGAGAGCACCGGCCCCCAGGAGCTTACGGTCTAGAGAGCCCGGGCGGACAGCAGAGAGGGATTATGGGACACGGAGGCCCAGAGAGGTTAAGGGCCGGGTTTTCAAGGACTCGGCCCTCCCCAATTGGGCCCAGATTTTCAGAAATCCTCAGCCCCCAGCGGCAGCCACGGTGACAGCTCTGGTACCAGGAGGCACTGTTCTCTGGAGAATGAGGCCCCACCCCTTTTGAAAATCTCCCCTCGTGTGACTCTAAAGTCACCCCCTGCCCTGCAGTGAATCTGTGCTCCTGGCCACCAGCCGGGGAGTTGGCCCTGGGGCTCTAGTGAGATCCTCACTGGCACCAGCCTTCCTGGGCAGGGCCACCAGGTCTCCTGAGACCCAAGCCCCCTTCCTCGTCTGAGTTTCCACCCTCTTGTCTGACATCAGATCCCACCAGACTCCCCCCTGTTGCTGGCAGGAAGAGCACCTGGGGCAGTTGGGGTGGGATTGGCAAAGACCGATCCCCTGAGCGTGATTCCCCTGTCGCTCACCCCGGGGTGAGTCCAGAGGCCTGGGTGGAGCTCACCCCTGGTTTACACGGGTGTAAGTGGGCCCTCGCCAGAGCTCCACGGGCAGCCGGTGCCAGCGGCAGCAGTGGGCTCACTCTGGCGGCTGTGGCTCCGCTCTCTGATTTCTCAGTCCGGCTATTCCCGGTGGCGACGTGATCATGTAGGGCGCTGTCGAAAGCATGCCAACGGCTAAGAATACCGGGCCGGTATTTTTAGAGCAGAGTTTTAAGCTGCTTTTCCCTGCCAGCTTGGCTTTAACACCCTCCAGCAAGCGCTGCTCTGATCCCGCTCCGCTGCGGAGCCTGGCAGCTGGGTGTGTTGCGGGAAGGAAGCTGCGCTCACGCTGCGCTGTTGCCCTGCCAGGCAGCCGTACGGTTTATTTTGTTAGCCCTTTGTAAAGGCCTGGGAGGCACGCATCAGTTAATCATCCCGCTCTGCGTGTTGGAGACAAGATCCCGAGCCCACAAGGATGCCCCTGCCGGGCCACAAACCTCCAGGTCCTCGCCCGGGGCGTTCTATACCGCAGTAACGTCTAGCGGCCCCAGCTGAGATCACGGCCCCGTGCGCCTGGTGCTGTACGTACGCCTGGCAAAAGACAGCCCCTGCCCTGGGGAATTTACGACCTAAACAGTGGGAGAAGGGACCAGCCGTTGTACGGGGAGCCGAGAGGTGAAGTGACTCGCCCCAGGACACGCAAGGGAGTCTGTGGCAGGGATAGGACGCACCGTCTTCCAAGTTTGAGGCCAGGGCTTTCAACCACAAGGCCAGCCACGCTTTATGCACTGCCTCCCTGCCGTCCAGCCTTAGCTACATGGCTCTTCACCGGAGGGAAGTGTCCACGGCCGGCGGCCCCGGTTAGCCAACCAGTTTATAAACCAATTCGACTCGGTAAGATCCTGTGATTTTTGAGTAAACAAGGCTCGAGGCCCCAGGGGAAAGGCGGGATAGTTTCTCAGGCCTCCCGGATGGGCCGGGGAAGGTATCGTCCCAGCCTGAGCAGACGTGGCTGCTGCAGGGGACGTGAAGGGTGGGGAATCCAGTCCTAGCCAGGGAGGGAACTGGACAGGTCCAGTGTTAGCCGGTGGCTACCCTCAAGGCCCGTTGTGGTCTGGAGAAAACTTCCTTTTAAACCCCGCTGGTGGTGCTGCAATCAGCTGTGTCCGCTCCGCTCCGAGCAGAGCCGGGGAACCCCTGCTGCCTCGCTCAGGGCCCTGAGGGGGCTGGGGTGCTGGCTCGGCCCCGGGGACGCTCCCAGGGCGTTTGGTTGCGGCCCTTCTCTCAGCAGGGGAGGCGTTTCAATGGCCGAGCAGCGGGGCCGGGGAGAGCCCCGACGGGCGGAGGCTAAAGTGAATCTGTGCTCCTGGCCACCAGCCGGGGAGCTGGCCCTGGGTCTCTAGTGAGATTCCTAGTCCTCCCTGACGCCAGCCTTCCAAGCCGTGAGGGAGGAGAGGGCTCTGGGCTGGACCTCAGGGGTTTGCCACTGACTTTGGGCAAGCTCATGGGTCCACTCTCCTCCGTCACAGGGATGTTGGGAGGCTGGCGTCTGGCAGTGGGTGCTCGGAGACCTACATGGCTGGGGCGCTGGGTGACCTCTAAGCGGCTGCTGGGAGCCCACGCTCTGGGTGGTAGCCTCCAACCAGAGGCTCCCCCCGTCCCCTGGGGCGTCCCTCCCCAGCCTGCTCTTGCTCCCTGTGATGGGGACGCAGCGTTGATTCTGGGGCTGCGTGGCTCACCTCGGCCGGCTGGGGGCTGCTGGGAATGCTCAGCATGGCAGACCTTGCCCGCTGCCGGCCCGTCTGCGAGGGCGGGGAAGAAACCCCCTTTCTTGAGTAGGAACCTGATCATCTGCGGCTTGACGTAGCTTCCCAGCTGTGCTTCTGGGCCTGCGGGGAGGGGCTCCCGCTGCAGCTAAAATGGCCCAGCGGCTCTCCAGGCCTGCTCCGGCTCCCATCCGGGTCAGTTTGAGCGACATGAGACTCGCTGTCTGGTTAGGAATTTGGCTCTCTTTGCTGGAGTATCTGAGCACCTCGCAGCTGCCTTGCACGGTGTCACCTCTGTTTTACAGGTGGGGAAACCGAGGCACAGGGCCATCCAAGCCAGAATTTTCTTAAGTGTTCAGCACCCACAATTGGGGCTAGATTTCCCCCCCCCTCTCCCCCGCAGGTCAGTTTCCCATTTAAGCACCGAAATAAGTGGCCTTATTCATAGAGGGACTGGGACTCAGGACGTGGGAGAGTGTGGGCTAGTGGCTAGAGTTAGGCAGCAGGAGTGCTGGAGTCTCTTCCCAGCTCTGCCACTGATGCACTGTGTGACCTTGGGCAAGTCCCTTTCTGTGCATAATATTTTCACGCTTTTGTCAAGGGGGCTTTCAGATCATTGGGGGAAATGCTGTGTGTGTCTTTATCTGCTCCCCATCCCCCCCCCCCCCCCCCCCCCCCAGCCTCCCCCAGGCCTGCCTGGCTGGAGCAAGCTCTGATGGGTTTGCAATGTTCACAGCTCTTTTGGAGGAGGGGGAAATTTCAGGAGGAAGGAGCATCCTCGTTCCCTCCCCTGCACAGAGTGGTTCTGGGCCTGAGCTCTCCCTGCAGGGGCTCGCCCTGTTCTCACTGCTCCGTGGGGAGGAGACTCCTGCCAGCAGCCTCTCCCCTGGCCTTGCAGACCCTCTCTGGGCAGTCCTCCGAGCCGCTTCCTTGGGCGCTTGCAGCTGGCTATTGTCCCTGCTGCGCAAGAAGAATTGCACCATCTCCTTGGAGTGGAAAATTAATTGCTTGCAAGTGTCAGGTGCGAGGTCCCCTTGGTCCCAATTAAAGCAGTGGGAGCCTGTTTGTAGGGGCTTCCTACCTACGTAAATCCCTCTCCCCAGAGCGCCTGCCACCCCTGAGGAGTGTCCCTCGCGTCCAGGCGCGGCCGAGACTTCCCTGCGCCTCTGACTGCCCTGGGGTGGGGCAGACCTGGGTGGGAGAAACGCAGGAGGGATTCGCACCTTCCGTCACGAAAATCTGAGCTTTGTAAACTCGTCCTTTTGCAGTCCCTGTCTCCCCCAGCAGGGGGCGCAGTGGGGGGGATGGTAGCGCTGATGGGGGGAGCACCCAGCCTGTCCCAGTAGGGGGCGCAGTGGGGGGGGATGGTAGCGCTGATGGGGGGAGCTCCCAGCCTGTCCCAGCAGGGGGCGCAGTGGGGGGGATGGTAGCGCTGATGGGGGGAGCTCCCAGCCTGTCCCAGTAGGGGGCGCAGTGGGGGGGATGGTAGCGCTGATGGGGGGAGCACCCAGCCTGTCCCAGTAGGGGGCGCAGTGGGGGGGATGGAAGCGCTGATGGGGGGAGCACCCAGCCTGTCCCAGCAGGGGGCGCTGTAGGAGTGTCTATGCCCAGCACCAGTACAGGTTTCAGCAGGTGGCTGTTCAGTGGGGATCTCTTTAAAAACCGGGATCCTGCACCTGACGCCTCCCTCAGGCTGGATTTCTTCCCTGGGCTTTTAGGGGGCAGGACCTGGAGCGCTCTGGATTTCAAAAGCAGGGTGCAATGGTCAGCTAGTGGGTTAGAACCCGGGGCCGGAGAGCCAGCACTCCCGGGTTTTATTTCGTGCTTAGAGCTGGTGCCAGGGAAGCAGGACTCCTGGGTTCTCGTCCCAGCTTTGCCCAAGGCCCGCAAGTCCGTTCCCCACTCTGTGGCTCAATCCCACCGGGCAGTAGGGTGGGGTAACCCCGATGCGCTGCTCGGGCTTTCCCGTTTGCAAAGCGTGCTCCAGACCCTTGAACAAAATTCCAAATCTATTATTATCCTGGCTGGGGGTTTTTCTCAGTGGGGGGATTGAATCAACACAGACGCCAAGACAGAGCTCGGAGACGAATTCCTTTCCCTTAAAGAAACGGGGGAAATATCTCCAAGGGCTTTGGAGTTATAGGACTGGCGGCAACTGCACTGGTTTCCCGAGGGGGGCATGGGGACCCCTTGGGATCTGCCCCCCCCCCCCCACCGCCCCGTACTTCCATCACCTCGAGATGTTCCACAACCCAGCAACCTTTCCTTTGACCACGATGATCTCGCCATTGTTGCTTTCAGAGGGTGCCAACCTGGCTCTGGTGGCAGTCTCCAGAAGGGACTGGCCCAGCTCGGGGGAGGTAGATTCCACTCTCAGATGGACCCGTGGCTACCACAATCCCTGGCCACAGCAGTGGTTTGATTGCATGGTTTGTTTACAAAGCTGTTTTCTTCCCCTTCAAACCTTCACGGGCTCTTTTAAAGAGACACCGTTCTAAAATAAGAGTGAAGCTGAACTCACCGGGCCTGGATTTTCTGTCGCCCTGCACCTTACTGCCGGCAGTTACCCCTGTGCAAAACGCGGCCGTGCTGAGCGGACAGCATATGACGCTCACTTTGCGCCGCACTGAATGACTCCGGAGCCTGATTCTCGCTCCCGGCAGCCTCAATCAGGAGTCACTCCACTGGCGCAAAACGGCCAGGAGCAGAGAAGAGTTGGGCCCAAAGGGTATAAATACACAGAGCGTTTCTGGTTACCCCAGAGTCATGGCAGCAAAACCAGAGGCTGGCAAACGCCAGCCACTGGGGAGTTTTGAGGTGGGTTGTAAAACTGAAAATAGACTCAGTGCAGGATGAAACTGCCGGCCGTTTTGCTACCCCGCCTCAGTCTGGCTTTGAACATTCCCTTGCAGCAGTAGCATGGCCTAGTGGGTAGAGCGCCAGGGTAGGGGTCCGGTAATCTGTTTTTGCCCAGCTGTAATTCAGCTGAGGGACTGGGGTGACTCTATTTATTTTGGGTACTTTGCTGGCCCCCTATTACTGTGATATCCAAGCACCTCACGCTCTTCCGTGTGTTTATTTTCACTCACCCCTGTGAGGCAGGGCAGGGCTGTTATCAGTTGTACAGATGGGAAACTGAGGCACAAAGAGGCTAGGTGACATGCCCAGGATCACAGGGTCCGTGACTGAGCGGAGATTTGCACCCACCTCTCCCACTGGGACGGTGAGGGGTGAAGTTAGGGGCCTGGAGATGGGGGTGTGGTTCCAGCCCCCGACGGGGGCTCAGGAGATCTGGGATTTATTCCCAGCTTTGCTGCTTGACTCCTTGTGTGTGACCGTGGGCAAACCATGGAATTTCTCTGCCCCTCAGTGTCCCGCCTGTACAGCTGGGACAATCCTCCTCCTGCCTGTGTTAACTATCGCTGGCTCTTTGGGCAGGGCCTGTCTCTGCAGCACCCAGCGCCGGGGCACCCCTGGGTGCTGCCGTCAGATATAACGGGAAGGAAGGGATGGAAGGCCCTGGATCTTTCGGCGCTCTGGCCCCGCAGTGTCCCCGCTCCCCTCCCAGTGAAAGAGGGAGATGGTTGAGGGCAGCGCACACTTTGCTGTCACACCCTTGGAAAATGACTGGGTGTGTGTGGGAGGCATGGACCTGGGTGGATCATCTTCCCCGACCACAAACGCCGGCTCTTGTATTTTTACATGCGTCTAATTGGGGCTGTCGGGGGAGAGAGGCCACTCCTGCCCCTTCTCGGCTCCCTGGGGCTTTGCCGTGGAATTTCCCTTCCCCTTTTGGGGGGGCGGTGGGGGAGGGTCGGCCCTGCCCTTCGCTGACCTGGGCACCGGAGGCGTCTGGGGGGAGGGAAGGGGGGAAGAGTGGCCATGGAGGCAGTTGCGACGCCAGCCCCTCTGCAGGGCTCCACTACACACGAAACGTGGTTCGTGACTGTGTGGTTGTACCAGGTTGCCAGCCTGCTAGTGCCCAGGGTTGTGCCACAAGTACCCAGTGTAGGGAGGATCCCAGACACGTGCCCTAGAGCGCTGGTTATGCCATGTAAGTGCTGTGGGGCTAGTATACAAATGAATTTCTCGGACCCGTGCAGCCTGCAACCTGGCTGCTTTGCAGAGAGGCGGGGGGGCGGGGGGTACATTGGGTGTCAGTCCCCCCCTCCTGCCGGCTGCATGTGGGACAGGCAGAAAGGTGCATCAGTGACCGCAGAGGCAGCATGTGCAGACCCCACTTCTGAGGGCCTCGGAGCTTTTTGCACCCTGCGAGCCATCGCCCTGTGGTTTGGGAGGATGATAGTAAATCAGGGGACTTCTAGGACTTTACAGCTGTCACTGTTCCACGCTCTGTGGCCACTGGGGATTGTGGGGCTAGAACTCAGAGCCTCCTGCTCCAGAAGCACAGGCACTGGAGCTGAAGATTCTCTGTTAGCCATATAGGGCCAATGACACACAGATAAACAGTCCTATTTCATCCAGTAGGGGGGCAGCGGTACTTAGGTGTAAAGATGATGCCCGGTCACCAAGTTGAGCGCCTGAGATGAAAGTTCCCACGGTTCTGACCTGGGGTTTTGGTTCAGCCACTTTCTGACGACTGTGATGGTTGTTTTTGCTGGGGATGAAGGTGCAGCGCGGCTGTTGTGATGTGTGGGCGGGACTTGTTTCTGATTAGCACCCGATCACCACGTGCATCGGGGCAAACGCTTTCTCAGGGACGGACACCGGATCTCAGCAAATACGCGCACTCGCCTCTGTGACGAAGTGAGAATGTCTTGTGGTGTTCTTTGGATACTGAGGGGGAAGATTGCCGGGGAGCTGCTGTTTCATGTCCCTTCGATAGCTCAGTTGGTAGAGCGGAGGACTGTAGAGGGACTGCCTGCATTGGGGAAGGGAGATACCTGAGCATGTAACATGAGAACCCAGGAGGGGGGTTGGAGGCCAGGTAACACCTTTGACTGGGAATTCGGACAAAGGAAAAGGCTGGGGGAGGAGCCGTGGGGGAAGGGAGAAAGGAGACGCCTGGAAGGGGTTTTTTTTCAGTTCTTGGAAGCTGGATAGGAATGAAGAGGGAGCCTGAGGGGGCCTAGGCTTCCCAGCGAGGCCGGGGCCTCCCTGGGGCCCCAAATAGACCTACTTAAAGGGGATCCTGTTGTCTGTGCTGGCAAGACCTGTTTTGGACTGTGTTCCTGTCGTCTCAATAAACCTTCTGTTTTACTGGCTGGCTGAGAGTTATGATGAATCGCAGGAACCCCAGGGGTGCAGGGCCCGGACTCCCCCACACTCCGTGACAGCCTCCAGCAGAGGACTCCTGCTGCCCAGTGCTTAATTTGTACAGTATCAGGGCTGAGCCCCGGCGCCTCTGGGCCGGGCGGTTCGTAGCCCCGGCGCCTCTGGGCCGGGCGGTTCGTAGTCCCGGCGTCTCTTTCATTACACATTAAGCCCTGCTGCTGCTCCAGCAGGGCCTGGACCGTCCAGGGCTGGGAGACGGGGAGTAACTGACTAGGGATCGGGATGGGATCTCTAGAAGAGCAGGCGCTGTGATTGTTCTAGGCAGGCGGAGCTAGTCACCTTGCTCCACCCCGAGCTCGTTGGAGCCTGGCCCGCTCTGGGGATTCACTATACAGCCCAGTTCCAGAGGGGCGCTGAGTGGAGGAGCTCGGAGCATGGTGAGGGTCGGCAAGGTGCCAAGTACTTTTCTCACGGCCGCATTGGGAGTGGAAGCGACTTCCTGGGAGCTGAAGTGCAGCCGGGCCTTGGCTGTGCTGTGGTTTGAGCCCCTTGCCGGTCAGTCCTTTCGCCCAGAATCCTTTGCTGCCCCGTGCGTTAAGGGGGCAGCGTGTCGGATGTCTACCCTGGGTGGGCTCCCTGGCTGTAGAGCGGAGCAGCTCCCCAATCACTCTGTCTCCGGAGTCATAGAGCGGTGCCCTACCCACTGGGCCGGCCAGCCTCTCTGCCTCCCCGCCCCAGGCTAGCGTCCGATGGAGCCGTGGGCTGGGCGGCTCCCCACCGCATACGCCCTGCTGCTGGCCGGCCCACCCTCCTGCCGTGGGATGCCAGCTTCCCCCCTGCGGGTGTTTGGTTCTCTCGGGAGCTGTGCACCCTCTGGCCAGAGAGAGCCACTTCGAAGCAGGTCTGCGCATTTGGCAGGGGCTGGTTCAGGCTGCCCCCTTCCATCTGCTGCAAGGTCAGGGTTATTTTCAGACTCTTTGCCCTGGTGCTGTTGAGAGAAGGGAGAGTCCTTCCCTGACTTGGGGTGGGATCTCAGATACCCTTACAGCGTAGTGGCTGCCCCCCCTTCCCATCGTGTTTATCCTCCCCGCACGCTATACCCCGGGCTCCAGAGTCTCCGGCTACCGCCCTAACCACTGAGCCATCCTGCCCCTTCCCCTCTTCCTTGCAAGCCGACACCCAGGTGCACAATCTCCACTCCTCCTCTGGGCCAGTCTCCGCTCAGCCCTCGTGACCCGGCCTGGCTGGAAATGCCGGCCGCTCGGGGACCCCCTCGTGCAGCTGGGTAGAGCAGGCGCGTAGGGCAGCAGAGACCCAGGATGGCTGCATGCGTGCGGGAGCTGTGGGGACAGTGGGCGCAGAGGGGACGGGGAGCCTGTGATGGGCTTCAGCTGCAATAAAGGGGGAGCTGTCCTCCTTGGGGAGGAGGGGGGGCCAAGCCGCGCCGCTGCCCCTGGTTCTGGGCTGCCCTTCTCAGGACCTAGAAGCCTGCAGGGCCACCAAAGCACCATCTGGATTCTGGGCTTCGCTGGAGCCTGGCAAAATTACAGGTGCTCTGAGTGAGCTGCTACCCGCTCACCTTTCTGCCCTGGCGAGGAGGGTGTATGTCTGTCCCCCCGCACCCAGCACCTGGAGAATTGCCCTGGGCCCATGGCAGCCCCTGGATGCTGCCAGAGCAGCTGCTGGGCTTGGGATCCAGCCCGCCTGCCCCCCTCTTCCCAGTCAGCCCCGAATGCAGAGGGTGAAGCAAATGGAGGGTAGCTGGGAACATGCACACCTCATGCATGCATCGCACAGCAAGCAGGGGGGTAGGTGGGAACGCACACACACACGTTGTGCAGCAAAGCAAAGGTGACTGGAATGCACACGTGTAGTACACACACTGTGGAGCAAACCGAGGGTAGTCGGGAACGCACACGTGTAGTACACACACACACACACACACCCCGTGCAGCAAACCGAGGGTAGCCGGGAACGCACACGCGTAGTACACACACACACACACACACACTGTGCAGCAAACCGAGGGTAGGCGGAAACGCACACGTGTAGTACACACACACACACACACTGTGCAGCAAACGGAGGGTAGGCGGGAACGCACACGGGTAGTACACACACACACACACACACACACTGTGCAGCAAACAGAGGGTAGTCGGGAACGCACACGTGTAGTACACACACACACACACACACACTGTGCAGCAAACCGAGGGTAGCCGGGAACGCACACGTGTAGTACGCGCACACACGTGCAGCAAACCGAGGGTAGCCGGGAACGCACACGTGCAGTACACACACACACACACACACACACACATGCTGTGCAGCAAACCGAGGGTAGTCGGGAACGCGCGCACACACACACACACACACACACACACACACACATGCTGTGCAGCAAACCAAGGGTAGTCGGGAACGCACATGTGTAGTACACACACACACGTTGTTCAGCAAAGTGAGGGTAGCCGGGAACGCACACGTGTAGTACACACACACACGCACACACACGTTGGGCAGCAAAGCGAGGGTAGCCGGGAACGCACACGTGTAGTAAACACAAGCACCCACACGTTGTGCAGCAAAGCGAGGGTAGCCGGGAACGCACACGTGTAGTACACACACACACGCACACACACGTTGTGCAGCAAAGCGAGGGTAGCTGGGAACGCACACGTGTAGTACACACACGCACACACACGCTGTGCAGCAAAGCGAGGGTAGCCGGGAACGCACACACACACAGACCCACACGCACACACATGCTGAGCAGCAAACCAAGGGGAGTCGGGAACGCACATGGGTAGTACACACACACACGTTGTGCGGCCAAGCGAGGGCGGCCGGAAACGCGCCCGCGGAGTACACACACGCACCCACACGTCGCCCAGCAAAGCGAGGGCAGCTGGCAACGCACACGTGTAGTCCACACTCGGATCCACACGCTGTGCAGCAGGGCGAGGGTACCCGGGAACGCACACGTGTAGTACACACACGCACACACACGTTGTGCAGCAAAGCGAGGGCGGCTGGAAACACGCCCCCCGCAGCATTCTGTGCGGCTGCTGGACGCCCGAGCGGTCTCCGCAGCCCCGTGGCGTCTCAGCGCCCCCGAGAGGGACAGGCTCGGCTGCCTCCCGCCCCTCCCTCTGCCAAGGGCGAGCTGGCGCCAGGGCTGGAGCTGCGGATGCGCCCCGCGTGCCAATCAGCCAGTGCTGCTGCTGGCGGGCGCAGGGGGAGGCTGTGTGGTATCCGAGTCGCGTCCATCCTTCCATCCATCAGTGTCAGGACGCCTTGAGGAATGATCCGAGATGGGGAAAAGGGGGCATTAATATTCCAGGCCATCCTCCCCTCTCCCCCCCCCTTCCACCGCCCCCGACTTCCTGTTTGGATTAGAACAGGTTGTTCATTCAAGTGTGCAGGCCCCTCCGCTCGCATACAAATGGGGTTGCGTCTGCAAGGCGGTTACTCACGACTGCGGCGGCAACGCAGCTCCATTCATCCGCAGCGCGGGCCGTGCCCGGCTCCGGGGGGAGACGAAGGGGGCATTGCAGAGCGCCTGCCGGCCCGGGGCCCTTCTCTCCCAATTTCAAGGGGACCGCCCCATTGCAACCGGACATACGGGCGTAGCGCGTGTGGTACACAGGGAGGGCTGGTGCTGTGGGGCTGGACTGGGAGCCCGGACGCCTGGGTTCTGCATTGTGCACACGCTGCCCTGGCCGGTAGTTTTTTAGGGATCTGATGCGAGACTCTTTAGACCTGTTTTCCAGGGGCTCTGAATGCCAAAGTCCCTGGGAGCTGCGAGCGCTCTGGCCAGAGGCGTCCCCGCGCTGGCTCTCCAGAAGTGGAGGCGTCCGGAGACACTGGCCTCCCGTCTCTCTGCGCCTTGGCAGACCCCGCAACCCAGACCGGGGCTCTGGACAGCTCGAGTCAGTTCTCGGCTCCGTCGCCGACTCCCTGCACGGCCCTGGGCGGGTCCCTTAATCTCCCTGGCTCTTGGTTCCCTGTCAATGATGTGGGTGTAGCGAACAGCCAGCCTGTTGCCGGGTTTGCCTTGTCCGATTGTGAGCTTGCCAGGGCCCGGACAGTCTCCCAGCACAGCGGGGCCTTGATCTCGGCTGGCGTTAATCGTAGTAATAACGTACAGTCACATGCACGCCGCCTTTGAGATGCAGCCCTCTCACGAAAGGGCCCGGGGCATTGCACGGAGATTTACTACCACTCACTGTCTCCTCTCGGAATGGACCCGCATTGGAAGGGGACACTGAGGCACAGAGAGAAACAGTAATGTGCCTCAGAGCACATGGCAAGTCATGGGCAGGGTCGGGAAGAGAACCGGGGACTCCCAGAGGGCTGCTCTAGCTGCCGGCCTGTGCTCCTAGAACTGGGGTCGTGACTCCCGTTCCCCACCCTTCTAACTGACTAGGGGCGCTCCCTCCCGTACCGATGCCGATACCAATAAGGGAGTTATGGATGCTTAAGGCAGTGTTGCCTAGTGCCTAGAGTACTGGACTGGAGAGACCTGGGTTCTATTCCCGTGACCTGCTAGATGACCTCGGGCAACTCATTCTGCCTCTCTGTGCCTCAGTTTCTCCATCTGTAATATGGGGATAACGATCCCGACCTCCACTTTAATGTGCTTTGAGGTCCACTGCTGAAGAGAGCCAGGTGGCTTCCAGGTAGGATTCTCTGCTAACGTCCAGCCCAATTGGCTCATGAAATGAGGAACAAAACGTGAGTGAGTTTTGATTGCCCCCATTTTTTCCAAGACCCCCCCCCCCCATAGCTCCGCGCTGCCCCTCCACCCCCTCGCTGCAGCAGAGCACACGGCGGAGATTTCTGCCACAGCAAAGCTGGAATCGTCTGCTCTCCCGGCAAGGGGTTGGTTCCGCGTGAATCGCCAGCACAATGGAGAGCAGGCTCGGCCCCTGGCTCGGCAAAGGGCTGGATCGTCACAGCGTCACGGTTGGGTGCCGGAGGACTGCTCTGGTGGCGTCACCGGACAGCACGGCTGAGCGGCCCCTTCGACTCCCTGGCATCTGGTGTGGGAGTCAGTGCCAGGGAACATTGCTTCTCTCGGCAGCTCGGCAGGCTGGGGCCTGCCTTTAGTCAGCGTGGGGTCAGCCCTGCCTATGGCCCCGAGGGGAAGTCAGTCCCGGCTTCTCTGCCCTGCGTGGGGCTTACGCCGTCTGCATTGACATTTAGCGCACAGGTCGGGCTGTTCACCTTAAAAGGGCTTCCCCTAGGTGGCCTGGGGAAAGTGAGATCCCAGGACTTGACTAAGCAAGTCGGGGTTGAGCTGGGGATAGAACCCAGGAGTCCTGACTCCCCTTGCTCTCCTGACTAGACCACGCTGCCCTCCCAAGTCAGGAATAGAACCCAGGAGTCCTGACTCCCAGCCTCGGAAAGTGCTTTGGGATCCTCCGGCCAAGGAGGGAAATCTGACTGTTCATTACACCGACGCTCTTGTGGCAAGTAGGGAGATGCACGGGCCGGGTCAGGAAAGCCGGAGGGAGGTCCCACTGAGCCAGCTGCTCCTAGCCGGTGACACACCCCCGCCAAAGGAGGGCACAGACTCGCCAATGGACGGATTCCCTGGGTCGGAGGCCAGGCCGGAGCCTCTTTGTTCTCCCGTACAGCTGGTTAGGGAGCTGACGGTGCATTTGGTGTCCTCGGCCCTTCACAGCTGGGAACAGCCAAACCCATGGTCCTTGCTTCCTATTCCGGTGCGGGGCACTCGCGGGGCAGACGGGTGAGGTTCCGCCTCGGCCTTCTCTTCCAAAGCCAGCTTGGTGCCTCCCGGCCGTCCCGCAGAACAGCGGCTACGTGCCGCTTGGCGCAGGCACGGGCAGAGTCCGGACCTGCCGCTGGCCGTCTGCCCCGAGCCCTGCCAAGCCGCAGCGGCATCCCCTGGGCAGCCGCACCCGTTGTCAGCAAGGGGTAATTTTGCTACGGCCTGGGTGTGACCGTGTGCCTAGGAGCGAGCGCAGTAAATGAAGGGGGAAGACAGCCCTGGGAGAGCTTCGGTTACAAGGCAGAGAAGACGGCTTTACAGTGGGTGTCTGCGCTAGACGTGCCCTGCTGGGCCCAATCCCCCATGGCCCTGCACCACGGGCAGGCGTTCCCAGCCAGGCACAAGGTTACCGCTCGGATCGGAGAACAGGGTTCTCCGGAATGGCTGCGCCAGGGCACTGGAGAATCGGTGCTATGGTGGGCATGGGTGCAGCCCACCACTGGGGGGAGGGGGCCTCTCTGCAGAACAGACCACGTCCCCAAGGGCTGGAATGTGAAATTAAGCACTTAACGTTAGGATCCTCTGGTTAAAAGTCTTGGCCGTCGCTTCCAGGCCTGGCCCCGATTCTGGCTGCACCTGGGGTCTGATTTCCAGGCGAGACCAGGCGGCCATGTTTTCCGGCTGAAGGCGTCAGAAGCTGATGGGGGCCGAAGCACGGATAAGGTGTCTCAGTTTGGACCCCCCCAAATCATGGGCCGCTTTATAAAATACAGGCCAGAGGGTATCTAGCCTAAAAGGCGTTTAGGTTCCTAACTTCCAGTGAATTCAGTGGGTCTTTTCAATGCTTGTGAGGACGGACTAGGGCAGGGGTTCTCAACCCAGGGGCAGGGGTCTGACCCCCTTGCCCTTCCCGGATTGCCCGGTAGGCCCCGCTGGCTCAGTGGGAGGAGAGAACGTGGGCCAGGTTCCTGGAACGGAAAAGGGGGTTACAGAATGTAAAGGGGCAATTCTCTCTGGAGCCAGGCATGCTCCGGGCCTTTCTTCTGACCCTTGGATCCTGGAATCCTTTCAAACCCCAATGTAGGGCCTTGAAAAAGCCTCAGAATGACACTCGCTTGGGCGAGCGGCGGGCTGATCCGGTATCTTTTACTCACGCAAGCCGTCCCATTGACTTCAGTCGGTTTACTTCTCCGCATAAGGGCTGTGGTGTGTGGGTAAGAGCCGGCCGCGTGCGATCCGTTGCCAGGACTCCTGGGTCCTGTTCCTGGCTGGGGAGGAGAATGTCATCCAGTCAGTAGAGCAATGTTGGGGGGAGAGAATAAGGACAGAGGTTCAATCTCCGTTGAGTCGCACAGGGCTGAGGATTGGAGCACGTGGGAGTGGGGGGAGAGAGAGATTGGTGCTGTGTTTCGTTGATAGGGGGCTCGTGCCCATAGCGTTGGAGATCACCGATGAGAACGAAGTGTCAAACGCTCCGGGTCAAATAGGATTGCCCTGCTTTTATAGATGGGGAAATTGAGGCATGACACGATGAGGAAAGTGACTTGCCCAAGGTCACACGGCAAGGCACTGACCCAGCTGGAAATAGACTCTACCTCTTCTGATATCCAGTGCGGTGCTTTAACGAAAGGTCATGCTTCCCCCCATATGTCGCACGCTATATATAGTCAGTCACATATGTATAATAATATTTCATGCTGTCCCTCAATAACATAGGACTGGGGGGGATTCCTTGGGGCTATGAGACCAGGCCCCTGTTATCTCACGGACGGTTATTCATACATTTTGATAGTGCTGCCTAAGGGTCTGTCTGCCTTGCATGTTAAGCCCAGCTCTGAGCCCAACCCCTCCTACCGTCCACACACAAATCAGTCTGACTCGGGTCAGCAAGCACTCAGGATCCGGATCCTAGGACCCTGCTAGAGGGGTAGGCCAGAGCCCAAGTCCTGCAGAGACTCGGTTCTAAGCCCTGTCAGTTTGCTGTGTGGACGCAGCTCAAGCCACGGACCCGAGTCAGAAGGTCTGCACAGGGCCATGTGGACGCGTTAGCACGGTTGTGAGACCCAGGGTTACAATGCAGTGCGGACACATTAGCACGGCTGAGAGACCCAGGGTTACAATGCAGTGCGGATGCTCAAGGTGTGGGGCTTTGAACTACCGAGTCCATAAGCCTGGGTCCCATAGAGCTTCGTTTACAGTGCAGAGTCGACGTTCTCTGAAGGGCTCAGCCGTGATCAAGGCCCCGTTTTACTTACACACACTCAGCTCACAATCTCAATAGACAAAGAGCAGGAGGGGAAACTGAGGCACGGAGCGGTGAAGGGACTTGCTCACGGTCCCCCAGCAGGTCAGTGGCAGAGCTGGGAACAGACCGCCGGCCTGGTGGCACCCATTCCTGTGTCGCAGCTACAAGATGAGTCGTCTTCTCTCTGTTTTGCGCCATGTCTGGACGCACGGGGATGTTGTTGCTTATGATCTGTCTTGCGGTAGCTCCTTGGCGCCCCAAGCGGGGACCCAGAACCCCCTGGTGCTAGATGCTGTACAAACAAGGAGAGTTAGGCACCTAAGTACCTTTGAGGATCGGGGCCTCAGTTCCCTACGTGTACCATGGGGGATAATATTCCTATCCCTGAGCATAAACTCAGTAAAGCTTGTAGGGGGCTTAGACGCTGTGGTAATGGGGGCCATGCAGGTGCGTAGGGAGCAGTTGAATTGCTAGATGACGTATCTGGGGCCTGATTCTCCCTCGCCTGGCAGATTGTGCTGTGAAACTGATCCCGACGGCGTGTGTGCACCCCCTTGGACACAAGCATAAATGCCGGCGTGGGGTGGTAGAGAATCAGGCCCCTGCCCCTGCTGTCTAGCCAGTCCCACTGCTTCACAACCAACCGATCTGTATAAACCGACCCTAAAGCAATCCCCGCCCCCCACCCCCCTCCAGCCAGGCTTATAACGATTTAATCTCCCTCATTTGCTGGGAGTGTCAGATCAAAAGCCCGAGGCCGGGCCCACCTCCGCAGAGGGGCTGGGACAAGAGGATAAACACTCTTGATTTGATGTCAAATTATTGAACGGAGCAGGGTCGTCTGTGTGTGTCACTCGCCCTACGCACGGGCTGGGACCACGTCACCGCCGCGTCAGCAGCGTTGCCATGGCGAAGGAACACAAAGGTTCGGCTGTGGTGTGTGTCTGGGAGCTGGCGGGGGTGTTGTGTCATTCAGCAGACGGGAGCCGTTCGCCACCCACCTCGCCGTGGGGAAGCGCAGGGGGTTGTGGGAAACTGGCTGAGCCTGGACCGGAACTTTCGCTACCAAACCGAGCTGTGTAGACGCGTCCCCTGATTGGCACTCTCGGCTCGGTGGTTGATTCTCCTGGGGTGGGCTGGCACCGCGCTCTGGCATTTCTAAGGTGCCCATCCTTGCAGTACCTGGGCGCCGGTCCAGTTTCCTCTTGCATCTTTCCTCTGCCTGCCCCCGATTATTAGCTGTATTGGAGTAGCGCCGGGGAGCTCCAGTTGTGCAAGGTGCTGTCCAGACACAGAATACGATGACAGTCCCTGCCCCAGAGGGCCACAATCCAAGGATAAGACACAGGCCAACAGGTGGATTCAGACCGGGGCGAAGACCATACTGGCTGGGACGAGGGGCAGTGGCCTCAGCTCCTGATCTGCCTAGCGGTTGCCACGTTTTTTTCTAGTCCCCCCCCCCAGCAGTGCAGAGCTGGAAGAGGGGATTGGAAATCCCTCGCTTCCTCTCCACCCGCGGGATGTGACAGTATTACCGTTCGGAGCAGGAAATATCGACGTGACGGTAGCGCCCAAGTCGGCCTCGGGGCCCTGTTGTGTCAGGTGCTGCACACACGTGACCGTGTTCCCGGGCAGGCGGGGATGATTCCGGCTGGAAAGTGAAAATGTGACTCGCTCGTTCCGCAGTCCCTGCTTTGTTATTTCTCCGGCCGTCGCAGCGAGGGGATGCCTGGTTTGTATGGCGCATGGGGAATGCTGGTACCAGGCAGAGTGACGCCCCCTGGAAATGCAGTTCGCTTGCCGGAGCTGTCTGCCTTCCTCCAGGAGGGGGCTGCTGCTGTGGCTGGACAGAGATGCCAGAGAACTGGGGGGTTTTCTCCCCAGCTCCGCCACTGACCTTGAGCAGTGTGCCTCAGTTTCCCCGCGCCTGTGGGATTGGGTTAATGATAGTGATCTACCTTAGACTGTGAGCTCTTTGGGGCAGGCCCCTTCTTTTTGTTCTGAGTTTGTACAGCTCCTAGCACCATGGGGGCCAGGTCCATGCCTGGGGTGGCTAGGCACTACCGTAATTTACTCAGTAGCAATAAAAATGTACTGCTCCTAGCACCATGGGGGCCAGGTCCATGCCTGGGGTGGCTAGGCACTACCGTAATTTACCTAGTAGCAATAAAAATGTACTGCTCCTAGCACATTGGCTATGTGCTCCTAGCACATGCTATGACCATGCCCATAAATAACACAGTACCTCATAGTGGGGGGCAGTGTGTGGGGGGGTGAAACTTAACTCATTAATGTTCAGAAAGTGCTTTGAGATCCTCACGGGGAAGGGCCAGCGGTCAGCGATTTTATCTCTCTTTCCTTCTGTAGCTTCTTCCCCCTCCTGCCTTTCGCAGGAGCGCTCATGTGCCAGCTCTCTTCAGCGCTGTCCTCCACCTCCCACTTCCACCCCCCCACCCTCCCCGCCCTGCTCACAACAGCTGCTGTTTGGCTCTGTCTATATTTAGCCCTATGTGTTGCCCCCCCCCCCTCCCCCCGGTGTCATTACAATAAACCCACAGAAAGGGGATAATTTCCTGGAGAAACCCCTCGCTGCAGGAGAGGTGGGAGTAGCCGGCGCTGCCATGTGCCCCATGAACGAACACACACGCGAACACGAACACACACACACACAAACACGCGCACACACACACGAACACACACGCGCGCACACGCGCACACACACGAACACACACACGTGAACGCACACACACACACACACGAACACGTGCACACACACACACAAACACACGCGCACACACAAACACACGCGCGCACACACGCGAACGCGCACACACACGAACGCGCACACACACACACACCGGCAGGGTGACTGCGGCGCAGGCCTCAGCCGGATCTGGGCCTGTGCGGGTTAATGACAGCGCACATGGTTTTACGACAGACGGGGAGACAATCAGAGGAGTGAGCGACTGAGTCACCACGGCTCTAGACTCATTCACAGCTTGCCAAAGCCCCGGCGCAGCCATGCCCACAGGGCCTATGGTGCGCAAGGGGCTGCACGGTGGGTTACGGTGCCCTGGGCGATGACGGGGACGTCCTGCTGGGCAGTGAGGCTGGGGGAGCTGGACTCTGGATCTGCCGAGCCCCAAGGGTCATAGGGGGACGGGGAATATCCCTCTTCTCCTACCCTGGGCTCTGGCTAGGCCGCCCGTGCTGGGAGCTGCCTCCCAGACTCAGATCTCTGCCTTGGCTCTGCATCCAGGACGCGGCTCTGCGCAGCCGATCCGGGTCCCTGTAGAAGTGACTCTGTGAGGATCCGGCCTAGAGCGCTAGCAAGGGTCTCCCTCCGATCCCACAGTGCACGTTGGCCGGCGCAGGGGGGAGCGAAGGGCTGGCCGAGAGGGGAAAAGGTCCCCCCAATGCCCGCGCATCGTGTCCAGGGAGTGAGAGCTCACTGTGTTCTGGTGGGTGTGCAGCCATGGCTGCCTTGCAGGGTCTCTGCCAGGAGTGAGGGGGCCGACGGGGATAACACAGCCAGCTCGATCTACTGCTCGTTTAACCCTGATCCATCCCAGCCCCCAGGTTAGCCAGCGTGTGACACTCCCAGACGGGCTGGCTGGCTGGAGGCTCTGGGGCTCCATTAACTAGGGGGCAGTGCCGGGCCATGGGCAGACAGAGGGAGGGTGGGAATGGGAAATGCAGGAGTGCCCATGACCTGGATGGATTTGACTTGGCCCCGTTCTCTAAAGCACCCTGGGCCCACTGGAGCACCCCGGCTGTTCCCGGGACGCCGGGCCCCACACCCCGGCTGTTCCTGGAGCTCTGGGCCCACTGGAGCACCCCGGCCGTGCCCGGGACGCCGGGCCCCACACCCCGGCCGTTCCTGGAGCGCTGGGCCCACCGGAGCACCCCGGCCGTTCCCGGGACGCCGGTCCCCTCACCCCGGCCGTCCCCGGGTCGCCGGGCCCCGCTCCCCGGCCGTTCCCGGGACGCCGGGCCCCACGGCCCGGCTGTTCCTGGCGCTCTGGGCCCACTGGAGCGCCCCGGCCGTGCCCGGGACGCCGGGCCCCACACCCCGGCCGGTCCTGGAGCTCTAGGCCCACTGGAGCACCCCGGCCGTTCCCGGGAGGCCGGGCCCCACACCCCGGCCGTTCCTGGGGCTCTGGGCCCACCGGAGCACCCCGGCCGTTCCCGGGACGCCGGGCCCCACACCCCGGCCGTTCCTGGGATGCTGGGCCCCGCACCCCGGCTGTTCCTGGGGTGCTGGGCCCAGTGGACCCCCAGCTGCTCCCTGCCCAGCGGGAGAGCAGAAGGGGAACTCGCCGTTGCTTTTAGCTGAGAGGGGGAATCCTCCCGCCCTCGATCTCTGCCCTCCCTGCTGGCTGGTGCCTGGCGGGGGCCGATTGCCAAGGCCTGTCTCTGTTTGCTCCCCAGCGGTAGACGTGAAGCCGGTGCTGCCCGTGGCCATGCAGAACTCCTGTGGCAGCGGCAGCGGCGGCAGCAGCCCGGTGGACCTGCGGACAGACGCCCGGGGCAGCGGGCCCAGCGTGGACCCGGCGGTGCGGGAGCAGCAGCTGCAGCAGGAGCTGCTGGTCCTGAAGCAGCAGCAGCAGTTGCAGAAGCAGCTGCTTTTCGCCGAGTTCCAGAAGCAGCACGAGCACTTGACGCGCCAGCACGAGGTCCAGCTGCAGAAGCACCTCAAGGTGGGACGCCCCGTGGGCGCCGCTCTCCCTGGAGGGCATCTCAGAGCCCTGCCCAGCTCCCCCTGCTAGCAGGGCTTTCCCTATAGCCCCTCAGGCTGAGACCCTGTCCTAACTCACCAGCTAAGCAGGCTTGAGCTTGGCTGGTACCTGGAGGGGAGACCTGCAAGGCAAGATGCTGCAGGGGTTGGTAGAAATAGTTACATAGGACCAGCCCTGCATCTGGGGTCAGGTGCTCTAAAGATGCATAATGGGAGATGTTAGTGACTCGAGAGGGGAGGGTCTGCTCTTCCTCTGGGGCTGGCATAGTAGAGGGGTGCCAGCCTATCCTGAGTTAAGGGGGGGGGGTGTCTCATGATATTGGGCACCCTTCTGAAAGCCCCAGCTCCCGGAGTCAGGTGAGGACTGAGAATTGTGGCTTTCATTTAAAAATACAAACGGTTCTAGCCCCACCCCAGGTTGCGGAGAGAGACTGGGAGACACAACCCTGAAAGGCTCCAAAAGTGGAAAGGGAATAAAAAAGGAAACAACCCCCCCCCCCCCCAATACTATTTTTTTTAAATCTCATCATTCGGGGGGGAGACTGCTGGGTGAGCTTTGAAAGTCTGGGGTTGGCCAGGCTGCTGCTGCCATGGCACGAGGGGGGTCTGGCTTTCAGCTGAGCCCCACAGCCAAAGGCTCTCTGATCATTGACATCCTGTGGCCCTTTTCATGGGGACCCTGGCGTCCTGCCGCCTTCTGATTGGGGGGAGGGGGGTTGACTACACTTCACCAGCCCAAGATTCCTCTCTTGCTTTAGCTGCGGGCAGTGCTCCTCCTCATTTCCCACCCGAACCCCGTTCCACCCCAGAAGTGGCTGCGTTGCAGTAGTGGGCAGAGGTTGCATTCCGGTGGGAGACCTTTGGAGGCGTCCAGAGGCGCTAAATACATCAGCCACTTATTATTATTATTATTATTATTCGTATCACCATGGCACCTAGGAGGCCTAGTCATGGCCCAGGACCCCAGCGTGCTAGGCGCTGTACAAACACAGCGCAAAAACCACAGTAATACACAATTGTCCTTCCTTTCCCCTCCCACCCTGCGTAAAGGAGGGAGCTCTCCCCTGTGGAGTACTGCAAGCTTCTGTAGCCCCTTTCATCCTGAAGGATCCCGGATCGCTCCCTTGAGATGCGGCCACCTCTGGGGCGGTACCTCACCTGCACATAGCGTGGCAATGCCCGGGGAACGGGCAAGAGAATTTGAGACCAGGGCAACCCCCTGCTGCTCCCCGGCAGAGCCCACAGGAGCTGGCTGTACCAAGGTCTCGTTCAGACGGCCCGCACGCTGCACGGGGTGGAACATACTGCAGCAGGCTGAGCCGTCGGGGCCGGCCTGTGGACTTTAGGGGCAGGGGGCCTGGTTCTCTGCTCATTCACCCACTGCCTGACCCCAGGCGAGTGGCTTGATGCCTCCTTGCCCCACCTCAAGTGCCCCCGGCCTGCGGGAGGGGGGGGCCTCTGAGCTGAAACAAGCCCCAGCCACCAGAGAGCCTTCTGGGAAGCCAGCCGGGTCTCCCCTCCGTGCCAGCCCCACGCCGAGGACCAGAGCTGGGGAGTCGCGCCCCGGCAGCTTGGGCTGTGACCGGGCCCCGCAGGCAGGGGGCGTGTGCTTTTCAGGGGGCCCCTCCATGCTAACCTCGGTCCTCCGAACGAGGGTCTCCTCTGCCACCTGGGTTCACCCTCCCTCCCCCTCTCACCTGTCCCCCCCCTTCACACCTGGTGTCCCCTCCCCTCCTTAGTCCCCTCTCCAGCTCTCACTTGGTTTGCCCCCACCTAGTCACCCCCCTTCCCCCCGCTCTTACCTGGTGTCATCCCCCCACTGCCGGTTTCTGTCCCCTCTGCCCGCCCGGCCCCCGGCCCGCTAACCCAGTCCCCCTCTGCCTGGCAGCAGCAGCAAGAGATGCTGGCAGCAAAGCGGCAGCAGGAGCTGGAGCAGCAGCGCAAGCAGGAGCAGCTGCGGCAGGAGGAGCTGGAGAAGCAGCGGCTGGAGCAGCAGCTCCTCATCCTCCGGAACAAGGAGAAGAGCAAAGAAAGTAAGAGCCCGCCCGGGGGAGGGGGGAGGCGCTCGGCCCCTGCCCTGCGGAGCCAGGGCCCAGCTGGGGCAAAGCCTGGCCCGGGGGCCTAGGGGACTGAAAGCCTCACGGCCCGTATATTTGATCTGGCTGGGCTCCAGTTTTAACTGTGCCCAGCTGAGGGTGCCGCGTGGGCAGCCGGCCGGGATCTCAAGCGGGAGTGGCCTGTTATTCCTACGGGCACAAGATGGAGCAGATCGCAGCTTGCCCTCCTCTTTGGTAGGCAGGGGCGGCCCGGGGAAAGCGCCGATCCCAGCAATGCTCTGTCTGGCTCCTGGCGGAGCGTTGCTTGCTGGGAGTGTGGCTCAAGAGAGAGCATTGCATGCTGGGGGAAGTTGTCTCCAGGGGGCCCTAGGGACACAGGATAGAGCTTTGCAGGGGGCATATGGCCCACGGCAGGGGCCCACTTTGCATGTGACCTGGAACCAGAACTGCGCGAGGGGCCACGGGGGAGGCCCAAGCCCCTGAGCTTTCGGTCCTGACCCGCGTCTGAATAAAAGACCCAAACCCCTTGTCTGCCAGCCTTGGTGGGGGTCCGTTGGTGCCGCCCCGCTCAGCGCCCAAGTCCAGAGGTCACCCGGCCCGGGAAGCATTCGCCCGCGCTAAACGCCCGTAGGGCTCGGGGAATCCTTCTCCCCAGCCATGCTCTCGGTTGCGTGGTTGGCCTGTGCCTTTCCTGTGGACTGTGCCCCATCTGTCTGCAGGTGCCATCGCCAGCACGGAAGTGAAGCTAAAGCTCCAGGAGTTCCTACTCAGCAAGTCAAAAGAGCTGACCGCAGGCGGCTTCAATCATTCCCTCCCACAGCACCCCAAATGCTGGTAGGTTGGTCGGCGGAGCAGGGGAGGGCCGGATGAACTGGCTGGGGCCTCTCTTAGAATACTGAGATCCCGGACTCCTGGGTTCTGTGCTCTGCCCTGGGCGGGAGTGTGGTGTAGTGGTTAGAGCTGGGCGTCAGGACTCCTGGGTTCTCTCTCCTGTGCTGTGGTCTGGTGGGCCACGCAAGCCCGGGTTCGCAGTCCCTCTAGCTGCTAAGCCACACGCCCCCCCCCTCCCCGCCCCCTTGTTTCCTGCGGCGTATCTTTGTCGGAGCCCTGGGATGGGTAATGGGGCGTGTGCAGCGTAACATCCCAATGGGGAGTCTCTGGGTGGTGTGTGGATGCGCCAGGCTTCCCCAGGAGGCCAGGGCATCACTCAGGGACGTGAGCGGTTAACACGAATCCAGTCAAACCTAACCGGCCCTGTTCTGGGTCCCACGGAGGGACCCCTGCCCGGCGCCAAGGCTGGGAGGTGGCTGTGACGTCTCTCTTCGCCTCTGGCTTTAAAAAGGGGCTGGCACGCGCGGCGGCTAATTGCATCGCAGTGACCTACTCCACTTCCTGAGTCCAGGGATGCTTAGGGGATAAATCCACTTAGCCGGCTAAAAACAGATCCCTGATTGGCCGTCCCCCTCCCCCGCACTTCCTTCCTGCTTACCAGTAACATTTTGTGTTTTCACCAGGGTCCACGCACCCTGGCCTGGGATTGCCCACGGACCTCCGGGATCCCACAAAGATTGTTAACCCCTCCCCCCTCCCAACACTTCTCCTGATCCTCTCCCGAGCTCTGCCACCCCCGTCACAGCCCAAGTGTCCCCCTGCCCTGGTTAGAACGTGGTCGGGTCTTGGAGCGTAGCCAGGCCCGGGCTGGGTTTGAATTGTGTCCCTGTCCCACATCGCAGCCTTGGCTGGAGCGAGCTCTATCTGTCTAGACGCTGGGGGCCCCCCCTGCCCGGCCCAGGGGAGACACGCCTCAGTCCCATCCAGGCAGGGATAGCTCAGTGGTTGGAGCATTGGCCTGCTAAACCCACGGTTGAGAGTTCAATCCTTGAGGGGGCCACTTAGGGATTTGGGGCAAAATCAGTACTTGGACCTGATAGTGAAGGCAGGGGCTGGACTCAATAACCTTTTGGGGTCCCTTCCAGTTCTATGAGATAGGTGTGTATATATATATGTACATAGATTTATTTATTTTTATCCGCCCCGGGAAGGGGATCAGGTTGTCACTTAGGTCCCCCACTAGGGTTGATGGGGCGCTGTGTGTCACCTGGAGGGCATTCCCGGCTAGGCGGAGAGAGAGGGGTCGTGGGTAGGCTCAAATAGACCCGTCTCGCTGCATGGGTAGGACTGACAGAGGCTGGAGCAGAGAGAGTCTGCACTCGGGCTGGGGCGCGGGGCTGCCTGTTGGGTGCACAGGGGTGGCTCCCTCTAACAGCTTTACTTGTCTCCGCAGGGGAGCCCATCATACCTCGTTGGACCAGAGTTCCCCGCCCCAGACAGGCAGCCCGGGAACACCACCCTCCTACAAACTACCCCTACTCGGCACATACGACAGCAGAGACGACTTTCCGCTCCGGAAAACCGGTCAGTGCCGCTGGAGGGGAAGGGAAACTTACAAGCCGCCTTGGTGGGGCTGGCTGGCTGGATCGGGGGAACAAGAGCGGCTTTGCCTCCGGGCCACTGGTTCGAATCCAACCCAGGGCGGTAGCCGACTGCAGAGCGTTGCCACCTGCTGGCTGTCTGGGAGCCTGAGTGAAATGAGCTGGGCGGATCCCAGGACAGTTCCCGCTGGGCCGCTGTCACAGAAATGACCATCATAATTGGCCCCCTTGCCAGAAGAGAGGTCAAGGTCTGAACAAGCCATGGAGACCAACGCCGTGGGGAGGATCTGTGCTTGTGGCTAGCACGGCTTCACCCTAGCCTGGGGAGGGCTGTAATTATGAATATAGGACCTAATAGTCACGAGAGCCCAGTTCTCATTTAGGCACCAGAATCAGAGGCCAAATTTTCATCCGAGTCCAGCACGCGGGGTGCACCTTGGGAGCTGAGCTCGTCTGGAAACCTGGCCCTGAGCCTTGGCAAAGCCCCTAGGGTAGGATGCTAAGTGATTTACGGACCAGCCCCCTGCCCCAGAGACCCACCAAACAGCCATCAGAGGCTGGATTTGACCCGCCCGCCCAGAGGCAAAGCCGCTTGCGTGCCCCGATCCAGTCCAAACAGCTGGTGTCTAGAAGGGGCTGGCCCGCTGTTGTGGGTGGAGAGGGCCCCTGAGGACTAGGGGGCGCAACGGACACCCAGGGGTCCTGCTGGGGGAAGGGTCAGCATGACGGGCGGCAGGGGGGGGAAGGATATTCCAGGCTCTGTCAGGAATGTGGGATGGGGGGGGGGAGGGGCGAGCTGCTGTCATCTCAGCCACAGCCCCTCTAGCTGCGAGCCGGCAGCAGGCTGCGGTAGCCACAGGGGCCGGGCAGTGGCCCGGAGCGGCCAGCGGTGGGCCTGGGGCAGCAAGTCAGGGTGGGCCCCGTTCATGGTGCTTTTCCTTTCCCCTTCCAGCCTCGGAACCCAACTTAAAAGTCCGCTCGCGGTTAAAACAGAAGGTGGCCGAGCGCAGAAGCAGCCCCCTGCTGCGGAGGAAAGACGGGACCGTCATCAGCACGTTCAGAAAGAGAGCCGTCGAGATCACGGGCGAGTGAGGCCTGTGGGACAGACTCGCGGGGGCTGCCCGTCGGCACACGGGATCCCCCTGATCATTCAGCACGGGGCTTTGATTCTGATCAAACGGAAGTTGTGTCTGGGGTGGTCTAGAGACGAGGGGAGGGGAGACAGTGTTGGGCAATGGCATGAGCCCCTGGCTGGGCGCCCAGGCTCCTGGGTTCTAACCCCAGCCGTGCCACTGATTTACTCTAGCGGTGCGTCACTTCCCCTCTCCATGCCTCAGTTTCCCCATGTGTGTGGGGGGGGGATGCTGCTGCTGCCGCCGCCTCCCTTTGTAAAACACTTGGGGGTCAGTGGCTGAAAACTGCTGCAGCGTAGAAGTTTTATGAATTGCTGTGCAGCGTGTTCTCCAGCAGAACTGTTCTTTGGACGCATGGCAAACAGCCACCGTGCGGAACAAGCCTTTGCGGGCCGGGGGTGCTCGCAGCCGGGGCTCCAGTCCATTGTCACTTTGCAGGAAACCTGAACCCAAAAGGGGTGAGAACGTGACGTGCAGAAAGGAATGGTTGGGCGGGGAGAGATCGCCTTTGATTAGACCCACATGGTGACCTTGAATTTCTGTGTGGGGCTCAGACAAGGCAGGGAAGATCCTAAGCAGAGAGAAGTACATAGACTGTGTCCTTTCATTGCTTTACCCACAAACGTCAGCCGGGCGGAGCACGGCTCCTAGCGGGGGAATCGAGGCCTGCTGTGGGTCTCTGAATATCATCCCGCTGCCCTGCGGCCAGCGAGATCGCCGACTGCTTGTGGGCACAACCACGCGCCTGATTTGAACACGCAGTCGTCGGGAATGCACGCGCAAATCCCGTGAGCGTGCGTGCAAACGGTTGTGTGCATGCTCCTTTTGCTTGGGAAGGGGGGGGCTCTGCGTTGTCATTTCGCCTCGTTGAGCTTCGGGATGCGGGGGTGGTGGGGGGGGGGGGTTCCGTTAGAATTGCTGGTCTCTGCCTGGAGCCCCGGAGAGGCTAAATAGAGAAACATCTGGTTGGCGTGTGCGGTGGTGGGTGTTGTGCCCACAGTCGGCTCTGCGTTGGGAGCGTCCCGTTAGCTGCTGGGGCATGGATGCGGGCAAGTTGGCTGATGCTCCCTTAAGGGAGAGACCTGTAGAGCAAATTTCCCTAGCGGAGACACAGCAAGAGAGTTCTTTTGCCAGAGTCGCTGAAACCGGTCGCGGGACTCTTCGGAAGGATGTTTTTCCCCGTGTCCACACTAGGGCTGGTGCTGGCAAGGCTCTGTCGGTAGTGAAACTTTCCAGAGTAGAGCAAGCCTGCAGGAGCCCTAAAGGCTGGTGTACATGGGTACGTTTTCCCAGTGATACCGATATCGTGCAGGTCTAGTTATACCAGTATCATTCCTGTATGGACCTTCTCAGCCCTGAGTGGTTTTTTCTCAGCGTGGTTCCCTACGTGATCCTCTTAGGCTGGAATAAGATTGTCCCCACGGGGGTTGTACCTGTACAACTATCCGCCATAGGTTACAGCTACGCTACAGTCATTACCACTGCCTGCAGCGGCTGACGGCACCGTAGTGCAGACGCTTACTACATCGACGGAAGGGGGTTTTCATCGATGGAGGTGAAATCCACCTCCCCGAGCCGTGGCAGCTAGGTCGACTTAACTACGGCATTCAGGGGGGTGAGTTTTTTCACACCCCGGAGCGACGGCGTGGGGTCGATCTACATTTTAAGAGTAGACCAGGTCTTAGGTTATAGCAAAGAAACTTTCCTGGGTGACGCTGGTAGATCCGAGGACGGATTATAGGCTGTGTCGATCCCTTTGACTGTGCGTGTGCGTCTGTCGTTTGCTACTCGGGTTTGCAACTTGCAAGGTAAATGTCTGGCCCAGAGCCGGCGACCGATACAGCCCCCGCCTGCCTGTTCCCCTGCAGACCAGAGCATGGCAGTGAATTTCCCTTTGGAGAGCGAAGATGGCAACCCCGCTTGTTAAGTGGAGAGTCTTGATGGTAGCAAGGCTCTGGGGCCCTGATGGGCTGCCCTGGTGTCCTGAGGTTGAGCTTGGATTTCCCAAAGCGCGTCAGACGCCGGTTGAGGGACAATGGGAACTGCTGGGTGCTGGGCCCTGGTTCTGATGTCAGCACCCGAGCGAGAACTGAGCTCTGGCCCTGCATGTGGCTGCTGCTGGCTTACAAATGTGGCCCAGAGCTCTTGTGGAAATCTGTCCCCTGCGTGGCGTGGAATCTGTCTGTCCAAGGCCGCCTGCCACCAGCCCTGCTGGGCGAACTGACCCCCACCCCGAGGCTTATGAGAGAGGGAGCTGCTGACAGGGCATCCCCTGGATGTTGAAATTCATGCCCCCCCAGTCCCTGGTTGGAAATAGCCTAAATCTGGGGACCGTCATGGCATGCTGCAAAGCCCACTCACCTGGGCTGGGGTGAACGGTGGGCGGGGGGCGTGGATTCTGTGATGGGGATTTTTAGGGATGGTCTCTGCAGAAAGGTTTGGGGGTTTTGGGCTCGGCTGCTGCTTCCCTCTTGCATTTGATTTCCTGGTTGGATTGAATATTGTGCCCGGCCCCCTGGAGTCTGCACAGACGCAGGCAGCGCTGCACTGATTGACACCCGCCCGTCCATCTCCTCCGAAACCCAGGCCGGCCCGCCCCCGGCGACGGGATCCCGGCTCCACGAGGGACGAGCCAGTCGCCCCAGCTCCTCTGGCGGGGCCACAGCCCACTCGCCGTTATGCCACCAAGCGTTCGTATCGAATTAAGAAATTAATCCAGAGGCCCCGTAATCTGCGCGGGGCCATTTTGTGTGTGTGGCGGGAGAGAAGGGGGGGGATAATCCAGGAGCATCTGTTGGAAATGTTTGGCAGGGGCGGGGGCGGGGGCAGCTACAGCAGCCGTCTCTGAGCTGCTGTTCCGTAACGTCCGACGTGTTCTGGAGCCGCGAGCGGTGGCGGCCGTCAAGGGCAGCGGCAGGTTCTTGGTCTGCCTGAGATACAGACTGATGTCCATCCGCAGAGCGTCAACGGGCCGGATCCGCAGCTGGGGCAAGGCCATTGATGGCCACGGGCCAGATCCCAGCGGCTGTAAGTCAGCATCCCGTTGAAGTCCGTGGAGGATCTGCCCCCTGTCTGCTGCCCCTGGCATGTAGGTGGTGCTTGGCGAGCCGCTTCTGCCCAGCTAGTGACGGTGGCTGGGGGGGGTGCAGAGCAGGGCTGGGAACGGGGGCATGAAGCCGCGGTTGTTTTCGTACCTGTCTGGATGGGGGGTTGTGCTGACCTGGATTTCTAATCTGGGGTGCCCGATGGCCTGGGGCAGCCGGGGAACGGGGAGACTCAGGGGCGGGGGGGCATGTGGGAAGATGGGATTTTTTTATTTTTTGTGCATTGCATCTGGGGTCATGTTAAAATCCCGCCGTCTCTTCCGCGCAATCATTTGCTCCAGACGCTCCTGTCTCCGACCGCTACCGGCTTCCCCCCGCTTTTCACTGCACAGCCCTGGGGGATCCGGGCCATGGCTGTGTAGGGAAGGTGATCTCGGTCCAGCTGTGCGGGACCAGAGAGCTGACGGTCACAACCGCTTGTGTGGCCGGCCCCCCGATTCCGGCCCACGCAGGGAGCCGTGCAGAGCGATAATACGAGCAAACGCTTGTCAAGCCGCCTTCGCTGTAATGGGTCCTGGTTCAGGGATTTCGCATGCCCTGAGCCCGGCTCTGTGCCCATCCTTTGGGGTCAGCTGATAGTCATTACATTTCATCCCTCCCTAGCTCCTTCCACTCAGGGCTTGCAAAGTGCTTGACGAACCTTGCAGAATGTAACCCCTGCAGCCCTACCCCTGCGAGGAGAAGCAACGGTCGGGGAAACTGAGGCATGAAGACGGGCAGTGACTTGAACACTCCCCGAGCTGGGACTAGAACTCCTGTGGCGTCTCCTGTCTAACCACTAGACGACACTCTTGCACCCCTCTCCCAGTGCGGCAGGAGTGCTCTGACGCTGGGGAAATCTTGCCCAAAGGCAGCGTCCCTTCCTCCCAGACCCTCGGCGGGTCAGTTGTGCAGACGTCCGTGCCAAATTTGCTGGTGTAGATGGATGCCTTTGCCAGCCTGGCCCTCAGGGCTGGTTCGGGTCCATGCTGGATGCCCAGGGCAAGGCGAGCCCGCTCGGGAAGGGCAGCGAAGATTGCAGGGTTTAGCTCCTGGCCCACGGGAACGACATCTGGATTGGCCTGGCCATCGGGAGCATTGTGGGGAACGGGCATCTGGGCCGTGTGTGCAATTCTCCCTTTCTCTTGCAGTCTCCTCCGTGTGTAACAGCGCCCCGGGGTCCGGTCCCAGCTCCCCGAACAGCTCCAGCAGCACCATCGCCGAGAATGGCTTCACTGGCTCCGCCCCCAACATCCACACCGAGGTAAGAGAGCCCCCACCCGGGGGGGGGGCGGGGCGCTGTGCCTCCCTCACCCCAGTCCTTGCTTGCTTTCTTCAGCACGAGCCCTGACCAAAGAGCTGAAAACTGCCCCGTCTCCATCGACGCTGCTCTGATACGTGCTCGGCCCTTTCCATATTATCCGCAATCTCCAGGCAAATCTTGTGGCTATTGTAACGTCAAGGCCGTTTTCCTCTCTTCTGTCTTGTCTCTAACCCTTTCCTTTGGCTACAGGAGGGCTGCAGTGTTCCAGGAGGAAAGGGTTAATATTGTGTGGTGGGGATCGCTGGGGGCGTCACGTCGCTGGCGCGTTACACGAGCGAAGCGCACGCGTGTGCGAGGCGTGTCTCTGGGTGGATGCTAGTGGGATGATGGAATTACTAGTGGGAATGGCGCCGATTCTCTCGCTCGCCACGGTCGGGTGACTCCCAAAGGGCCGGGGGAAAAGAGATTTGGGGATTTTGAGGTTATTTTTAGCTAGGGCTGGGAGAGTGTCTGGGGCTTTGTCTTCCTCTGCAGTTGGGATGCTGCCATTGGAGAAAACAAAACATACGTTGCCTAAAAAATAAAACAAAACAAAACAGCCAATGACCAAACTACCCCCCCAGATACCTTCCTCGGGACCCGAGTGACATGAGCTCGGTAAAGTCGGGAGGTCGTTTAAATCTCATTCCCCCGTAGTTGCTGCCCTCTGGTTACTTGTTCCATTTCCTTCAGCTGGAAGCTGGTCACTTACCCTTCCTGCTCCGAGGCATTTTCGGTGGGCAGGTCCCCGGTGCAATCGCCGCATGTAGATGGAAGGTCCTGATTTAAATAGTTAAAGGGACCATCCTGGGGCGGCCGAGCTGGGCCCCCCCACCATGTGCGTGCTGGGCGGGGGACGGGGCCGCTCCACTCACAGGACATGGGGCGGGGTTGGCGCGCTCTGGTTTGCGGCCACGGCGTTCCTCGCTAGCACGCAGGCCCTGCCTTGGCCTCGAAGCACAGCTAGCGATTTTTTGTGTCCACGGGCCCTTTGGTGATGCTCCGCGCCGGATCTCAGGGGGACGCGGGTTCTAGGCTCCCATCATCAGCCTGTCAGCTAGGCCCCGCTGCTCGTCGTCAGGGGGTTCCCTGTCCTGGGCCCGCAGCCTGCGAGATCCTCGGCAAACATCCAGGTCCGAACCCAGGTATAACCCACTTGTGCCATAGGTTTGTTCAGGTCCCTGGACCGGCGCTCGGCGTAGCTGGTCGTGATCCAGGGGCTTTGCCGGGAGAGACGGGGACGCCCCATCTCTCCCGCTCTAGTGGAGCAGCTGGAAGCCCACCCAGGGTCACAGTTAACGCAGCCAGGCCCAGTATAAACCCGAGGGATAATGGGAGGCAAGCAGGGAGCGAAGGCACAGACAGAGACGGGGCGTGTGCCTGCCCAGGGAACCCATCCGGCGAGTTTAACTGTGAAGTTGCTGGGGTCAGCCATGGCCGCGGCAGAGACGTCTCATATCCCCGATCCGCCTGAGCTGCTGCCCCCGGCTTCTGCAGTGGGGCTCATCTCCCCGGCGCGGGTTGCTGCGTGGATAGGGGCTTCTGTGCCCAGCAGAGGGGGCGAGGCTGGGAGCGCCGAGGGGACACCTCGCCTGGGAGCTCCGTGAGCTGAACAAATCCGTGAAACTCACTGGACGTGGAACGAAGTCTGGGTCCTGGAGTGTCGGTGCTGAGTAGGGAGGGTGCTCGCTGGGGGGGGGAAGAGGGCATGCTGGGGGGCACCCTTTCCTGGGGTGCTGGAGCTGAGCAGAGGTGGAAGTAGGGGGAGGTTCTTCTGGGGTGCTAGGGGCGGGGCATGCGCCCTCCTGGGGTGCCAGGGCCGGGCCGGTTCTCCCTGGGGTGCTGGAGCTGAGCAGAGGTGGAAGTAGGGGGAGGTTCTTCTGGGGTGCTAGGGGCGGGGCATGCGCCCTCCTGGGGTGCCAGGGCCGGGCCGGTTCTCCCTGGGGTGCTGGAGCGGACGTGTTACCCACCGTATCTGAATTCAGTAGTGGGAGTTGGGGGGTGGGTCCCAGCCCCCAGCCCCCAGCCCATCCAAGGACAGGAGCTCGAGAGGTGCCAGGCTGTGGGGCTGCGATGGGGGTCAGCAAGCTCCTCGGGGCAGGGGCCCAGAGCAATAGTCACTAGCGTGGGCAGCGTCTCTGCCCCTCGGCTGCTCCATCCCGCGGGATCCTGTCCTCCGTGGCACCTAATAGCCGCAGAGCCGAGACCGTAGGGACCACCAGTCGCCCGCCACACGCTGCTTCCCCCCAAGCCCCTTGCTAGGACCCAGCTTTGGGCTAATCTGCTTGTTTGACGCCTGCGGTAGAAGAGAGCGCCCCCTGCTGGCTAGTGCTGTCCTAGCAAGTCCTGTCCCTGGCGGGCTGGGGCTGACCAGCCGCACCTGAGCTGTTGCCACGTCCTCCTCTCTCGCTTACGTAGCTTCTTACCCTTGTCTCTTTCTTCCCCACCCCCCTCCCTCCATCCCTCCCTCCTTCCTTCCTTCCTTCCTTCCTTTCTGCAGCAGCTGCTCCCCCAGCACAGAGTCCTGGCCATGGACGGATCCGCTAGCCACCTCAGCCTCTATACCTCCCCGTCACTGCCCAACATCTCCCTGGGACTGCAGGCAACGGTCACCGTGACCAACTCGCACCTCAACGTGAGTACGGGCGCACACGTGCGGCAACCCGCCCCCTCCCCGGCCCCAAGCGAGGATGGAGGCAGCAGGGGGAACAGGAGCAGCGCTCTGTGCAGGACGGCGGCGCCTGGCGCTAGGGAGAGAGAGGCAGACCGTGCCCGTGCCGGGGGGGGGGGGGGGGCACTCTCGGGGCTCACCAGGGCTGCGTCGGCCCGTGCGCTGCCACGAGGCGGGGGGGAGCGTGTCGCCAGTCTGAGCCGTTTCGCACCCACTTCGCACAGATGTAAAGGACGGTGGGGAAGCCCGGCAAGGAACCCAGGAGTCCGGGCCCCCGCACCACTAGAGATAATCTGCACGAATGCCGAGCTTTTCCTTGCAGCGGGGGTCGTTAATAGGCAGACCGGGGGGTCAAATCTGGACCACCGGATGCTTTTGAACGGACCCTGAAATCTTTTAATTTGCTTATTCTTCTCATTATTGTTGGGGGTGGTTTTTAAATGGTTTTCTCTGTATCTGCCACCTGGCCCTCCGTCGGCCTGTGCGATCAGACATCCGTGCACGGCCAGGTCCCGCCCTGCTCCCAGAGCAGAGCTGCACGCCCCGGGATCTCAGTGCAGCCTGGAACTGGGACGGTAGTTTGGGGGCGTGTGGGGCCAGCGTGCATCGGGGGCCCTGCGTGCTTTGGGGACCCGGTTCTGACCCGGCTGATTGTGCGTACGCCCTGGGCTGAGGGGCCGACTTCAGTTCTGTGGTGCTGGTACCCCCTTGGCCTGGTCCCACCGGCTCCCCTCGCTGGGGTGCTGCCTCCGACAGCGGGTCAAACCAAATGTGGCTGTGCCAGGGAGGCTGAAGAGTGCTCATCCCCCCCTGATGCCCCCCAACTCACACACTCAGACACACACACAGGTCCATCATACACCCCCCCACACCGGTTCATCACGCACGCACACACACACACACACACGTCCATCAGACACACACACACACACACACACAGGTCCATCATACACACACCCCCACCGGTTCATCACACACACACACACACGCACACACACACACCCCACACAGACACACACACACACACACAGGTCCATCATACACCCCCCCCCACCGGTTCATCACGCACGCACACACACACACACACGTCCATCAGACACACACACACACCCACACAGGTCCATCATACACACACCCACACCGGATCATCACACACACACACACACACACACACACACACACACACACACACAGACACGTCCATCAGACACACACACACACACACACAGGTCCATCATACACACACCCACACCGGTTCATCTCACACACACACACACACACACGTCCATCAGACACACACACATACACACACAGGTCCATCACACACACAGGTCCATCACACACACACACAGGTCCATCATACACACACCCACACCGGTTCATCACACACACACACACACACACACACGTCCATCAGACACACACACACACACACAGGTCCATCATACACACACCCACACCCGTTTATCACACACACACACACACACACACACACACACACACACACACACAGACATGTCCATCAGACACACACACATACAGACACAGGTCCATCACACACACACACAGGTCCATCAGACACCCCCGCCCATCCCACACAGGTGCTATTGATGAACCCGGTGCGGAAAGGCCTTTGCAAACCTGGCGCTTTGGAGCCTACGTCTCGGTGGCATTTAGGACCCTAAGATCATTGGGCTCAGTACAGGGGTAAGCGGGTAAAACTCTCCGGCCCAGGCTGTACAGATGATCCGATGGTCTCCTCTGGCGGCTCTCTGAACCCCAGACCTGCTCCGATTCCTGGCAGCGGGGTTCTCCTGGCTGGAGATCTGTGTCTGGCCCAAGGATCCCTAACCATGCCTCGTATGGCCTGATTAAAACCCCCACCTTGTTTGGAAGTGATTGTCCTTCCAGCCGGCCCCCTGCTTCTCTTCGTTACTGTCTGCAGCCCATCAAACAGACGGGGGCGTCCGTCACCTTTGTCTTTCCTTAGCTGCTGGTGGCGCTGTTGGTTTTAAACTATAATTAGCAAATCCGAGCAAAGAATAATACTAAAGAAATCGACTGTTCCCCGAAAACACAACAGCCCGGCTTTAGGGTGGGCCCAGGTCCCGGCTGCGGAGTGGGTCCTTGCCGAAGGGCTAGGTCAGCTTCCCCTAGTTGCTGTCTCTTTTTTGCCCGTGATTTCCTCCCCACTTTTCCGTCTCTCCCCGCAGGGCGGGAGAAGGCTGCGGTGGGGCGAATGCAGGAGAACGGGGGCTCAGCCTGGTCTGGGCTCACAGCTGGGAGGAGTGGGGCCCTCGCTGTCTCGTTTCTAGGGGTGTTGGCCCACAGCTCCGATTCTCCCGTGCTGGGGCGACGCCCGGGAGAGAGCAGAGCCGCGGGGCGGGGGGCGTTGGCAGAGCGGTGTGTGCGGAGGGGCATGTGGAAGCATCGGAGGCTGGCGGGAAGGTGCATTGGCAGAGTTTGCTGCCTGCTCCAGCCACACCCTTTGCTTCCACGAGCAGCTTAGAGAAAGCGGAGACCTCGTCCCCGTGAGCCGAGGGACCGAGCAGCTGTTCGGATGGGAAGGCGCTTGGCGGGAGGGGGATTCGTCCGGCCTGAGGGCCCAGACTATTTCTAAGGTTTCCAGAGGGGGCCACAGGGAAAAAGACTGAGAACGCCTGGGGGGGACCGTCGAGAGACCAGGATTTCAGGCGTGCGGCACCGTGGGCACGCCAGGCGTGGCTCTGAGGTGGCGGGGGCCTCCCTGGGGGTGTTAGTGGTCGTGACGCCGGTCGGCAGAGCGGGCCCTTCAGCTCAGGCTGGGGGTGTCGGCCCAAGGGCTTAACCCTCGTTAACGCGGACGGCTCCAGGCGGAACTGGGGACGGGCACCCAGCTGGGCGGTGCCGCTCCTCGAGCCGGGCGTGCCTGCAGGCCCACAGCAGCCGTGGGCGGGCGCGCTGCCACCAGCCAAGGTGTGCAGGGCATGGGACACGTCCCGGCACTGAGACCCTGAGTAACTCATCTCTGTCGGCTCCACCTTCGCTGGGGCGGGGCCTCGCGGCCATCTGGGGACAGGGGCAGAGATGGGGACAGAGCTGGATGCGGCCGGGGGTGGGGGGGGGTACTTCATTCATGGTCCTAATACCCCCCCCACTTTCCCATTGGTAACCCCAGCAGGTTTGTGGTACACAGGAGACCCTGCTGCCCACTGCCCTCGCTGGGAGCCCCGAGCAGCCAGAGGTGTGTTTATGGGGGGNTCGCGCCCCCCCCCCCCCCCCGTCCCTGGCCAGCATTCAGGGGCAGGGCAAAGGTCTGCAGAGGAGAAGCCCCCCTCCAGACACTCTCTGTTCTCTCTCCTTCCCCCGCAGGCTTCCCCGAAGCTCTCCACCCAGCAGGAGGCGGAGCGCCAGGCCATCCAGTCGCTGCGCCAGGGCGGGGCTCTCACGGGCAAGTTCATGAGCACCTCGTCCATCCCCGGCTGCCTGCTGGGGGTCGCCCTGGAGGGCGAGACCAACAGCCATGGGCACGCCTCCCTGCTGCAGCACGTGCTGCTCCTGGAGCAGGCCCGGCAGCAAAACACGCTGATCGCCGGTGAGTGCGAGCGGGGGGCCCAGGCCATGCTGGGGTAGGGCGGGGGGCCATCACCGAGGGACCCTGGAAACAGCTGCCTTGAGATGGGGCTCGGTATCGTTCGGACGCCCAGTCCCCGGCTCTAACCACTGGGCCAGACCTAGGGACAGAGCCCGGCGCTCGGACGCCCGGTCCCCGGCTCTAACCACCGGGACAGAGCTGGGGAAAGAGCCCGGCGCTCGGACGCCCGGTCCCCGGCCCTAACCACCGGGCCAGAGCTGGGGACAGAGCCCGGCGCTCAGACGCCCGGTCCCCGGCTCTAACCACCGGGACAGAGCTGCGGACAGAGCCCGGCGCTCGGACGCCCGGTCCCTGGCTCTAACCACCGGGCCAGAGCTGGGGCCCAAGCCCGGCGTTCGGACGCCCGGTCCCCGGCTCTAACCCCCGGGACAGAGCTGGGGACAGAGCCCGGCGCTCAGACGCCCGGTCCCCGTCTCTAACCCCCGGGACAGAGCTGGGGACAGAGCCCGGCGCTCAGACGCCCGGTCCCCGTCTGTAACCACCGGGACAGAGCTGGGGACAGAGCCCGGCGCTCAGACGCCCGGTCCCCGTCTCTAACCCCCGGGACAGAGCTGGGGACAGAGCCCGGCGCTCAGACGCCCGGTCCCCGGCTCTAACCACCGGGACAGAGCTGGGGACAGAGCCCGGCGCTCGGACGCCCGGTCCCGGCGCTAACCACTAGACAACACCCCTCTGTGAAAGAATCGCCAGGCTGGGAGGGCCAAGCTTGAGGCAGGCCAGAGGGCTCGTGGGAGGGATAGCCTGTTGGGAAGGGAGGCTGCAGCAGGGGGCTGGGGCGGAGGGTTCTGTTCCCGGCCGTGCCGCCGTCCTGCTGCCTGGAATAGCCCTTTGTGCGTTTAGCTACGCCCTGTCGGCGTGGCTCTCCGCGTTACGCAGAAGGGGAAACGTAAGCACCAGGAGCAAGGTCGCGCACCTACGCAGTGACCAGAGCTGGGGAGAGAACCCAGGAGTCCTGACTCCCATTCCAGTGCCTTGACCTGCAGCCCCCGTACCGCTGGATCAGGTTTCCTGCGCTCGGCTTGACCCTCTGCCCGGGTGTTCTCTCCTTCCAGTGCCGCTCCACGGCCAGTCCCCGCTGGTGACGGGCGAGCGCATCTCCACCAACATGCGGACGGTCAACAAGCTGCCCCGGCACCGCCCGCTGAGCCGCACCCAGTCGTCCCCGCTGCCCCAGAGCCCCCAGGCCCTGCAGCAGCTGGTCATGCAGCAGCAGCACCAGCAGTTCCTAGAGAAGCAGAAGCAACAGCAGCAGATTCAGCTTGGCAAGGTTGGCAGGGGGAATAGGGTGGGCAGGGCGGGTGGCTTGAACCTGTCAATCACCAGAGAAACCCCCCTCCCCTTGTGCCACCTGTGGGGGGGGGGGGTATCATCTGCTGTACGTGGCCCGGGTGCCAACCCCTTGTGCCCTTAGATGCCCCAAAGAACCCTTGCCCCTCTCTTTACAGATCATCACCAAGACGGGCGAGCTGCCCCGCCAGCCCACCACGCACCCAGAGGAGACGGAGGAGGAGCTGACGGAGCAGCAGGAGGCGCTGCTGGAGGACAGGGTGCCCCTGGGGCCGGTGGCCTTCGTGGTGGACGGCTCACCGGAGAGCGAGAGCACGCAGGACGAGCTGGAGGAGGACGAGGGCTGCGAGCCGGTGAAGGACGAGGGGGGCGCGAGCGGGGACGAAGAAGAGCACATCGACTCGCCGGAGGTGGAGGAGCTGGGCGTGGCTTACAAGCAGGTGAGCCCCTCCCACTGCTCCCCTAAATGAACCAGGGTCTCCTCTACCTTACTCACCATCTGCCGGGAGAACGGCCCCTCTCTTTAGGCTGACAGGCGGATTCGAACCCAGGGCTGTCAGCTCTACGGCCTTGTGCCTCTTCTGCTTGGGCTAAAGGAGGGACTCCCCCAGCTGGCACCTGGAGTAGGCTCTTATCCTATTCTGCGCTCCAGCCACCAGAGGGCGACCCTGTGCTGGCGGGGGATGTGCCACCATAGGGGGCAGCAGTGGGCGATGCTCGCCCCAAATGTTGACTCTAGCGGTACCGCCCACTTGGTGTGGCTGCCGGGGTCACGGGTAGGGATGGGGCAGCTGTTTGCCCTGGAGATCCTTCCAGCCCGCCTTGATCCAGGCATGTATCCCTGGCCCATCAGCGGGTGGGTCCGGATCCCAGCTTTCCCCATCCCCCATTGATGAGTCGAGCTCAGGGCGGGCGGCGCTGGGGACTCGTCACCCTTCCAGCTGATGGGGAGGGGGGCGTCCTTGTCTCCTGAGGCTCCCCACCGAGCTGCTGGGAGAGCCAGGGGGGCTGGGAGGTGGGGTGCGCGCCCCGGCCGGCCAGCTGGGTCCAGCTTACCCAGAAACGGGCTAGTGAGATCATCGGGCACCCGGGAGATGGCTGGTGCTGGCTCCTGACGAAAGCCCCGGGCCAGCAGTGGAAAGTGGCCCCAGTCGCGGGGCTGGGGGCGTGAGCAGAGCCGCAGCTGGTGGAGGGGCAAAGGCCTGCCCGCAGTACCGGCCCGCTTGCATGCCCACGTCGCGTACCCAGCCGCCCCCGGGGCGCTCTTCCGCCTGATCACACCCTCCCAAAGCCCTGCGCCCTTTGGCACGGCCCCGGCGCCCGCCTCCCACCCTGCCCAGCTCCAGCCATTCAAGCCAGCTCCCCCCAGCTCTCTGCAGCTTTCAACTCCGCCTCTGCTGCCTGCCAAGCCGGCTCCCCATTCATCAGAGACGGCTCTGAGGGGCGAGTGACTCATCCACACACACACCCCCCGCATCGCCCTCTTTGCTCCCCGCTTCCGGCCCCCGCACAGCCCCCCCCGGCATCGTACCCAGCTGCTGCGGCTTCCGGGGCATGACTCATCCAAAGCCTCTCGCGTCCCGGCTGCTGAATATTTGCTCGCTGCGCGGGCGGGGGTGCGTGGGGACGCGCGGCGAGGAGGGATGAGTCTCTTTCCCCGGAGGGGACGGGGTTTGTAAAAGGAGAGCGGGCGGGTGGGAAGCCGCTGGCGTCTCAGCAGTGCCAACGCCGTGCTGTGGTGCTCTCGGGGCCCGGCACGAGGATAGGGAGAGACCTGGGAACTGCCAGCCCACGCCCTTAACCTCATCACCGGCGTGCCTGGGGCATTGCAGGCTGGGGTCCTACAGGGTTATAAACACAGCGCAGAGGAAAGGGGCAGGGGGGAGCCTGGCCGCCGGGCAAGCACGGATGCTGCAGCCTGGGTGTTGTGGGGCATCGAAAGCCAAACGGATGCTTCAGCGGGAGGCGGGAGGGGGCAGAGTCGGACACGTGTGAGTGCCCAGAGCTGGCTCAGTGGGACTCGAGGCGCCCACACCCCCCTGCCAGCCGGTTGCGCCACAGCACTGAATAATTACTTATATGGCAGTGCCACGAGAGGTCCCAGCTGATGTCAGGGCCCCGCTGTGCTGGGCACTGCACGGCCCCTGTCCCTGCCCTACAGAATGTACAGTCTTAATAGGCAGAGCAGACAAAGGGTGAGAGGGGAAACTGAGGCACAGAGCGGGGCCGGGGCGGGTCAGTGGCAGAGCCGGGAACAGAACCTGCGTCCCAGGTTGTTGCCCTGCCGCTGGCCTGTGCTGCCTGTGGAGGGCTCGGCCGTGGGTGAATTTCCCGCCCTGTGTCCATCCCCTCTCCGCGCAGGTGTTCCCCGATGCTCAGCAGCTGCAGCCCATCCAGCTCTTCCCAGCTTCCCTGACCATCACCACCCTGCCTCACCAAGCGCTGAGCCGGACCCAGTCCTCCCCCGCCACCGCGGGCATCAAGAACACGGCGGCTGAACCCCCAGTCAAACACCTGTTCACTACCGGTAAGAAGTCATGTGCCCCGAGGTCACCTGGGGGGAAAAACAGCCCAAGCCATGCCCACAGCCCACGCTCCACCCTCACGATGCCAAAGGGGGGCGCCACTCACAGTAACCTGTGCAGAACCGCATCAGGTGATCATCCCTCTCCTTTTGCGAGTGCTTTGATCGGCCGGGAAACCGCTAATGCAAACCGTCATCGTTAGACTTCAGAGTGAACGTCCCGCCGAGCTGAATGAGGCAGCTCACGCCTTCTTCGTGTGCTCGTCTGCAGACTCAGGCGGACATCGGGGTGTGGCTCACGCCCGGGTCAGCTTTGGACGGTTTCTTTTGCAGCCATCAGGCCTAGAAACTTTTAAATGATTGAGAAAATGAAAATGTCAGATTCTGGAGCAGGACCTGGCAGGAGGAGCCTAGATTGGCCGAGGCAACCCAGTTCTCTCGGCTTTTCCAGACGATCTGCCTCAGAAAAGAGACGTCCACTTGCTCTATTGCTGACCCAGGACTACGCTGCAATAAAAAATCCGCGGCACCAAGTCACAGAGCCCGGGGTGCGTGGATAAAATTACAGTGTTGAGGTTCAGGCTGGAGCCTGGGCTCTGGGACGCTCCCCGCTCGCAGGTCTCGGAGCCCGGGAAGAGCCCACACGGTGACACTACAATTTTATAGCCCCGAGAGCCTGGACCAGCCTTGGCCGCGCTGCGAGTCTTTTACTGCAGCATAGCGGTACCCAGAGAAGGTGATTAGATGGTGCAGCCCGTCTCCGTGGGGCAGCAGCGGGGAACATAGNTGCTCTGGGGCTGGAGCACCCACAGGGAAAAATTGGTGGGTGCTCAGCACCCACCGGCAGCTCCCTGCCCCATCCCCCTGCCCCAGCTCACCTCCGCCTCCGCTCCACCTCCTCCCCTGAGCGCGCCGCATGCCTGCTTTTCCCCCCAGCTCCCAGCGCTTGCGCCGCGAAACAGCTGTTTCGCGTGGCTGGGAGGGAGGGGGGAGGAGGGAGAACGTGGCGCGGTCGGGGAAGAGCCGGGGCCGGGGCGGGGATTTGGGGAAGGGGGCCAATAGGGGCAGGGAGGGGGCGGAGTTGGGGCAGGGACTTTGGGGAAGGGATTGGAATGGGGGCGGGGAAAGGGTGGAGTCAGGGTGGGGCGGCGCCAGGGAAAGTTGGCGCCTATGGCGGGGAATGAACCCCGGGGCCTCTGGTTCCGAAAGCCCGTGGTCATACGGCCCAGCTCCATTAGCCAAGCGCAGCCACCTGTCTCTGCTCCCAGCCGCCACGCCGAGTAGGGCGGGTCACACCCGCTCGCTGCCCCCAGGAAACTGTGCCCCAGGCCACGGGCTGCCCCACAGCCAGAGGGGTCTTGCTGCCATGGGGTTCCTGCCGTCCAGCCCATACTTCCTGTCCCTTCCCTTGTCTCTCCCCCAGGCGTGATCTACGACACGTTCATGCTAAAGCACCAGTGTATGTGCGGGAACACTAACATTCACCCAGAGCATGCTGGGAGAATCCAGAGCATCTGGTCCCGGCTCCAGGAGACCGGCTTGCTGAGCAAGTGCGAGGTGAGGATCCTAGGGAGGAGGCTGGGGGAACGTGGGGGCTCAGGAGGCAGCTATCAGGGGTTGAACCTCATGCAGAAAGTGTCAAGGGACCATGAGTGGCTGGGGCCTTGGTTTATTGTCCCACCTCACAGATGGCAACCGCGGCGCCCCGGCACCATCTCCTACGTCTCCACTGCAGAGGTAGCCCCGGTGATTGGCACCTGCCCGCGTGTGAGCAACCTCGGGGCAGCGCCCTGCCCAAGTCACGGGGCCCTCGCTGGCGCTGCGTTCCCCTGGGTGTGTCGCTGGGACTTCTGGGGGCACAGTCCCCGGTTCTTGGGGCTGCCCTCCACGGAGCTGCTCTGTGATTCTTCCCCGGTGCCTTGTGGGAGAACTCGTNGGGGGGGGGGGGGGGGGGGGGGGGGGGGGGGGGGGGGGGGGGGGGGGGGGGGTTTGTGGGACGGCTGGAGGACTCAGCGTGCAAAGGATTTAGCCTGGGTTCTCGCTGCGAAGTGGTTACCAGCCCGAGGCCAGCTGCCTGCTAGAGGCGTCAGTCAGATCGGATTCCCCCAGCGTGGAGCAGCCTGCCCTGCAAAGGGGGTGGCAATAACCCACTGAAACCCCCCCGCCCCTCCCAGCCTAGGGATATGGTGGGGTGGGGGCATGGCTGGGATGTTCTGTGCTGCTGCTCTTCTCTGCTGCCCAGGGCCTGTAGGGGGCGATAGGAAGTGCAGCATAGGTTAAAGCCGCTCTGGGGTGGCTCCGAATTACCGCAGGGGCTGGAGAGGGCTCTGCACGGCCTCCGAATACAGGGAGCACCCCCCCTGCAGCCCTGCCCCACGGGAAGGGACCCCAATCTGCTGTGTGGATCCCCACGGGGCTGACTGGTCCCCAGCACCAGAGGTAAATGCCTCCTGGCTGAAGCATCCACGATCCAGCCACCCCCTGGCTGCGGCTCACTCCCTTCAGAACCAGGGTTGTCACCTCTGAGGTGCAAAAACCCAGGCCCCCCGGGCTGATCCTGAGCCCCTCGAAGTAGGCGGCTGGCCGTGTGCCCCGAGCACCCAGACAGGTTTCCCAGCCCAGCTACCTCCATAAAGCGACGATCCTGGGACTGTCTGGCCAGGCACAGCCCCACTCATCCCGCTCTCTCTCTCTCTGCTAGCGGATCCGGGGCAGGAAAGCAACGCTGGATGAAATCCAGACAGTCCATTCGGAGCATCACACGTTGCTGTACGGAACCAGCCCCCTCAACCGGCAGAAACTCGACAGCAAGAAGCTGCTAGGTAGGCAGCCCCGGCTGTGCCCCGTCTGAGGGCAACTTAGGGCCCTGCCTGCTCCCACCAAGTCCCTGGGCGTTTAGCTGTTGGCTACGGTGGGAGGCGGATGGGGTTGTTCATGCTCCCTGCCTAGTGTGCGTGGCGGGGGCAACGTTTTCTTCACGGTGGCTGCATTTTTTTTAATCTAGCAGCACTGCCTAATGGTTAGAGCAGAGACCAAGGAGTCAGGACTCATGGGTTCTTTTCCTGGCTCTGGGAAGGGAGTGAGGCCTGTTGGTTAGAGCGGGGGACACAGGGAGTCAGGACTCCTGGGTTCTTTTCCTGGCTCTGGGAAGGGAGTGAGGCCTGTTGGTTAGAGCGGTGGGAGGGGGGACTGGGAGTCAGGACTCCTGGGTTCTATCGCTGGCTCAGGGAGGAGAGTGCATCGTAGTGGTTAGAGCAGTGGGGGGACTGGGAGTCAGGGGGACTGGGTTTTTTTCCTGGGTCTGGGAGGGGAGTGTTCCCTATGGGTTAGAGCAGGGGCATTGGGTTCTTTTTCTGGCTCTGAAAGGGAGGGTGACCTGGTGAGCAGAGTGGGGACTGGGGACCCTTTCTGCTACGGTGAGCGATTGGATGTTGGTCCAATCCGTTCCTACGGCAGCAGCTGGGACACAACCTCAGTGGGCCTCGTCGGGAGATGTGTCGTGGCAACTCCTACGCCCCTGTGTCCAGATCCCCCCCATTTTTACCTCTTCCCAGTCCAGATCTCGAGGGGCGGGGTGAGGGGGACCGTGCCCTCCCCAGGCAGGGGCGTGGGCTCTTGGCTGTCTGTCACTGCTCCCTCTGCTCTGCCCAGGTCCCATCAGCCAGAAGATGTATGCGGTCCTGCCCTGCGGCGGCATCGGGGTGAGTAGCTCCTCGGGGACGGGGCTGGGGGTTCGGGGGCTCTGTGCCACGCCCCCAGGGCGGCCCCGGTAACGGCCCGGCTTGCTTTCTGGGCAGGTGGACAGCGACACGGTGTGGAACGAGATGCACTCGTCCAGCGCCGTCCGCATGGCCGTGGGCTGCTTGGTCGAGTTAGCCTTCAAGGTGGCCTCGGGAGAGCTCAAGGTGAGTCCCCCGCGCGCAGCCAGGGGTTCGGGGGTGCTCCATCACGTCTCCCTCTAGTGGCGGAGCGTGGCCGCTGCAACTGCCTGCTGCTGTCTGTTATTTGCCATACTGTAGCACCTAGGGGCCCAAGTCATGGTGCTAGGCGCTGTACGGACGCAGAACAAAAAGACTCTCCCTGTCCCCAGGGGCTTGCCGTAGCTGGAGGGGTTGTCCCTTTAGTTCAGGGAGGAGGGGATTGTGATTTTGGTGCTGGAGGTCCCGAATTCACATGGAGCTGGTTCACATAGAGGCTAACAACCTACTGCTGCTAGCACCTCAGGGAGTTCTCCCTCAGCTCTCCGGGAAGAGAGCTATGCTGGTCCTCACTGGTCCGTGTAGGGGGCCATCAGAAGGAGTTAAGGGGGGAGCAGAGCACTCCCCCAACACTCTCCCTCCTCCTTGACTGCGGCAGAGAGCTCCCCATCCCTGTCCCAACCTGCTTTAACCCCTGCTCCGCCCATCCCCCCTTGGGGCTCCAGCAGGGTGGGTTGCAGATGTTGCTGGGGTCACCCATGGGGAGAACACGCCGGGGCCAGTTACCAGGTCAGAGGAGCCATGTGGCAACCGGCCTTGCCTGCGTCGGAGTCTCCTGCGTGGTCTTGCTGATGCCGCTGGGATCTGGCCAACCTGCCCCCGTGACCCTGCCCGTCCCGCCCTTGGGATTCTGGCTGTGGTGGCAGCGGAGAAACGGGGCGGCAAAGGACAGGCTCCCTCGAACGCAGTCGCTCGTGTATTTACCCCCGGCCTGCTGGCACAGGATTATTCATCGCCGGGAGTCAGGGAGAATCAGTGTTTAGTCCCGTCCAGATCAAACGCAGCAGGTTTGATCAGAGGCTGTCTCTATCAGCCGGCTGCTGCCGAGTTCCCCTTTCCCCCGGGAACCAATAGATGGGGACGCAGCCTGGGATGGGAGGTGTCCAATATTCCCATGGCACGGCGCACGCAGGGACGTCTCCCGCCTGCGATCACGGAACCCACCCGTGGCAGCAACTGGGAAAGGAATTCCAGAAAGAGGCGCCTGAGAAAATCAGGCCTCGCGTGGTCTTCGGAGCTTCTCTTAACGCTATTCAGCCACTGGAAATGAAGAGGTGTCACAGCCCCGTGACCGGCCTCCGGGGATCACAGTATCGTCTAGGGGTTAGAGCAGGGAGGAGCAGGGCAGCAGCCCGCCCGGGGGCTCGTCTCAGCTTCGGAACGAGGCGCGTAGTCTTGTCGTTAGCGCAAGAGGGCAGGCGGCAGGACTCATGGGTTCTATTCCCAGCTCTGCCGCAGATTCGCCGTGTGGCCTCGAGCGAGTCCCTGTACCGCTGTCGAGGCACCGATCTCCTCCGGTGAAAGGCGCTGCCGTTTCTGGAATCCAGCCTCTTCCGTGAGCAAGACTCTGCCGCTGGAATCCAGCTGAGGATAATGATGCTGATGGACGAGGCAGGGTAGACTGGGCTAACAGGAACGGTGGCTTCCCTGCAGGGGGAACATCTGCAGTGTCGCTCGAGGGACTGTTGTGGGTCACCCTTCTGCTTGGCAGTGACTTGTTCTGTTGTCGTTTATTATCTGCATTGGGCTGGGAGCCGCAGTGATAGACTCAGGCGCTGGGCACGGTCTCAACACAGGACAAAAAGTCAGTCCCTGCCCCCAGGCTCTTACAAGCTAAGTGAAAATAGCATCTCTGATCTCATGTCCCCTCCCGACGTTTCCGGCCGTCCCCGGGTCTGGCCCTGCCTTTCCTGAGCGCCGTTAGAACAGGGTGCGGGAGCTTCGAACCTGGCTCACTCGTTTAATCTCTGGTTCTCTGCGCAGAATGGATTTGCCGTCATCCGGCCCCCGGGGCACCACGCGGAGGAATCCACGGCCATGTAAGTGAGGGCAGGGGAAAGGGGAGAATGGCCAAGTGACCCAGAAGGGCTGGCGTCGGCCCAATTCCAGCCTGGAGTTCTCGCCCCGTCACATGGCTGGGGGGCTATCGGGTTCTAACCGAGATCAGTCCCACGCCAGCCCTGGGATGAGATTTGGGGCGCCCCGCTAGAGATGCCGCCAAGGGGTCTGGTACTCAGGAAGTGCTGGGCACGGCCCTCTGACTGCCGGCCCCTTTGAAAGTGTCCTGAGCTGGGCACTCAGAATCCCTCTTTGCCCAGCTCCAGCGTGATTCAGCAAAGGGGCTAGGACCTGATTTGGTCTCATCTCCACCAGCCAGGCTAGATCTGTTCTGTCCCGGGGGATCTGCGGGGGCCCCCTTTCACCTGCGTCTCCAGGGGATCGTCCCGGGGGGGTGGCGGCTGGCATGGCTAGAGGAGGGCATGCCCCTCCCTCGGAACCGAGGTGCAGGAATAAGAAGGGACCCCTGCCAGTGTCACGGTAGAAGCCGTCCAGTCCTTGTCTGGGCGATGGATGAACCTGGGGTAGCAGCAGCTGTGTTTAAACGAGAGGTGGGGGTTCAAGCTACAAATCTGGGTCTGGATTCACTCCTGTCCTGGCCAATTTGTCCCACTCGCGTGGCACAAAGCCGTGGACTCTTGGCTCTCACTGGCCTGCTGAGAATTCCCGTGGGGTGAGGGCCCATCAGCTGGCACAAGGGGTGGGGTGGAGCAGCCGCTGATTCGAACTTGGCATACGATCCCGGACACCTCGCCAGCTGGTTTCAGTTAGAGCAGCCCGTGAGCTGCTCTAAGTGATGGCAAGAGACGGAGACCAGTGCAGAGGCACTCAGGAAACCCTGGAGGTGAAGCTGGCCCCCTGCACAGAGCTGAGGGATGTTGGCGCAGCAAAGAATCAGGGCTCGGCTCTGGCGCCATGTCTAGTTCTAGCAGCTGGGGCTCTTGGGCGCTCTCCCTGTCCAGTGCAGGCAAGGAGTGTGTTCTGGGGCCTGGCCCAGCCCAGCACGGCACCGACCCTCCCCCTGCCCCGCACACCCAGTCCCCAACCCCCTAGATGGTTGCCGGAGCGGTTCTGTGACGTGAGTCTTGGGGGGCCTGTCTCCCCTAGCCGTCATTCCCGGAGCGCCGCCCTGCTGCCGGCTTTTACCCACCATGCCCCGTCGCTCTGCCCGGAGCAGGATGAAATGACGCTGAGTGCTCTCCGGGCGCCAGAGCTGCCCCAGTGGCGTGGCGCTGAGCCGGCGGAGCGGTGGGGGGCACGGACAGCGGAGAAGCCCTAGCGTAGATGCAGGCAGATCAGTGGGGCCAGTTCCCCGCTGCCCTGGCGCTCACGCTGGCTAGGAAGCGGTAACCACATCTCTCTCCTCTCCTGTCTCCTCAGGGGCTTCTGTTTCTTCAACTCCGTCGCTATCGCTGCCAAACTCCTCCAGCAGAAGCTCAGCGTCGGCAAGATCCTCATTGTGGACTGGGTAAGGAAGGCGGCCAGGCCAGCCAGAACGTACCTCCCGTTGGCTGGGAACCAGATTCCTGCTCCCCTTTGCAGGGGCTGGGTCCTTCCCTCTCCAGCCAGCCCTGCAAGAGAAAATAAAATCCCCCGCCTTCGGCTTGCCTTTGCCCCGCGTGACGGAGAACGAAGGGAGTTGGGGGGTTGACAGTGTGGATGCAGCTGTGGCCAGCGTAACTTATTGTGACGGGTTGGATCACAGAAACCCCCTTGGGAGCTGCCGCCCGATGTGCAAAGGCTACCTCTGTTCCTGTTCTCCCTGCCAGCTCGGTGGCTCCAGCACCCTGTCTTGCTGAAGCCAGACACACCCGTCTGCTCCAGACACAGACCCAGGGTCTGAATTACCTGCCCCAAAGCTGCAGGTTTACCTGAGAACAGCTCACAGAAGTATGCTTGCCTTTAGCACTCAGATGCCCAATTCCCAATGGGGTCTAAACCCAAATAAATTCGTTTTACCCTGTATAAAGCATATACTCATAAATTGTTCGCCCTCTATAACACTGATAGAGAGATATGCACAGCTGTTTGCTCCCCCAGGTATTAATACATACTCTGAGTTAATTAATAAGTAGAAAGTGATTTTATTAAATACAGAAAGTATGATTTAAGTGATTTCAAGTAGTAACAGACAGAACAAAGTAAGTTACCCAGCAAAATAAAATAAAATGCGCAAATCTATGTCTAATCAAACACTGAATACAGATAATCTCACCCTCAGAGATGCTTCAGTAAGTTTTTTCTCAGACTGGACACCTTCCAGGCCTGGGCACAATTCTTTCCCCTGGTACAGCTCTTGTTCCAGCTCAGGTGATAGCTAGGGGATTCTTCATGATGGCTCCTCTCCCTCTCTGTTCTCTTCCACCCCTTTATATATCTTTTGCATAAGGCGGGAATCCTTTGTCCCTCTGGGTTCCCCCACCCCTCACTGGAAAAGCACCAGGTTAAAGATGGATTCCAGTTCAGGTGACATGATCACATGTCACTGTAAGACTTCATTACTCACTTGCCAGCACACACATATACAGGAAGACTCACAGGTAAATACAGCCATCTGCAGACAATGGCTCTGGTTAATGGGAGTCATCAAGATTCCAAACCACCATTAATGGCCCACACTTTGCATAATTACAATAGGCCTCAGAGTTATATTTTATATTTCTAGTTTTAGATACAAGAGTGGTACATTTATACAAATAGGATGATCACTCTCAGTAGATTATAAGCTTTGTGATGAGACCTTTTGCATGAAGCATATTCCAGTTACATTATACTCACTTATTATCATGTTTTTACAAAATCATATAGACTGCCCAACGTCACACTTATCCCTGCAGTTTTGCTGGCATAGCTGCGTCTACACTAGGGTCTCTTGCCAGCACCGCTGTGTCAATCGGGCTTCACACCTCTTCATGCCCCTGATTGCCGTAGTTACGCCGGCAAAGGGGTTTAGTGCCGACCCGGCCATGGCTAGATCCGGTCAGTCCCTCTCCCCGATACCTGGGGTTCACCTCGACGAGCGACCCCGAGGTCAGAACTAGGGCGCCTGGGATCGGACAGCTGACGAGTTAGCAGCTCGGGGTGGAACCCACAGCCAGGTTTTGTACCGGTACAGCTCTGTCCATTCGGGTGGTGACAGCCAGCTACCCGTTCTCTGTACCACTCCCATCAGCGATGCTTCCCCCCGCCCATGGGGGTTTGGGGTGCAGGAGGGGGCTCCAGGCTGGGGGCCGAGGGATTCGGAATGTGGGAGGGGGCTGCAGGTTGACGCAGGGGGTTGGGGTGTGGGAGGGGTGAGGGCTCTGGGCTGCGGATGCTGGGTCTGGGGTGGAGCCTGGCATGAGGGGTTTGGGGTGCAGGAGGGGGCTCCGGGCTTGGGGGGGGCTCAGGGCTGGGGCAGGGGGTTGGGGCGCGGGCTTACCTCCGGCGGTTCCCAGTCAGCGGCGCAGCGCGGGGGCTAAAGCAGGCTGCCTGCCTGTCCTGGGGAAGCAGCCAGCAGGTCCGGCTCCTAGGCAGGGGGCGCGGGGGGGGGGGGCAGGAGGCTTCATGTCACACGCTGCTCTCGACCTCAGGCCAATGGGAGTGCGGAGCCGGTGCTTGGGGCGGAGGCAACATGCGGAGCCCCGTGGCCCCCCCTGCCTTAGAGCCGGTCCTGCTGGCCGCTTCCAGGGCGCAGCGCGGTGCCAGGACAGGCAGGGACTAACCTGCCTTAGCCCCACAGCTCCACCGACCGGACTTTTAACGGCCCAGTCGGCGGTGCTGACCGGAGCCACCAGGATCCCTTTTCGACCGGGTGTTCCGATCGAAAACCGGACACCTGCTCACCCTAACTGACATGGCCATCGAAACCGCGGGGCCCTCCGCTAACTAAACCCAGGAGGGTCGCTGCACTAGACTGACGTGGAAAGCAAAGTATGTGGCAAAAGAATCCCTGTAGCGGCTTTCTCTTTCCACCCAAACCCCCTCCTCTGGCCCCCGTCAGCTCCCCCCTCCTGGGACGAAGATGTTTGCGGGGAGGGCTAAGAAGGCAGGTTGCAGGAGTGAGGCGCTGCGCCCAGGTCCCCGACCGTTCCCAAGGGCGGCTGCGTTGGTGTGCACGGTTGCGGCCGTCGTTAGCCTCCAGAGTTAACGCCCCACGGCCGCTGCCCTACACCGTGGCCTCATCGGGGAGGTTTAAGGGCTGGAAAGTCGCTCGCTGTTTCCCGTGGAAACAGGTTCAGAACTTGCTAGTGGGGCATTGGGTATAAGAACATAAGAACATAAGAAAGGCCGTACCAGGTCAGACCAAAGGTCCATCTAGCCCAGTATCTGTCTACCGACAGTGGCCAATGCCAGGTGCCCCAGAGGGAGTGAACCTAACAGGCAATGATCAAGTGATCTCTCTCCTGCCATCCATCTCCATCCTCTGACGAACAGAGGCTAGGGACACCATTCTTACCCATCCTGGCTAATAGCCATTTATGGACTTAGCCACCATGAATTTATCCAGTCCCCTTTTAAACATTGTTATAGTCCTAGCCTTCACAACCTCCTCAGGTAAGGAGTTCCACAAGTTGACTGTGCGCTGCGTGAAGAAGAACTTCCTTTTATTTGTTTTAAACCTGCTGCCTATTAATTTCATTTGGTGACCCCTAGTTCTTGTATTATGGGAATAAGTAAATAACTTTTCCTTATCCACTTTCTCAACATCACTCATGATTTTATATACCTCTATCATGTCCCCCCTTAGTCTTCTCTTTTCCAAGCCGAAGAGTCCCAGCCTCTCTAATCTCTCCTCGTATGGGACCCTCTCTAAACCCCTAATCATTTTAGTTGCCCTTTTCTGAACCTTTTCTAGTGCTAGAATATCCTTTTTGAGGTGAGGAGACCACATCTGTACACAGTATTCGAGATGTGGGCGTACCATGGATTTATATAAGGGCAATAATATATTCTCTGTCTTATTCTCTATCCCCTTTTTAATGATTCCTAACATCCTGTTTGCTTTTTTGACCGCCTCTGCACACTGCGTGGACATCTTTAGAGAACTATCCACAATGACGCCAAGATCTTTTTCCTGACTTTATAGCCATTGGGCACCCCTGCTATAAAGGGTCAGCCGAAAAGGGCCGGCGGGAGGGGGGCCGCTGGGATCCAGTCAGTCCCAGTCCTGATGGAGGCTTGTTTGTATCTACCGGTCTCGGCATCAGCGCAGGGAGGCCTTTGGCCAGAGCCGACCAGTCCCCCTGGCCCCATCAGCGGGGCAGCCCCCTAACCGTCCGTGCTCCCTGCAGGACATTCACCATGGCAACGGCACCCAGCAAGCCTTCTACAGCGACCCCAACGTGCTGTACATCTCCCTGCACCGCTACGACGACGGCAACTTCTTCCCAGGCAGCGGGGCCCCCGAGGAGGTGAGTACAGGTCCGGGAGCCACACGGAGCCGTACAGAGCTGCCCGCAGGGGTCTCTGGCCAGGGAGGCCCAGTGCGTGCGGTCCGGGCGGCATCTCGCTGGGAGGTGACGGGGCTCAGTGCGGGGGCTGGGTCTCTTGTCTGAGGGCCGGTGGGCCCCAGCGAGGGAGCCTGTCCCAAGGCAGGCGGAGGCATCAGGGTGGGGGTTGCAGAGGGGGGGGGGGGGATCTGAGGCAGGATGTATGGAGTGTGGGGCGGCTGTGGGTCCCGTCCGCCATCAGGTGTGGGGCTGGGATGTGACAGCTCCCAAGGATCTGACCCAAGGGGTTAGGGGTTATACAGTGCTGGGGGAAGGGGGAGGATCCCGAATCCCCTTGTAAGGTTCCCGCCGTGATCCCCCGTCCGCTCCCCGAATAGCTAACGGAGAAGGGGCGAGATCAGAGCGGCTGGGACGGCAGCGCCCTGAGCCGGAAGAGCCCCCGCCCCCCCCCCATGCCAGACTCTTCCACAGGGGCTGTGGGGGCCGGGCCCCTGCTCGTGGGTTGGCCCGGGGATCCAGGCACGTCCTATGCAGGTCTCCTCTCTTGCAGGTTGGCAGCGGGATGGGAGTGGGGTACAACGTCAACATAGCCTGGACGGGCGGGGTGGACCCCCCCATCGGAGACGTGGAGTACCTGGCTGCGTTCAGGTAGGGCTCCCCGAGGGGGCACCGCCGGCCCCTCCCCACGGCAGGGGTACCCCCCCCAGGGACATCTTGGGCTGGAGCACAGGCCTTTGCCTCAGCGCCCTGCTGGCAGGTAGTTCCATAGCCTCGGCCGAGAGGAAGGAGAGACAGGGGCCCTGCCACTGACTCTCTGGGTGTCCTTGGGCCAGTCAGTCGGCCTCCATCCGTCTGGGGCGGGGGGGGACATCCAGGAGGGGTTGGCCGAGGGGGCTGGTGCTGGGAAGAGGTTCGGGGCTAATAGGACTGGCGTGACACTGACCCCCGTCGGGCCAGGCCAGGCCAGCATGACCACAGCCACAGTGGACAGCGCTAGCAGCAGCAGGGGCCTGTCTCTGCCCTTCGAGAAGCATTATCCCCACTTCACAGAGGGGGAAACTGAGGCCCCGAGCAGGGACGTGACTTGCTCAAGGTCAGCCCGCAGGCCAGTGTCAGAGCTGGGAATAGAACCCAGGAGTCCTGCGTGCCCGTCCGGTTGCCCTCCTACCTGTTCTGGCTGCAGCATCTCCGTGTGCCATGGATGCGTAGGACTCCCTAGGGCGTGAGGCCCTGTTGCGGGGAAGGGGGCCTGCAGAGAGCCCTCCCTCGGGCTGGGGAGGGCAGCTGGGGGAGGGGGCTGGGGAATGCTTAATCTTTTGGGGCCCAGAAAGTGCTTTTGTTTTCCTGTGGGGAGCCAGGCGGGGGGGGGGGGGATCCCAGGGCAGAAGGGGGGCAGAGACAGGGGTTCCCAGGAGCGCATGGCAGGAGGGGCGCAGGGGGAGGGTTCCCGACGGCAGGAGGAGAAGGGGGGCAAGGGAGAGGGTTGCCCGGGACAGGCCGTGATCCCCTGCAGGTGCTGAGATGTTCTGTGCCCTCTCGCTGGCCAGGGAGCCGGTCTCCCAGCCCCGGGTGACTCAGCCGAGGGTTGCTCGAGGCTGGCGTGCTCTGCCGGGGGCCTCACTCGCGGTCTCCCCTCCCCCAGGACGGTGGTGATGCCGATAGCCAATGAGTTCTCCCCGGACGTGGTCCTGGTCTCTGCCGGCTTCGACGCAGTCGAGGGACACCTGTCTCCCCTGGGTGGCTACTCCGTCACGGCGAAATGTGAGAGCGGGGCCGGCGTTTGGGGGCCAGTGGGGCTGCCCCATGGGGATCGGGGCAACAGCCTGCGTTTGGAGGCAGGCAGGGCTGCCCCGTGGGGGTCGAGGGCTTGCTTTTGGGAGCCGGCTGGGTTGCCCCATGGGGATTGGGGCAAGGGTCTGCGTTTGGGGTCATGGCTTGGAGCAGAGACACGAGAACCATGAAAATTGCAGGCGGAGGGAAACGCGTCAGGCTGCACCCAGCCTGGGCCGGGGCTTGGTCCCCACAGCGCCTCTCGCCGGCCCATTTGTCCACGATCCAAATGCTGGTTCCCCAGGCGGGAAAGCCCCTGGAGGGTGAAATGCCCCCGGGCAGAGGGTTGGCACCGGGTCCGGGCGCCACTCGCTCCCACTTCATCTTCCAGGTTCAGTGGCTTGGGGGACCCTGAGCGCTGAAGTGGGAGCTCTGATTCCCAGGCCTGGCCTGGGGATGGATGTCGGAGCCAGGTGGGGCCAGGAGCCAACCCAGGTCGGGCTCTTCCCCTGCTGGGTTAGCCCTGGGTGTCTCTACTCGCTAGGACCCAGCAGCTCCAGGGTCTCTGAGCTGGGCTGCCCCTGGTTCTCCTGAACTCCCTGCAGGCCCCTGGAGCAGGCACCGTGGACCCAGTCGTTTAACGCACCACAGGGTGGGGTTCCCTGGGCTGTACCCCTGGCTGCGCCCCCACCTGGCTTTCCTGGGTGACAGGGGGAGAGTCACTGCCCTGCTCTGTGCCTCAGTTTCCCCATCTGTGAAATGGGGGTTTAATCCACCGACAAAGCACTTTGCAATCCCCAAGTTGTGAGCAACGGTTAGTCTGTCTATCTCCATGCATACAGGCATACCTGTCTGTCCGTCTGTCTGTCTCTTTACCCCATGCATACGCCTCTCTCTCACTGGCCCCAGTTATCCCAGTGCCCACGGGTGCTGCAGGACTCGGCTAGGGGAGGGTCTTGTCCCACACTGACCAGGGCAGTTTCTCCCCCTCCCTGTAGGTTTCGGACACCTGACCAAGCAGCTGATGAAGCTGGCCGGGGGGCGCGTGGTGCTGGCTTTGGAGGGAGGTCACGACCTGACAGCCATCTGCGACGCCTCAGAAGCCTGTGTCTCCGCCCTGCTTGGCGTGGAGGTCAGTGGAGTTCCCGCCCCGCGCAGCCCCCGTGGGCTCATCTCTGGGCCTCAGTTTCCCCTCCCACCTGCTGTTTAGCCTGCAAGCGCTTCTGGGCTGGGACCGTGTTTTACTATATCCGTGCAGCGGCTGGGCTGGGCTGGGCCGCGAGCTGCTAATGTGATACAGACAATAAATAGTATTATTAATTGATATCATTTAGTATCTGCATGACAGCAGCGTCTGGGAGCCCCAGTTGCAGGGCCTCCATTGTGCAAATACAAAACAAAGAGACCGTCGCTGCCCCAAAGAGCTGACGGCAATAGAGGGGAAAGTGGGCCCCAGACTGGGCCCGAAAGCCCCCGTTCAGGAAAGCATCTCTCTTCAGGACAGCCCTTTGGCATGTGGTTAACTTTAAACAGGTGCTTCAATCCCCTGGTGAAACCCTGGCTCCACTGGCCTGCGATTTCACCCACGGCACTCAGCAGGACTTCGGCCCGTGCTCCGAACAGCTTCTTGTTGTTATTGCAGGGGCTCCTATGAGCCCCCAGCGGGCCGGGTGCTAGGCTCTGCACAGACGTGCTGAAGTGCTGTCCTGACCGGAGACGGATTTAATCGCGCGCTTAAGTGCGTTGCTGAATGGGAGCTGAAATCATCATTTCTTGATGAAAATCAAATCCTGCCGTGTCTAACAATCGGCTAGACGTACCCTGGGTGGTTTGGGATTCTTTTCTGCCTTTCTCCGAAGCATCAGAGACAGGACACTGAACTGCGGGGATGGGGGGGACAGAGAATCCTCTTGCTAGATGCCTGTCTGGGGTGTTTTGTGCACATGCTCAGGGTCACCCTGAGCCCCAGATTTGGGGCCAGGAAGGAGTTTCCCCCTGCTCAGCTTGGCAGGGACTTGGGGGGGTTTCACCTCTCTCTGCAGCGCGGGGTGTGGATTACAGGCTGGGATCCTCTGGGTGTCTCTCACCTGATCAGTTCCCTGCCATCGGCGGCCCCTTAGGTCCCTCCAGTTCCCTGCCTGCTGTTGGCACATAAGAGTTTAGCCTCTCGAGGGCGGATTTGATCTAACGAAAGTCTTAATACAGGGGAGTCTGGGTGAAAGATAACGGCCTGTGCTGTGCCACAGGTCAGGCTGGTTCCAGTCCGGCCATAAAACCTCTGATCCCAGCTCAGCCAGGTAACAGACCAGGAACCGTGAAACTGACTAGAAACAAGCGTGAAACTGACTATCACTATGGACAGGGAGGGAAGTAGGAAAAAGAGAACAGACAGCAGAGCCAGACAGGAGACTGGGCTATAACCCTCCCAGTGTGTTAGGGGGCCTTTGGGAAGGGCACTTGCTTTTAAAAATAAATGAATGATGGTCCTGATTCTGCAGTTGAAGTGCACAGGCGGGTCCCATCTGCCTCTAAGGAGCCCTTGCGCCCCACCCGCCGCCCGATCAAGGGGCGAGGTTTTCAGAAGTGCTCAGCATGGGCCTCACTCTGAGGCCAATCGGAAAAGCCCTCCCTAGGGGTATCATTGTGGATCCAGGGCCCTTCCAGCCCCGGGGGTGGGGCCCATCTTATGACGGTTGTAGCTTTTCTATGATGATGTAACTGTGTAATAATAATGTGGGAAGGGGGGACCACCTCGGGGAACGTAGAATCGAAGGAAGCAAGGGGGGGAGAGGGAGGGTGCAGAACATGCCCCCGACTCGTTCTGAGACTCTCTTCTCTCCCCACCCCCGTCTCTCCCAGCTGGACCCCCTGAATCAAGCTCTCCTGCAGCAAAAGCCAAATGTAAATGCCGTGGCCACGCTGGAGAAGGTTATTGAAATCCAGAGTAAGTGGGGTGGGCGGGGGGGTGGGGTGGGGGGCAGCTCAGGGCGCTGGGTCTGGGGAGGGGTTGGGGAATCCCTTCAGCTGATGCCCTTTGGTTTCACCTCCGGGCAAAACTTCAGACGGGGATAGGAAAAGTGAGTCCCGGATGTGCTGGGGGTGGGCGAAGGGTCATAGGATGAGGAGGCTTTAGCTGTTCTCCCAGCAGGGGTCGCTGTAGGGGGTGGGGCAGGAGCGGGAGCTACGCCAGCCCCAGCCCCAGCCTCTCCCAGCAGGGGGCATTGTAGGGAGGAGGGCAGGAGCGCTGGCTGTGGGGGGGTGGAGCTCCCAGCTACGCCAGCCCCAGCCTCTCCCAGCAGGGGGCGCTGTAGGGAGCAATGCAGGAGAGGTGGCTGTGGGTGGAGCTCCCAGCTATGCCAGCCCCAGCCTCTCCCAGCAGGGGGCGTTGTAGGGAGGAGGGCAGGAGAAGTGGTTGTGCGGGGGAGCTCCCAGCTACGCCAGCCCCAGCCTCTCCCAGCAGGGGGCGCTGTAGGGAGCAGTGCAGGAGAGGTGGCTGTGGGTGGAGCGCCCCGCTATGCCAGCCCCAGCCTCTCCCAGCAGGGGGCGCTGTAGGGAGCAGTGCAGGAGAGGTGGCTGTGGGTGGAGCGCCCCGCTATGCCAGCCCCAGCCTCTCCCAGCAGGGGGCGCTGTAGGGAGCAATGCAGGCGGGGTGGGGGTGGGGGGGGCTCGCGGCAAGGCCAGCCCCAGCCTCTCCCAGCAGGGGGCGTTGTAGGGAGGAGGGCAGGAGGAGTGGGTGTGCGGGGGAGCTCCCAGCTACGCCAGCCCCAGCCTCTCCCAGCAGGGGGCGCTGTAGGGGGGTGGGGCAGGGGGAGGGTTGTCCGAGTGGGGTTGTCCGGCGCCCCTAATAACTCCCTCCCGGGGCCTGCAGGCAAACACTGGAGCTCTGTGAAGCGCTGTGCCTCGGTGGTCAGCTGTTCCTTGCTGGAGGCGCAGAAGGGAGAAGCCGAGGAGGCAGAGACAGTAAGTGCCATGGCATCGCTCTCGGTCGATGCCGAACAAGGAAGCACAGACTGCAGCCCCAGGTACGGCCACCCCCCCGCGGCACCCTCGGCCTTTGTGCGTCCTCGGCATCCTGGATGTATTGTCCCTTGTTGCTTACGGTTCGGATTAGCCTCCTGGCTTATATCCCCGCGGTCCTCGGCTGGCTCATTGAGCCGTGCTCTGATAGCATTTTTGTTGGAGGTGGACTTGAGTCTGGGTCTCGATCTGGCTCTAAACTTCCCAGTGGCAGGGGGCTAGAGCTCCAAGCCTCCTGCATCCAAATAGGCCCTTGAGCTAAAGGACAATCTCCATCAGACCATATCTGTACAGGGCCTATGACACAGAATTGATCCGTTCTGCACCCATCCAGTAGAGGGCAGTGGTGCAGAACTGATCAATCCGGCCAACTCGCTGCAGTGTGAACCTTCCGAAACATCCCACAGAGCCTCTAAAGCTGCACCTGCTGCTGCTGCTTCATTGCCCAGCTCGGGGCGTGCCAAGGGATTCGCGTTTGCAGGTGAAATTCACCCTGGGCAGCGTGTCACTGGGACAGTGTCTCACACTGGCACCTCAGCATGGGGGGAGGGGGAACACTGGGAGGTAGGCGGAGGAGCGGGGACGCGGCATGCTCAGAGGAGGAGGAGGGGCTGGGGGTGAGGGGAGCTTGGCTGCCAGTGGGTGCAGAGCACCCACTAGTTTTTCCCCGTGGGTGCTCCAGCCCCGGAGCACCCATGGAGTCGGTGCCTATGGCCCAGGGGAGATGTGGCTGGGTTGAGGCCCCTTGGAAAAGCGAATCCGTGGGGTCCGTTGTCCTCCTGCCGTGGATTCAGGCTGAGCTCCTGCCCGCTCGCATTGCTAGTGACCAATAACACGCCGCAGAGGAAAGACCCCGGTGCCCCAAAACCACGAGCAAAACTCCTCCGGTCTTTGGCGGAGCCGGGACGGTGGGAAACATGTCCCAGCAACCGAACACTGCGGGGTCTGATCTGCTGCGGCGTGTCTGGCCAGAGTGCTGGGGGAGACGGGGAGGACAGGGGATCATGGGCCATGTTCTCCTGCCCGCTCGCAGGACAGAAGGCAGCAGGAAGCGAAGCGGTACCATGGCGAGGCTCATGTTCCAACACCCCCATCCTCTGCCCCTTTTCTCCCCCCACCCGCCTTGTGTGGAAGGGAGCGAGCAGGCAGGGGGCTCAGACTCCGGCCTGGTCTAGAGGGAGAATCAGCCCCCGTTTCAGTCACAGTGCAGACTGGGGTCAGCTCGAGTGCCGCAAAGCTCAGCTTTCCTTGGCTGCGTTTGGCCAGACCCTGGTGAAATCAGGAGCTAATCCCCAGTGCGTGAGGTCTCCCTGCGCCTGGCCCGTCTCCTTCTTATTTGTGTTCCGGTAGCACCTACGAGCCCTGTGGTGCTAGGCGCTGTACACCAGAGGTGAAAGTAAGGCGGTTCGGTCCGGCAAAAGCCGGTACACAGCCGACCGTACTGGCGGGGGCAGCTTCCCCAGGCCGGCAATTTAAAAGGGCTCTGGGCAGCAGCCGGAGCCATTGGCCCTTTAAATCGCCGCCAGAGCCCTGCTGCCGGAGCCCTGGGGTTGCGGCCGCGAGTCCCAGGGCTCCGGCAGCGATGTAAAGGGCCTGGGGATTTAAAGGCCCCTCCCCTTCCTGTTGAGGCCCCGCCCCTTTTGGTTGAGGCCCCGTCCCCCTGCTCAGGACCCCGACCCTGTGTACCGGTAAGTCCCTTAAGTTACTTTCACCCCTGCTGTACACATATAGTACACAGACTGTCCCTGTCCCCAGAGAGCATACAGTCGCTAAGACCAGACAGACACATGGACAATCAGCAAATACAGATACTTATCCCCACCCTCACTCCTTTGCTAGAGGGACACATTTTCCAGCATGTTGGGGGCTATTGGAAAAGCCAGTCATCTGTGTCACCCCTGGAGTTACAGGGTGATGAGGCCTTTTGAGAATCAGGCCTTTATTTAGGTACCTAAATGGATGCTGGGTTCTTCAGACGGTCCGGGCTCCAATTGCGAGCGCTGAATGCCGTCCCTGGAACACAACCTGAGATCAGGCCCCCCCACCCCGCCTCGCCCCATATTAACAGCTGGTGTCTCTCTCTTTGCCCCTAGACAAGTGGATGAGCCGATGGAGGCGGAGCCTGTTTTGTGAAGTGCCAAGCCGTCGTGTAGCTGTCACTTTTTTGTGGGTTTTTTGGTCATTTGTGATTTCGTTCCCCCCTCCCCCCAAAAAGGAAATTTTTTTCTATTAAAAAGAGGAGAGAAAAAAAAACCTCACACTCGACTCCACAACAAAGCCGTGTGTGTGATTGTGTCCGTCTCCAAGCAGCTGACCCCACCAGCATCTCAGTCTTGTCCCCGCACCTTTGGGATTCAGGGGTTTGGTTGGTTTTGATTTCCTCCTCTCCTGTCTTACTTCTCCGTCGTTCTTCCCTTTGGCGACACACGGTAGCAGCGAAGCAAGAAACTGTTTCACTTTGGGGTCCTTTACGCTCTCTGCTCAGGAGAGAGGAGACGACGCAGCTGATTTCAAATCCAAATGGCAACACCGTCCTGTTTTCTCTCCCTCTCTCTTCTTTTCTCGTTCCCCTGGTTCGCTCACACCGAAATCCAAGCTCTGTGACTTGCTTTCTTTCTTATTTTTTTTTTTTTTTTAAACCTTCACACCTGAATTCATCTTTCTGTCAATTGTGTTGAAGTGTTTCTGAGACATAAGTGACTCTGAATGCTAACTGAGGACGGTCTCTGGGGGAGGAGAAAGGAAATATTCGTGCCTTTAATTAAGTCATTTTTTTTAATGCCTTAATTTCCCTGTGATTTTCATTTTGCTCTTTTGAGTTACCATTTCAGAGGGAGCTATACATATATAAATACGGGGCAGAGGAAGAGAGTCACACTTTTAGTTTGATTCTCAATCACCCCCTCCCCTCCCCAACCAACCCTCCCTTCTCCTACCACACACACTGTGTAATTAATCCCATTGTAATTAAGAGAGCCATTGTGCATCCGTGTTCACGACCAATGCTTTCTGGAAGTTCTTTTTGTTTTGTTTTCACAAAGCCTCGTCTCGCTGTAAATAATTTGATTTCTTGTCTCGTGTGCACAAAAACCGTTGTCCATTCGTAAAAAAAAACAAAAAAACAGAAAAAAAAGGAAAAAAAATATTTTTCTTTTCCTGTTACTTCACCAGCCTAAGAGAACTTAGAAGGATTTTAGCTTTAAAAGAGGAAAAAAAACAAAGGTATATAATTTTATTACAGATGTATTATTTAATAGTATTTTTTTAAATGCACCGCACATGCTTTTCCTTTGGAAAGTCGGGTGGTGGGGGGCCGGAGATTTGCACCAAGGACAGAGCTGGGTGGTTTTGTTTTAAATGATTCTTCGGCGGCGGGATTTCTAAGTTTCGGGTGATGTCAGCCTGCGTGTCGTGTGGTTTTTCTCTTCGGTTGAAACCTCTGATGAGGTCTGTCGGGGTCACCGTTCCCTTTGGGTTTAACGCTCCCAGGGACTCCCTGTGGAATGGCCTCTTTGATCATCTCAGCATTTGGATTCACCTTTCTGTTCTGCCCTGTTCGTAGACACCCACATGTCCTGGCTGTGGCTGTGTAGTGAGGAGATACAAGTCATTGGGGGGGATTAGGTTTGTGCTGGTGTGGAAGGATAGGACGATGCCATGGAAACCCGTGGGCTGACCGGAGACTGTAGTGGCGCTTAGGTCTGGTGCTGGGCCCCCGCGCAGGGCGGCAAGGGGCTGACGTGTTGCATTGGCGGGGGGGTGAATTTCACCCTGGCCTACAGGAAGTGATGCGGGAGGATTCCGTGCTGCTCGCCACTGTGCAAGGCATTCTGGGAAGTGGCAGGGTGGATCTAGAACCCTGGGCTGCTGCGGGGGCCGCAGTTTGCCCCTCCCGTCGGGTTCTCCGTTCTAGACCCAGATCCAAACAGCCCCAGAGGCAATCGCTGGCCCCTCTGATGAGGCAAACCTGTGCCCTGGATCCAGCCCCCTCTGAGCTTTGGGGTGGACTGTCCCGCTGCCAGAGGTCCCTCCTTTGTCGTCAGTTGTCTTCCTCTCCCCGGCTCAGATCCCTTCTCCCCGACCCCGCAGGGGGAGTAGCTGTGCTGAACTCCCCTCACGAAGGCCCTGTCTACTCTGGGGTTCAAGCCCTGACAGCAGATAGGGCTAATTGCCCCTCCCAGAGATACCCCTGGGATGCTTCACCCCCCTTTGCAGCTTGCGGTGCTTAGGGCAGGCTGGAATCCCCCTCACTGGGGCAGGGACTTGATTTTCAGGCCCTTTGTGGCCTCCCCTACAAGGCTCCCCGGGTTGCTCCCACAGCCCAGTGCAAGGCCCCTTCCAGCCTGAGCGTGGGGATCAGACTTTGCCCCCGCGTCCCCGAGTGGCTGGCTGAGCGCTGGGCCCCTTTCACGGCCTTACTTGCCTCCCTCCCCCATACTGTTTCGTAGCCGTCGGGCCCAACGGCACGAGCCCAGGCCAGCGCAAGGGTGTGCGGACGAGAGGGAGCGTCAAAGCGGTCTCAGGGCACGAGGCTCCCCTGCCCCTGAAACCGAGAGGCAAGCCAGCCACTCGTCTCTTGTGCCCAACACTAACTGAGCGGGGCTGGGGAGAGTTAGTGCAATACGTACTTGTGAACACTAGATGGGGCCGTTTGGCAAGGCAGGTCTGCTCCCTAGAGCTCTGCACAGATCACCCTCAGGACCGCCAGGGGATAAACTGGTTCTTCCCCTGTAGGGCAAGTCGATAACTCTTCGAGGGGAGAAGGATCTATGGCCTCCTCCTGGCTGGCTCTGAAGGGAGCTCCCCTGGGCTCCCCAGCAGCTTCTGGCAGACAGGTAGCAAAGCGAGGTCTAGCCAAACAGCGCTGGTTACCCAAGAGCTCCGGGCTCGGATAGCTTTGTCCCAAGGATGGGCGTGCTAGGGCCGAGCTGCCTTGCCCTTCAAGCTGCCGGGCATTTCCGATCCTGGCCGTTCTCTGCCCATTGCAGAGGCCTCTCCAGTGCTGCTCCATTGGCGAGATCGCAACGGACTCCTGACCCGCCCGCGCGGCCTGGCTACGCGTGGGTAAGAAACCCAGCTCTCTTGTTCCGAAAACCAGTGCCCTAGAGAGAGCTGTGAAGTTTACTCAGGTGAAACAAAGAGAGATGGGTCATTGATCCTCCCTAGCATGGGATGGTGGCGGGGGGACTTATGCGGGTTGTTCTTCCGTCCCTGCTTATCCGGCTCCCCGTCCCATCTCTTCTCTCCAGCACGGAGCTGGCCATTAGCTTTGAGTGCAGTGTGGCGAAGGTCGGATGGTCTATTCAGGCTCTTGCGGAGCTGTTAAAGGCAGAAGGAGCAGGGGTAGAAACGAGAGGGGTTGGTTTATTGGCAGCTAAGCAGCTTCTCCCTGGTGGCTTCTTGAGGAAACCTGCAGCGGTGGCAGGGTCCGTGGAGCAGTGACTCTAGGGTACGACGCGTTTCCCTTTGGTTGTCAGTTCAAATGCAGCTCAGGTCGGCAGTGACTATGGGTCTGTCTACACTGCACTGTAAACCCAGGCTCAGACTCACATTTGGGCCCAGCCCCCTTTCCATCCACACACAGATCAGTCTGAGGTGGGTCAGCAAGCACTCGGGACCCTGGTCCTAGGACCTACCTGGGGCGGTTGGGGGAGGAGTGTGAGCTGGAGTCCCACTGCGATTCGGGTCCAAGCCCTGTCATTTTGCAGTGTGGAGGCAGTTCAAGCTGCAGACCCGAGTCAGACGTCCTGCGCAGTGCAGTGTGGGCCCATTAACATGGCTGTGAGCCCTGGGTCCAGCACTTGTAAACCCAGGTTTACCACGCAGTGTGGACACACAAGCAGGGCTTGAGTCCACAAGCCTGGGTCCCACAGACCCGCGTTTGCAATGCAGCGTAGCCGTGCTTGGTAGGGTCCCAGCGATGCACTGCGGCATAGCCGTGCTCGGCAGGGTCCCGGCCATGCACTGCGGCGTAGCCGTGCTCGGCAGGGTCCCGGCCATGCACTGCGGCGTAGCCGTGCTCGCTAGGGTCCCAGTGATGGAGGTTTAGCTGTGTGGTCTGGATGTCAGATTCGTCTCTAAATACCTTTTGAGCAGGTCATCCTGGGTCCTGGCTCGGATCTTCACCTCCGCCTTTCGCCAGCCCTGCCTGGCACCGAGCAGCGCTGAGGCATGACATACAAAGCGAGTTGGCGCTGAACGTTGGAAGGCTCCGGTCAGTTCTGAGCTGCCCACCCCTAGTGGAGACGTCACCCAGTCAGGCGGCCATGCAGTGAGGCGGGGTCTCCGAGCACGGCCCCGGGGGGCCAATACGGGGGGTGGATTTTGCCCATGTGACAAAACCCACCTTCCCACCTGGCGCCACTCCTGTCTTGGTAGAGAGGTCCAGGACTGAATTCCCCTTTGCCCTGCGAGGGTGGCCCCCTTCAGGGCAGAGCTGGCCCAGGGGAAGCTTGCCCATGCTCAGCGGCTCAGTTCCTCTTGGCAAGGCAGGAGATGTGAAAACCCCGGCAGGGCTTCCCAGACTAGGGGCTCGCTGATCTCGGCTGGGCTCTAGCCCGGAGGCAGGGAGAAGTTCGGCACAGAAGGGTTTAGTATAGGGGGGGAGGGATAGCTCAGTGGTTTGAGCATTGGCCTGCTAAACCCAGGGTTGTGAGTTCAATCCTTGAGGGGGCCACTTAGGGATCTGGGGCAAAATTGGTCCTGCTAGGGAAGGCAGGGGGCTGGACATAATGACCCTTCGGGGTCCCTTCCAGCTCTATGAGATAGGTCTATCTCCATATATTATTATTATAGCTCGCCCCAGCACTCAGGGAGTTGGAACAGGGATCTCGGCCATCTGCTTGCCCCAGCCACCACTCGCTGGGCAAACCCACTGGAGGAAGGGCCCCGATGGGTCATTCAAAGCCATGGGTGGGTCCCTTCGAGGCCCTGTCTCCACTGAGCTCCCAGATCCCCTTCCCAGACCAGCACGGAGGTCGTTGCCAGGTTTCTAAGGGGCATAGCCGGGAGCAGGGTGGTTTACAAGGTTTCGCTCTCCCACACTAGGTCCGTTCTGCCAAGAACCCCTGCCCAAACGTGAGCCCCGCTTCCCTGGGACGGCTCGGCCGTGGCTTGCCCGCTGGGCAGGCAGAGCCTGAGTTCCCTGCTCTAATCCCAACCGCTTGCAATACCAAGCAAGGCGCCCTCAGCTCGGCCACCACAGCTGGCTCCCAAGTGGCAGGCCCCGAACGTGGCACTAGCACGGGAGCTGAGCCCCGTGAAAGGATCAAGCTGGTTCTTAATCGCCCCTCCCTAAACCGGGCTGCACCCGGGAGCCATCCCCCGCTCAGTGGAGACCCCACAGCAGCGATTGCTCCTGCCTCTTCTTTGGGTGGGGAACCTCCCCTCTGACCCACCTTGGCTAAATGTTGCCCTGATCTTGCCACGATGGCAGCACAGTTCCCTTCATCTGCCCTGTCTGCTCTAGAGACACAACGGCCCCTCCCTTCCCCCGGTTACAACCCTGTTTCGTTTCGGAGTGTAGACGGGACCTCAGGCTCATTTTCTAGCCACGCTACGGCACCGCTCTAACCCGGTTCCAAAACGCTGGCCGAAACCCGTCTCCGCTCCGCAACGCAGCCCCGGTGTAGCCGGCCCAGGGACCAGCCGGTCTGGAACTGTCACCCGGACACGGCTGTATCGGTAGGACCCGTCGACTTTCTGATGTACCAGTAACCAGAGGGCCCTGTTCGCCCTCACCCTGCACAGTCATTTGGGATCAGACCAGGCCTGTTTCACACCCTCAGTGCACTCGTGCAAACGACCGGCCCGGGGGAGTCTGGCCCGTCCGATCTCAGCACCTGAGTACAGCTGAGCCCCCTCTGCCCAAGTAAAGCCAAACTCTGTTCTCAACTGTGTTGGAATCCAACATTGATCCTAGAGATCGGGGGGAGGAGAGGGGGGAACGGATCGCCTTTCTGCTCGTAAAACCCTCCAGTCTTAAAGAAACCGAGAGAAGAAAAAAGAACAGGAGGACTTGTGGCACCTTAGAGACTAACAAATTTATTTGAGTATAAGCTTTCGTGGGCTACAGTCCACTACAAGCATTTTCCCCTTGGTCACATTGTTCTTCATCATGGTAATGAGTTTCTTTATTTGGGGGGGGGGGGGGCAGTGAGCCACCCCCCCCTTTGCAGTCTGTCTCGGTTGCAGTATGGGGGTGTCAAGTTTCTGCCAGGGCCCTGTTCTTCATTCATTTGCAAAAAAACCCCACAAAACAAGCCATGACTCCATTGGACACCTGTAAGTGTTTGTCCATGGGTGGATTGTGTCCCACGGTCTCGTTTCTGAGTTTCACACCGTCTCGGCAGTATTACGTTGTTGGGGGTGGTCTGTGCCGTTTTTGTCGTTCCTGTCCCCTGGACGCTGCAAGATGCCCCCCTCCGGGGTGGGGACTGTTTCTGTCTGAGGGTTTGGTTTTGGTTTTCGGGTTTTTTGCCCTGCTCTCTGTCTCGCTCTCGCTCTGGTTTTCAGTTGAGTATTTTGTAATCTGTTACAATGTTTGTCCTTGTGTAAATAAAACTGTTTCTGGCAATACCCGCTGGTGGCGCTGGCGTGCGTGGGTTTGTACCTTTCCGCCTAGCCCGAACGGGGCCGCACCGGCCCTGAGTTTCACTTCCGTTAAGGCTCCCGCAGCGGAGTTGGGGGCCGCCCTTGGATTTGGATTACTGGCCTGATTTTCAGAGGTTTTCCCGTAGCATAAAGGGGACGCTGTCAGAAAGAGGCTGTGGGGTCGGAAGGCTGGTCTGGTCGGTAGGACACTGGAAGGCACTCCAGCCACCTGGGTGCTCGGCCCTGCTCTGCCCCAGATGCCATGTGGACTGGGGCCCGTCGCTTCAACTGGCCGGGCCTCAGTTTCCCACCTGACACTGCCCTAGCTCCCACAGGGGTTGGGGCTTGGTTAATGAGTAGAGGCACGACAGGGATGGAAGTGCCAAAGCCACACCCACAAATGACTGGCCCTGGAAAGGTTTTAAGGGCCCCTGGTGTAAATGACTCTCTAAGCTCGGTGGTGTGGGAAGCAAAGTGTTCCCAGCTCTCGATGGGAGGTGGCAGGGGGCTGAACTGCATGATGGTCCAGGGCTGGTTCTTTAGAAGGGTTTTGTCGAGAACGACCCAGACCCGGAAATGGGGTACGTTGCTAGCAGAAAACCAGCCCCCTTTGCACTGCCTGTTCCGGTGGGGTGGTGGGGAGCCTTTGCCCCTCATCACGGCCAGTTCCTCCAGACGGGGCGACGCTCCCCGCCCCTTCAAATCCCCGCCCCGCGGTGGGGTGGATGGAGGGCGGCTCACTTTGAATGAGGTGCCAGGGGTCACATGGGCAGTTACAGGGTCCTTTATTTGGTTCTCAACCCCAGGAATAAATACGCGCCGCCAGCACTTGGCCGTTACCCTGTAGCACCTGGGCGCCCAGTCACGGACCAGGCCCCGGCTGTGCTAGGTGCTGGACAAACACATGGCTGAATCGCTCTCCCCTCCCCACAATGTTTCAAGTCACAGAGGATTTGCAATGACACGGACAATGTATGTGAACAGAAGCATTTTAGCTACAGCCTGGGAGTGCCGCTACCACCGGAGGGAGGCCGGCCTGTGGCCTCGTCACTCAAGGCCTTTGGCCCTGTCACGGCTAAGTGATGAGACGCTGCTTGGGTCACCGTGACCTTGTCCAACACCTTGGCCTTGTCTCCGCCAGCACGACTGATCTCTGGTATCCAGCAAGTCTGCACCAGCACTTACAACGTTGCTAGTTTCCTGGCAGTGTGGCCTAGTGGCTAGAGAGTGACCGGAGATTCAGGAGCCCTGGGTTCCATTCCCAGCCCTGCCACTAGTCTGCTGGGTAACCTTGGGCAAGTCACTTCATGGCTCCAGGCCTCAGTTTCCCTAGCTCGAAAAATGGGGATGATGACTTGGCATTTTGTAAAGCACTCTGAGATCTGCTGCTGAAACGCTCTAGCAAAGCACTAGATGTTAGTCTAGAGCGGGGAGGCAACCTATGGCACGGGTGCCGAAGGCAACACGCGAGCTGATTTTCAGTGGCACTCACACTGCCTGGGTCCTGGCCACCGGTCCGAGGGGCTCTGCATTTTAATTCAATTTTAAATGAAGCTTCTTAAACATTTTAAAAACCTTATTTAATTTACATAAAACAATAGTTTACTTATATATTATAGACTTATAGAAAGTGACCTTCTAAAAACGTTAAAATGTATGACTGGCACGCGAAACCTTAAATTAGAGTGAATAAATGAAGACTCGGCACCCCACTTCTGAAAGGTTGCCGACCCCTGGTCTAGAGACTATAGCTGGAAAGACGCAACGTATTAAACAATCCAATTGGAAGCAGCTAGAGGATGAGGACTAGCCAGCATGGATTTGTCAAGAACAAATCATGCCAAACCAACCTCATTTCCTTCTTTGACGGGTACTGGCCTAGTGAACAGCGAGGACGCATTAGACATGGTACATACCGATTTTAGGAAGGCTTTTGACAGTCATGCATGACAGTCTCGTAAGCAAACTAGGGAGATGTGGGCTAGATGAAATTACTAGACGGTGGGTGCAAAACTGGTTCAAAGCCTGTAGACAAAGAGTAGTTATCAATGGCTTGCTGTCAAACTGGGAGGATGTATAGTGGGGACCTGCAGGCATCTGTCCTGGGGCCAGTACCAATGACTCTGATAGTGGAGTGCAGCGTATGCTTATAAAAGTTGCAGCTGACACTAAGCTGGGGGGGGCGGGGGGAGCAAGCACTTTGGAGGACAGGCTTAGAGTTCAAAAAGACCTTGTTAAATCAGTGACCTTGAGCTGAACTCAACAAGCTGAAATTCAATAAAGACAAGTGCAAAGTACTTCACTTAGGACGGAAAAAGGCCAATGCACAAGTACAAAATGGGGAGTAGCTGGCTAGGTGGTCGTACTGCTGAAAAGCAGCTGGGATCTATAGTGAATCACATATTGAATATGAAGCAACAATGTGCTGCAGTTGTGAAAAAGGCGAATGTCATTCTGGGCTGTAGTAACAGGAGTGTCGTATGTAAGACACGGGAGGTAACTGTCCTGCTCTACTCAGCACTGCCGAGGTCTCAGCTGGAGCACTGTCGTCCCATTTTGGGTGCCACACTTTAAGAAAGATGTGGTCAAACAAGACAGAGTCCAGAGGAGAGCAACAAAAATGATCAAAGGTTTAGAAAACCTGTGAGAAAGGTTAAAAAAAAAACCTGGGCAAGTTTAGTCTTGAGAAAAGAAGACTGAGGGGAGACCTGATAACAGTCTTCAAATATGTTAAGGGCTGTTACAAAGAGGACAGGGATCCATTGTTCTCCATGTCCACTGAAGGTAGGAAAAGAAGTGATGGGCTTGATCTGCAGCCAGGGAGATTGTTAGATATTAGGAAAAGCTTTCTAACTCTCAGGGGAGTGAAGCTCTGGAACAGGCTTCCAAGGGAGGTTGTGGAGCCCCCGTCACTGGAGGTTTTTAAGAACAGGTTGGACAGACGCCTGTCAGAGATGGTCTAGATCTACTTGGTCCTCTCTGAGCCCAGATGGCTGGACTAGAATCAGTGTTTCTCAATGCCCGGTCCATGGACTGGTGCCAGTCCCTGAGAGCTCCCTGCCTTTAGGAAGGCAGCAAGATGGTCCCTGGTATCAAAAAGGCTGAGAAATACTGGACTAGATGACCTCTAGAGGTCCCTTCCAGACCCACATTTCTATGAGCCTAGAGTACCACATTTTCTAGTGCAGATGCACCCATTGCATCCACACACAACTGTCCCAAGCATTGGGATGGTGTGATGCCCAGGACAAGCTCTTCAGTACCAGCCAGACCAGTTTCTCTGCAGTCCAGACAGGAAGCTACCAATGTTGGAGCCACAGGGGGGCCAGCTGGTCCTTCAAACAGCCCACCTTGCAACACATTGCCTTGTGTTTGGCGCTTACCCAAGAGCCCTTGCTCCCAGCACAGATAAACCTCCTTGGTGCTAATGCTCAAGGGGACAGACTCAAGCCACTGGTTTTTTTGGATCCTTCTAGCGTGAGGCCCCCTGTCTAAACCAGAGGAGAACCTGTGTTAGCCAAAGCACGGCTAAGTAACTGTGCTTTCCAGCAAGGCGTTCTAGCCAATGCAATCCTCCTCGAGCCCAGAACCAGCTGCTCTCACGCGCAGGGGGCTGGACCAGCAGACGGGAGAACAGAATTGGGCCTGTGTTGCATCTAGTGACGTTGGAAGCTGGGAGGATGGATGCTGCCACTTGCCGGGAGATTGAGTTTACGTGTACAGGTCTGTCGCATCTTAGGCGCATTTAACATGTGCGATTTCAGCTTTACGCGGTCGGCAAAAACAAGAAAAAAAACAACAAAAGAGAAAAATAACTATTTATATACTGTCTCTGTAGTGCGGGCGATTCTGCCCGCCATTACACTCAATGTAATTTTGGCTATACGCAGTTTTCGCTTTAGGCGCTGACTGCGGAACGTAACCCCAGCGTAAGATGAGACAGACCTGTATGTGGTTACGTGTAGTTTAGTTTACGTGTATGTGGTTACGTGTAGTTTAGTTCCAGCCACGCCCCCTAGGGTGAGTGACCCGCCGTCTGTCTGGGTCACTGATGCACTGGACGTGCTACTCGGAGTGTGGCCGGGTCTGCGTGAGAGGGAGCGACCGGACCAGCCACGGAACAAGCGCCACCACCACCCACGGGAAGCTGGCGTATTTCAGAAAGTTCAGGCCGTACCACAGGACGATGTTCTCCGGCTGCACCACGTCGTTCAGGCCCTGAAGGGCGGCGAGGGCCAGGCCAGCGCCCACGGCTCGCTGCTTCCAGCCGGGTCTCTCGTGCCTCAGCTGGGTGTAGAGGGAGGAGTGGATGGCTAGCCCCAGGCCCACGGCAGAGGCTGTGTCTCGGCACAGCGACGCAAAGGGCCTCGTGTCTACGCGGATCCACTCCGGGTCCAAGCACCACTTAGTGGCCAGGTGAATCGACCTAGGCGAGCGGTGGGGAAATGTCAGCGCCTGAAAGCTCTTCACGAAGAGCCCTGGCAGTAACTGAGTGGCCCTGCCGCCCCAGCTCTGAGCTTGTCAGCCCTGAGGAACGGGCCAGCCCTCCTGTGAGTGATTCAGGAGGACCGCTGGAGTCCACATTGAACCCGGGCCTTAGGGCAGTGCTAGGGAGGGGCTCTGGGGTCATAAAAGGTCCAGAGGGTAACCGGCCCTTTAAGAGGGTGCAGGGTTCTGTGGACCTATGACTGATTAGCTGCCTCCCACATGGGGTTAAAAGGGGGCCCCTGGGCCCCAGAGGGTGGAGTCCTGGAGAGTCAGAGCTGCCAGGGAAGAGCAAGGAAAGGGTCAGGGGAGAGCTGCCTGGGAGAGACAGGGAAGCTGCAGAGAGCGGAAAGCTCTGCTGGCCCTTCCTGGGACTAGGGAGAAATTGCTGAGACCAGGTGAGGGGCCACCAGCTGACCTTCCTGAGCTGCAGAGCCAGTGCCAGGGGGCTGAGGGCTAGGAGATCAGTGGAGTGGCTAGCTGAATGGCCCTGCTGCCCTGAAGAGCCAGAGCTGGATGGCTGAAAAGGGCTGAGCTGTTGGTCTGTGTTCTGAATAAATTATGCCCAGAGGTGGCTCCTTGAACTGGGCCAGGAGAGAGCCTGTGCTCTTCTTAGACCTGGTGGTGCGCCCGCCTGCTGCAGGGCCCCCTTGTCGCCGCCCCCCCAAGGTGGGTGTTATCCCGGTCCCTGGGCATGTTCTCTCTTGGGCAATTCTGCCTCCCTCAGCCGGAGTGACTGTGGAATCTGCTGTGTCGCACCCGGAGGAAGGGCGGGGATTCCTGTGCATAAAGCCCCGGGGGAAGGAAGATGCCACAGGACGGTAAGTTGCCAGTAACCTGAGGAGAACCCGGCGGGTTTGTCTGCTCGGGTCCTGCAGCGGGTCAGGCCATGCTGGGCCTGGGTCTCTCCGGTCGGGAAGCCGTGCAAAGGGACCCTCTTCCCATGAGAAGCTCACCAGTCGATGTCCACGCCAAGAGCGGCCATGCTCCAGTGCAGCCCAATGGCGCTCAGCAGCAGGGCCAGCGAAGTGGCAAGGTAGAAACTCAGCTTCCTCTCCGCTGGGACACAGGCCTCCAGCATCCAGCCCAGGGCGGCTCCTAGGCACAAGGAGACACGGGGCAGGGAGTCTTGGCAGGCAGCAGCCTGGGAGGGTGAGGAAGGGGCTGTAGCTTGAGCCCGGAGTCTGATGCTGCCCAGCAGTGAGGGAGGAGGGTGCTGGCCGCAGGGGGGAAAGAGGGCTCAGACGCCACCAGGGAGGGGTAAGTGTAACCCACTGCCTGCCATCCGCCTTGCAAGAGGAGCAAGGGCCGGTGGGGCTGTGCTGGCCACAGAGGGTGGGCCCGGAGAGGGGAGGGTTAGCGGACACTTAGGGCCCATCAGCCCCAAGCGGATGACTGCAGTGACCTACCTGAGCCTGATGGCAGATGGATGCGCCCCAGCGGGAGAGGCGCTAGCCAGATCCCTTCAGGGACAGCACCTGCCTCCTGAGGACAAGTCTCCCACCTGGGCTGCCTCCTCTCCCATGAGCCCCCGGTACCCTGGGGCTTAGAGCAGGCTCGCGGCCAGGCTGCAGGCTAACTTGGCCAGCCCAGCGCGACCGGGGCCAGATCACATGGAAACCGAGTATCGAAGCCGTGCTGGGGCCTGGGCCAGACCGCGCTGGTGCCAGCCACGATGGCCTGCCACATGGCTCGGCTAGCACAGCCCCCAGCCCAGATGGGGCCAGTGTCTGAACGCCGTCACCACCTCCTTTCCTCTGGGTGACAGCCGGACAGCCTCCTCCCTCTGCCTGCCAGGCCCGCCGCCCCCCCAGCCTCCCCCAGATCTACTAACCAGCCACAATGCCGCCCAGCACCTGGTGGGGGAAGTGCGCCAGGATGAAGATGCGCGAGAGCCCCACAGCCAGCAGGAGGAGAAAGTAGACCATGAAGGGAGTTAGCTTCACCAGTCAGCTGTTAGAAGGGGGGGGGAAGGAATGGGAGTTATACAGCTGGGTGGGAAAAGAACACAAGCCCTCCTGCCTGCCAAGCACAAGGAGCAGTTCTGTCAGCTCAGCGTTACCAGTCCAGCCACCCCACCCTACTGATCCGTCCAGGTACGTACCACCGGGGTACCTGAGCACTGCACGGTTCGGTCCTAGTCACCAGCGAGTCTGATCCCCTTTGCCCTGCACCGTGAGCAGTCACGTGCACTGCGACCGCCGTTCTGAACGCTCTGCGCTGGCGGGAGTGACCGGGGGAGGTACAGGGCGCTGGAGAATTGGGCCAAAGAAGAGGGGCAAAAACGCTTATACGCGAGGCAAAAAAAGATAGTCGAAGGGGAGCAGAAAACTGCAACGAAACAGGGCGAATTCTTTCGCAGAGATTTTTCTTGGGTTTGTGGGAACTTCCCCCAATTTTTTCAGAGGATTGTTTCCTTTTTTGCAATAGTTGCTCACAGCGGGACGGGCGTGTGGCCAAAGTCCAAGCGCTACATTTCCTGGAAATTGTCCCATTTCGATGGGACCCTGCCCATTTTTGCCAGGGGCTTCCCAGTCGCTCACTAAAACCCTGTCTTGGGCCCCAAGCCAGCAAAACATGAAGGCCCAGATTTGGAAGGGATTTCGGTGATGCTGCGCTCAGTGTTGTGATGCCCAACTGATTTAGGAGCCTTAAGTCTCATGTTCAAAAGGGGTCTAGGCACTTTGCCCAGACTTAAGGCTCCTAAATGAGTTGGGCATCCCAACACTGAGCGCAGCAATGCCTAAATACCTTTAAATATCTGGGCCTTAAGCCCTTGGTTAAGTCCGTCCCAGCCCAGCAAAGCTCTTAGGCACATGCTTAGCTGTAGAGCCACGTTTAAGTAGATTTAAGTGCGCAGTGAACACCTAGGCACATGTATAAATGCTTTGCTGAATAGGGACCGCCTGCTGAATCGGGGCTTAGTCGAATAATACAATTAGCTAACATGGTATTAAGCCCCTCCTAGCACCTAGTGGAGACAGGGTTTAACACCTTTCAGACATGTTGGGTTTGACTACGACTAGTGACGGATGCAATGCTTCGGAAGCATGGAATATAGCACCATCGCTCTCCCATCAGGCCAGGAAAACAATCGCTAGGCAGCCGATAAAGATACACGATTGTCTCGGAATATTCCATACGTCCGTAGCATCTGTCACATCTCAATATAATTGTCTTTGAACAGTCTGTGCTTCCAACGCATTGCATCGCTCACCCCAGCAATCGCATTTTTAGACACCCGAGGGGCCGATTCTTCGCTGGTCTGCATAGCACAAGCTGGGTACGAGATGCTACCAGATCTGAATGGCTGTGCTTTCCACCTGCTTTGCACTTCTATGTAAAGGATGACACAACATTGGGGGCAATGAAGACTCAGGCCCTGGGGGACTGATCCTGATCGGGGGTCTCAGGGCAGTGCTATAACCCTAATTAGAAGTATAACCAATAGGGTAATAGTTGTACCCATTGGAATAGGACATGCCGCAGGCTAGATCTGTGCAGGGTGGCTCAGCTGTGTTACGACAGCCTCCATGCAAATGCCCACCCCGCCAACAATGGGGTGTCGGGGAACTGCCCGCCCCAGGGCCCCTGCGGTACCTACCTAGTGGAGTGTCGGGATGCCAATGCCGTGAGAGCAGTGACGATAGGCCACAAGGCTGCCCCTGTGATCATGCAATGGCCGGAGGGGCTACCTGTGTAAAGGGAACACGAGGGGTTAAATATTTTTCCTGCCTGTCTCTGTGAGAGGATAGTTAGGATCTGGAGGTAGCAGGGCCTAGCGGGTAGGGCACTGAGAACCAGGAGCTCTGGGTTCTATTGCCAGCTCTGCCACTGGCCTGCAGGGGGACCATGGGGGCAAGTGTGTGCCTCAGTTTCCCCATCTATGAAACAAGAGAGAATGACACTGACCTCCTTTGTAAGGTGCTGTGAGATCTACTGATGACATGTGCCAGGAAAGAGCTGAGTGTTAGTCGGCTGCTTGCGGAAGGAAGGGTTACTGACCCGTTTGGCAAGAGTGTTTGTAACCAAAAGTCACACAGCCAGTCTGGCCCCCAGTAAGATCCATCAGCCTGTGCTGAAACCACCCCTGCTAGGGACTCCTGGCCAGATCCTCAGCTGGTGAAAACTGGAGTAGCTCCCCAACAGAGGGGCTGGCCCTCAGTCTTATTCTCTGTTCACTTAACCCCAGTGTAAACAGGGAGTAGCTTCAGGGAAGTGGCTAGCGTTACCCTAGCATGAGAGGGGAACTGAGCCCAGAGAAGGGTGGCAGTATCAGGGAGATTAGGGTACTATAAGATGCTGCATTCAAGTTGCCTTGTTTCTGACTTCGATCTGGGCGGACTGCTGGGTTCTGTGGCTTGTGCATTACCCTTCTCCCCCCTCACTATAATGTCATGGGAGAGGGGTGGTCAGGAATAGCCTCAGGTCTCCTGCTCTCCTGGTTGCTGGCACTCAAGGTTCTCACTGCATGAGTATACGGTACATGCCCCAGATGCAGGGAGAGGAAACAGAACCTTCCTTAGAGCCATCTGCCCTCGTGGGCTGGCACTCAGCCACCGGGGCAGGAGACTGGGGCTTCACAGGGCAGAGGGGAAGGAATGGTGATCCCAGGAAAAGGAGCTGGAGGCTGGACTTTCAGGGCAAAGGGGGAAGCCGGGCTGGAAAGGCCAAGCAAGATTCCCCTTCATCCCACTGCCTGCTGTCAGACAGCCGACCTTCCCAGGGATTTCCTGGCCTAGAAGCAGGCAGTGATATTTATTACTTGCCAATGTCGGTGGCACAGATTTCACTTCCCACCGTTCACTAATGTGTTCTGCTGAGGATCACAGGCTGATTAAGGGCCTTACAGCTGAGCTCTGTCTCTCCCGTGCCAGGACCCCAGCTGACTGGTTACTTAGGGCTGAAGCACTGTCTGTGCTGTCCCATCCCAAAGGCCCGGACAAAGTGGGCTGAGCACAGTCAGTCCCAGCAGTGCAGACAGGGCCTGCAGACAGCCACATTCTATCAATACCCAGGGCCTGGCAATGTCCTCCTCACGGACGGCATCAGGCCACTTCCTGCTGATGACAAGTGGGAGTCGGATCAGGCCCCGAGAGCCCATTTCCGCTTAGTCCTCAGAAATCAAGGTGGATCTGAGGCTGCCTTTGTGTAACTAGCCACCCGAGAGACCAGAAGGGAAGGAGCTGGTGAATGTCCCATTAGAAATCCCCTCTGGCCTCCTTTTAGGGCTGCCTGTTACACAACCATCAACAATGACCTCATCTATTGCCCTCTTCATCTGGGGATCTCAAGGTACTTTACAAAAGGAGAGTAGGAATCCTCACGGCCATTTTACAGATGGGGAAACTGACGCACCGGGAGCTTAAGTGGGCAGGCCTTCTGTAATGAGGGGACTCGGCTTCCAGTGATGGTACACGGGTGTCAATCAGCTGTCCTGGCCAAATTCCAATGCTGAGTGTTGCCTTCTGCTTCCCTAAATTCTTTCTGCAGTTTCAATTCAGTACCACATGCTTCACTTCCCATCCTGAACTCTTATGTAGCAATGCTATGCACTGTTAATCAGCCGCCAGGTTCCCCCCTCAGAGGGGACTGCACGTCAGTGGTTGGTAATGTGATTCCTGTGTATGTGCACGTGCTGAAGAGCACTTTGCAATCCTTTGGGAGGAAGGTGCTATGGGACTATAGGACACCGCTGTTAAGAGCAGTGGTACTTTCTGGAGACATACAAGCTGAAACTTTAGCCATCTTAATAACCAACCTGGCCCTGTTTCACAGGAGACAGGGAACTGGCGAAGCAGGACTTTTTCCTTGCTGGAGAGTCCAGATTCATAGACCCACCAGAATGGCCGTTCACCAAACAAGAGCCTAGGGACAGGAAGAGGAGACAGAGCTGTGAAGACAAAAAAACAAAAAGCCCAAGTCTCCCAGAAGCCACATCCTCTCTGGAGCAATAGCCCCGTGGGACGCAGTTGAGGGCAAAGCCTGATCCATGACTTAGGGTGCATCAGGGCGGACATGTGACCTCGGTGCCAGCCAGGTCCTTTTCTCCCTCCAGATGGCTGAGGAAGTGGGTCAGCTGATTCTGGTTCCTGGTTTTGCTAAGTCTGCCCAGTCAGCAGGCCTGTGACCACTGCACAGGGATCTCCCAAGCAGCACACGGTCCAGCATGTGAGCCAGTCTGCTCCGAGTGACACCTGAGTAACTCCACGGACGGCAGCAGTGCGACGCTGGGTCTGCACCAGTGTAACCGAGATCAGGATCTGGCTCGGCGGGCCTGCGATTGCTAGTTGCTGGGTTATTAAGAGAACGCCTGAAGGTTAAAAAAGAAGAGGAGTAGGAAGAGAGGGGAGACGAGCAGAGGAAGAGGCAGAAAGAGAGAGAGTAGAAAAGAGGAACGCAGGTAAGTAGAGGCGAGAGAGGTGACATTTCTGGGCTGTGTGGGCCTGACCCATAGCCCACTGAAGTCAATGGAGTGTCTCATTGACTTTGATGGGCATAGGATCGGGCTCAGTAGTCAATGGACAGCCTCCCATGGATTCCTATGGGCTTTGAGTCAGTTCTAAGAGCATGTATAAAGTGGGGAGGAGCATACTTCAGACCTTCCATGGCTCTTGGCAGCCATTGAAGTCCTGAGCGTGTTGGGTCCCCACACTTTTCTTTGCTCCTTGGCTAGCACACACCTGTCCACGAGTATTAAAGTGGGGTGAGGTGGCAGGAGCAGGCCCTGTAATCACCATGACTTTTCTAGCTGCTGTTGCTGCACTTTCCACCTGGGATCTGGAGTCACGCTGGGATCGTTCTGCCTCTGCCATTGTCACTAGTGCACCTCTACCTCGATAGAACGCGACCCGATATAACACGAATTCGGAGATAACGCGGTAAAGCAGCGCTCCGGGGGGGTGGGGCTGCGCACTCCGGTGGATCAAAGCAAGTTCGATATAACGCGGTAAGATTTTTTGGCTCCCGAGGACAGCGTTATATCGAGGTAGAGGTGTAATAAGGATCCCAAAGCTGGGATTTAGCTGATGCATCTGTCGTGAGGCAGAAACAGGCTCCGGCTCACTCTCCCACAGTTGGGCTAATGGGAGTGGGTACTTTTAAGTGTCAATAGAACATAGGAGTGTAGGAACTGCTACAATGGATCAGACTGGTGGATCCATCCAGCTCAGTTTCCCCCCTGGGATGGCGGCCAATTCTGGATGCTTCAGAAGAAGAAACCATGTAGTGAGCAGATTTTATTTTTTAAGGGGAAGCACATGATTCGGGAGGGAGGGGCTTTGTCTCACTCTGCTTCCTTATTGCAGGAGTAGTGACTCATGCTTCACGTAAAGGCGGTGATGCTGGGCAAGCCAGCGTGGGCCTTGCTGAGTTTTCCTAGAACACCATAAAAACAGATCACGGGGAAGATGGGTTTCGTTAGTAATAACATCCTGAGCACATGGGTTTCTTGGTCCAGTGAGTCTGCTACCTGGGGCAGGTCAGGGGATTCAGCCCCTGAGCTGTGAACGTGTCTATCGGAATGTCTCGGAAGAGACCTTTTCTCACCATTTAGCCACTATATTGAGCCACTCGGAGACTAAACCGCTCCACAGCACTGCCACCCCAACCTTCCGGTCCAGAAAATAAGCCAGGGGGAAAAAAACGATGAAGATACATTTGGGATCGGCCAGGAAGGTCACCGAAAGCCAGAACCGCTCCAGCCAGGGCGGCCCGGCCTGCAGCATCTCGGCAAACCGAACTCCACTGCTGTACAAGGCGTCCATGGCGGCCCGGCTGAAAGGACAGGGGAGAGCGTTAGAAGGGTCTGGACCCGCGCCCAGGCGCAGGAGCTGCAAGGCTGCGGCATCGGGCACAACTTTAAACCCCACCCCCCCTTGTGCCTAGAGTTTGTGTGATGTTGTGAGTGAAGTGTGGGGGTGTCTGGGCTGAGGCAGAACAAGAGGCCGTGCTGATGAAAAAACAGGTGCCCCCTGAGAGCCAGGGACGCCTGATACCTCCCCCTTTAATGCAGGGGGCACCTGAGAGACAGGGAAGCCCCCCCCCACATCACCGATACCCCCCTTTAATGCAGGGGGCACCTGAGCGACAGGGAAGCCCCCCCCATCACCGATGCCCCCCCTTTAATGCAGGGGGCACCTGAGAGACAGGGAAGCCCCCCCCCACATCACCGATGCCCCCCCTTTAATGCAGGGGGCACCTGAGAGACAGGGAAGCCCCCCCCATCACCGATACCCCCCTTTAATGCAGGGGGCACCTGAGAGGCAGGGAAGCCCCCCCTCTCCCAAGACTTCCCCTTTAATGCATTTACCCCTCTAAGGGGCTCAGCCCCCCCCCAGGCAGCGTGAGGCTGGCGCAGGACTCGAACCCGGCTCTCCCCGGCTCGTGCTCTAACCACGGGGCCATTCTACCACTCGCCCCGCGCGCGCGCCATCCCCCATCCATTGAGTCCTTCCCCGCCGCCCCGTTACCGGCAGCTCCCGGATGATGACGCTCCCTTCCTCCCGCCCTTCCCCTCTGACTCCGCCCCCGCCCCCGCCTACATTTCCCAGAGGCCACAGCGGCCGCCGGGGCCCTACGGGGAGGAGGCGGGGACACACCGGTGCGCCACGCATGCTCCTCCCCCCGGGCCCGGGTGTGTGGCCGGCCTCGCCCCAGCCCAGCTGGGCGTCGCTGCTTCCCCTCGCCACGCCCCGTCCTCTTCTCCTGTGCCCCCGATGTCCCGTCCCACCCACGCCCCCTAAATCAGCTCCTGGCCCCAAGTCCAACGCCTGCCTCCCCCCCCCCAGTTCCACCTGTAGCCCCCCCCCCATGCACTCATCCCACCCTGTAGCCCCCGCGTCCTTCCAGATGCATCCCCTGGCGCAGATCCCGCAGACCTCTTTCTCCTTCTACCCCATTCCTACCTGTATCCCAAATCTCACCCCTCTCCATCCTGTCTCCCTACACCCCAACCCTGCCCCTATATCCCTCCTGTGCCCCACTCCCCTCCCCCGTACCTCCAATCCCACACCATGCACCTCCTGCACTTGTAATCTCATGCTCTAATCTGGGCCCTCAATCCCATATATCCTACTGTTACTCCTAGGGTGACCAGACAGCAAATGTGAAAAAATCGGGACGGGGTGGGGGGCAATAGGAGCCTATATAAGAAAAAGACCCAAAAATCGGGACTGTCCCTATAAAATCGGGACATCTGGTCACCCTAGTTACTCCCATGCCTGAGTCTATGTGCCTTCAATTTCACCTTGTTCAAACCAGGGGTCGGCCCCTTGACAAAATTACCATACTTAGAGACGGACATTGGGTGTGTGTGGTAGGGAGTTATGTAATTCGGAGTTATTCAACATTTCTTGAAACCTTACCACGGACACATTGCTGACCCCTGGTTCAAACCCAGTAAAGCAGCAGATTAAATCTAAACAAGATTTTTTGGGAAGGGGAGGTAACCAACGTGTTAACAGTCACATAAAACCCAAATAAATTTGTTAGTCTCTAAGGTGCCCCAAGGACTCCTCGTTGTTTTTGCTGATACAGACTAACATGGCTACCCCTCTGAAACCTGTAAAACCACTGGGAGATCCTAGAAACCTGGTGTGAAGTGCATGTCTGTGCTATTATTTATGTATCACTATAGTGCATAGTAGCCCCAATGGGAAGTTTACTCTTAAAAGTGACCTGCAAAGGGGTGGGAGGGAAGTAGGTTTATGCCATTGTTTGCTGCTCTGGACTGGGATGTTTAAGAGGTTTTTAGAGGGGGGTTCCACCTCTTTTTACAAAAAAAAAAAAAAAAAAGTCCTCCCAGCTGCTTCTTTATGTTAAAAATGTAAGTATTTCCTATCCTGGAAAACTCTGTGGATGACTGGAGAACTAGACAAGATTTGATATCGCTAAATGGGGAGGGGGGGTAGGGGAGTAAACCTTCAATCCTTTTTGGCTGCCTTTCTCCATGATTAAGAAGCAAAAAGGAGCACACACCCGATTTAAAACAAAAAATTATTTGTAGGTCATCTTTAATTTAATCAGTGGTAACAAACTAATCCTCTTTTTGCTAAACTGCTGCATACAAAGGGAGAATAAATAAAACCCTTTCTTGACCCTTTACGGAAAAGTAAGGAAGACGCCTGGTGCTTCCTCAAGGGACTTTCACAAGAATCTAGAAAACAATTGAGTTTGGGATCCATCCTGTCATGGTGCAATTTGCTTCTCCCAGATTGCTGCAGACTTGGCTACTTTGGAATGATGACGTACAAAGTGCTTCACCACGGATAAGGAAACTGTGTGGGAGTTGATCGTTTTATTCTGCATCATAGCATCTTTTTAAGGATCAGAGACATTTTATTTGGGTGTGCTGGTTTTTGGTTGGTTGTGGGCTTGTTTGTTTGTTTGCACACATGCCACGCAGCAAACTTTAGCCTGGATCCTAAAGTGAGATTTGCGCAAGTGCGGGGATCTAATCTCCTTGCAGGGATTGGGGCCTTTATTTGCATCACATGCATTCCACATTGCAGGATGTCTGAATGGGATCTCTGTTTAGGTTGTACGCACTTCTGGGCTGGGGAACTGTCGGTAAAGTGCTTGACTCACTTTGGAGCGCTGCAGAAAAGGTGGCAAATAAATGCAAGATTTATTTTTTGTCGTTAATTTGCATGAACCCACTTTAGGATTTATTTAATGTAGCATTTCTGTAAGGGTGTGTGTGTGTATATATATATATATATATATAATGTACATACATTTCTGTAAGGGTGTGTGTGTGTGTGTATATAATATACATGCATTTCTGTAAGGGTGTGTGTGTATATAATATACATGCATTTCTGTAAGGGTGTGTGTGTTTTTATATATATCTATCTATCTGTAAGGGTGTGTGTGTTTATATATATATATATATATGCATTTCTGTAAGGGGGGTATGTGTGTGTGTATATAGGGTGGATGAGTATGGAACCTCTGCTGCATCCTACACAGAAATCCCTTCCCAAGGTCACACAATCCCACCTTGCATGGCTGGCCACGCCTCCTCCCTCCAGATGGCCCCACCCACTCCTCATGACCACGCCCACCCACAGGTCTCATTTCCACCTCTCCTAGCCGGCTCCGCCCCTCCCCATCTCCTGCCTCTCAGGCCCCACCTCTCTCCTCCTATCCCCGGCCCCGCCTCCTTGCGTCGTGACGCCAGACGCCGCGCGGGGCGACGCGGCAGCGCCCCCCCCTCCCTTCCCCGGCCGTGGCCCCGCCCCCTCGTGCCTGGCGTGGGGCTCCCTGTGGCTGGGTGGCTGAGCCGAGCCGAGCCGCGGCGGCCGCTGCTGAGACAAGATGGCGGCCCCGGGCGAGTACTTCAGTGTGGGGAGCCAGGTGTCGTGCCGGACCTGCCAGGAGCAGCGGCTGCAGGGCGAGGTGGTGGCCTTCGACTACCCCAGCAAGATGCTGGCGCTCAGTATCCGACCGGGGCCGAGCCGAGCCGAGCCGAGCGGGGCCGGGCTGAGGAGAGCGGGGCCGGGGGAGGCCCGGAGGGGAGAACCGGGCCGGGGGGAGCGGGGCTGGGGGAGGCCCGGAGGGGAGAGCCGGGCTGGGCTGGGCGAAGCCGGAGCGGGGCTGCCGGGCCAGGTGCCCTGCGGCGCCCGGGGGTGCCGGGCCGGTGTGGGGGAGAGCCCGGGGCTGGGAGTGGGCCTAGATGGGGGCCGGGCGGGGAGGGAGGGAACCTGCTCAGGTGAGGTCACTATTTGGGGGCCCCGGGGGTCGGGGCTCTGCTGCGGCCTGGGAGTTGCCTGGCGGAGCGGGGAGGGCAGCGTTGGGGGGCTGGGGTGTGGGGAGGGTGGTGTCTGATTTTGGGGGGGGGGGTGGAGGGAGGGGCTGTGATCTACCCCGGGGATTGCATGGGTGTGTGGGTGTGTTGTGTCTGATCTACCTGGGGCACTATAGTGGGGGGAGAAGAGGCTGGGGGTGGCAATGCTGGCCGGCTTTGGAGGGAAAATGGAGCTGCTGGGTGGGGGAGGTTGAGTCTGATCTTGCCTTGGGACACGTGTTTGTGTGTGTGTATATATGGGGGGGTGTTTAAGGGTAAGAGGTAGATGCTCTGGGTAGTTTGCTTGGAGAAAGAGGGATATGTGCTTGCTTCTCCGTGTGGCCCACTGCCGGCTATATAGAGGTAGAAGCGGGGAATGGAGACACTTGGCAATACATGAGCCCATCGTTCGTCTCTGGACACACGTAAAAAGTTAGCGTAAAACAGGCCATGCAGGCCTCTCGCCACATGCTCAGGAAAGGCCTTGCAGGATGCCCCAAAGGTCAGTGTGCTCAGGCTCCTCAGGTCTGTGAGAGAGAGAAACTCCAGAATCAAAGTCCATACCGCTGCCTGTGCGAGCTCTGTCTCCAACCTCCCCCCACCTCTGGGTGCTGCTAGCCAATGTCAGGACAGTGTCCGAGCTGGCCCTGGGAGTGCTGTGTTGAACCCTTCAAAAGGAAGAGCAGGCAATCTGAGTAGGTTGCTTTGTGGGATGTGACAATGGTTCCTCCCTCTCTGGCTTTCTGGAGGCGGCAGTGCTATCTGGGTTTGATGAGAATGTGGATTTTAACAGCAAAGGGAGGTTGAGAAGTAGGGTCAGATGGTCTAGCTTGTGGGCCAGGTTTTTATCCGTTTCCAGAGAAAAGTATGTGATCTGGACACAGTGCTCTGGGAAGTGATGTACTTTCCCCAGTTTTCTCTCTCCTAAGTTTCTCCCCCCCCCCTTTTTTTAATGTGAGTTTCTGCAGGTGAGGGTTTCATATCAGCTGTAGTATTAATTTAGTCTGGTGGGAGGGAGAGCTGATTGTTCTTTGCTTTTAAGCTGCAGGTGTCTCATTTATATGGATGAGACCAGTCTCCCTCCCCTCCTAGGAGTGGAGAGGCAGTGTACAGAGCCATATGTCTAATGCAGTCTCCTCACACTAATAAACCCTCCATCTCTCTCTGCCTTGATATGTTCTTCTCTGCTTACGCTAGCAGACAGATGAAGGAGAGGAGGACTAACTATCCCTCTTCATCAGGAACAGATTGCGCAGGAATTAATGTCAGTTCTATAAAGGTTTTTCTGGGGGTGGTAAACTGGTGTCTAATTTACACTTTTCTGTCATTCTAGAAGTGTCAAACTACCTCAAATGCATGTAAGGTTTATGTTATTGAAAATGTGGTAATGAATGGGAAAGTCTCTTCTATGAATCTTTAGAGCTTGTCACCCGATTATTATCTAGGTGAAAGCATTAATAGAGTAACTTGTGTTCAGATTGCATCAGGTGGCATCTGCAGTAAGGGAATGTTCTTGGTAGAGACTCTAGACCTAGTATGTGTCTGTTAAGGTTTGTCTACATGAGGAAGTAATTCTGGAATAAGGTCGGGCATGAAATTAAAGCGCAGTAGCTATCCTGCAATAACTATCCAAGCACGCTCTCTTATTCCAGAATGAGTGCCCACACAGAGCTGTTCTGGAGTAGCTTATTCCGGTCAGTTTCTCCATGTAGATAAGCAAAGGTTTATTGACTGATATCCATGCTGATCAGCAAAGCCTTGTCCCCACCACAGTCGAAACCATGACATGAACCCCTCTAAGCATCCTTGACTAGAATGGGCAAGGTTGTATGTATCCCTGAAAAGCATGCTGTAGATCACACAGCATCCTAGGTTGTCTGCAATGTAGTTATAACAATTATTAGCAAAAGAAAAGATCTTGTCCCATGGTCAGGGAAACCACGCTAGCAGCAGCTGAGTTTAAATAGTTGTTGCTAGCACTGTTTCTGGTTTTTACTGCTGACCAATCGTTTCATTGTTATAGGGTTTAGTGTGGTAGAAGAACTTATCTGCTGAAAATCTAACTCTTCTATTGACTTGTTCTCTAAACTCCATCAAATAGCCCTCCTTACCAGTCGTCTTTTTAGACTTGTTAAGTATGTCTGCCTGGATTTGTTTTCCTTAATGCTGTTTTCCTCCAGAATGTCCCTCTTCCAGTGGAAAGCCCAACCACGCAGATATCCTGCTCGTAAACTTACAGTATGTTTCAGAAGTGGAAATAATTAATGACCGCACGGAAACCCCTCCTCCTTTAGCTTCACTCAATGTTAGCAAGGTAAGGACCCTTTATCCTTTTGTGTGCTCATGGATTTACACTTGATTTGATTGACAGGAAGAGCTGAAAATCCGTTGCATTTCTTACTGTTAAAATACCCTGCTTTGCACGATGTTTGCTTAGCTGACGTTGCTTTTATGAAGTTAAATCAGAATATTCATGTGCATGGTGCTATTCTGGTTCCCCATATACTGTGAAGCACTTAGATGTGCATTTAAGTTTCTATGTTAATGGGCAGTCTGGCCATCTTTATACTTAGCGATCATCATTCAGGCCTAAAGTAGAGAATGTGGAGGTTTTTTTTCCAAGTTAACTAGTCCATGGGCAAGTGAGTTCTTCATTGTGCAGATGAAAATGTGATGGTCTGGAATCTTGTGGCCATGCTTAATTAGCGGCATGTGTTTTGCCAAAGCATAGTATGGAGCATACCTGGCTGAATGGAGCTAGAGGAGGAATGTATTATTGTCAATTTCTTCTGCTTAATGTAGTTTACAAGGAAACTGACGAGACCAACTTTTTTTAAGTCTTGGGTCCAACTTGCTGTTCAGCCAGGGCATCCATGATTTTAGTGCTGATCACCAGGCTTGTCTAGGTTGCTGGACAGTAGTTGACTGTTAGTACTGTATATGTGTACACTTTTTGGTCCTGTTGACATTGTCAAAATCCAGGGGGCTTTTGGACCTGATTTCAACATGGTCTTGTCATGGAGACTGGCTCTGTGGCTTAATCATCCTGAAGTGTGCCACAGCCTTGGCGTGTAAAGTGCTGTAGGTGCAATTTGGCACCACGGTATAGTCCACTCTGCACCGTAAGACCCCACTCTGTCAGGGTTTTACTGTGTTGTGGCTGGACTCAAGCAAGGCTCATAGGATACACGGACCTATGATCCTAAGGCCATGTCTACATTATGGACACCACAGTGGCACAGCTGCAGCGCTGTACTAAGCCGCTGTAACACCTATGGTGTAGAGACCTTTCCACCTATGCAGAAGAGGTGTTTCTGTTGCTGTAGGAGCGCCACCTCCCTGAGCAACTGTAGCTATGTTGACAGAAGCATTCTTACCTAGCTGCATCCATGCTGGGGGTTAGGTCTGCATAGCTACGGTGGATTTTTCAGATCCTGAGTGCTGTAACGACATCTGCCTAACTTTTAAGTGTAGATCAGGCCTAATAATGACAAGATGGCATCTGAATATTAAAGGTGTGTGAAGTGGCAGTGACCGAAGGCTTCCTGCGTTCAGTACCTCAGTGACTAACGTTTTACTGTTCTGTTAGCATCTCTTCTTCTAGAAAAACTGCAGTTGTGTAGATCCCTCTGCTTCCTGCTGAAGCCCCGGTATCTCAGCCGTAGAAAATGACACAATGCTGCCCTTGCAACACAGCAGGAAGTTAAGAGTAACTTTCCCATGTCTAAGTGCAGTGGAAATCTAGTTAGATGGATTACGATCACCTGAGTTGGAATTTAGCCAGGACACTAGGGCTAACACCCATAGTCTTATATAAAGTGCAGCAGGCTCTTCAGTGACCACAAGCGGTCAGGATATCTCAGCCAAAAAATAACTTGCTTGACAGTGCTGTCTCCTTGCAGTGCTAATATAGGGTTGTGCATTCATTGCTCACAGAGCTTACCATCAGCTGAGTCTCCCATCGCTGCTACCTGCAGCATCCAGGTTTTCTTTGGCAGGTGCTGTAATCAAGAACTGATGTGATTGGCTACAAAATCGCAGGTCAAAACAGCTTGTATTTGTTTCCCCTTTTGGAGGTGATGCTAATGGATAGAAGTGGCTATGGGCAGGTTAACACTTAAGCTGTCACCCTTCCAGCCCATGTTTGCTGTGTGCCCTTGCTTTAGTCAATCTCCAATGGATTCCCATCCATTGGCATTTTCCTGCTCTTGTGAGCAGGTCAGAGTTCCTATGGTGGGAAGGCACAGAAGCCTTGAAAGACATGGAGGGGTCAGTTGTATCTCAGGGATCTCTGTGTAACTTGAATGTAACTTCCCCTCTAAAATAGATCATTTCTGGTTTTCGGGAGGTGCTGTCTGAGAAACGGAAAGGGAAATTATCTTGTGCAGTCAAATAAGTTGGATGCATGGTGCTAAATGCCCCAGCCGACTGGGCTGGGAAAACAGAGCAGTGTGGGGAAGGTGTAGCTTAGGGTTTTGCATGATCAGTGCTGGTCTTCTAATGGCACACTGGAGTGTTGGAGAAACTGCATGGTAGACAAATACATCCTTCAGCTGCATTTCAGTGTCTTCTTAGTGAGGGAGGGAATGGACACAGTTTCTGGCAGGGCTGACTCAGCTTGATGGGACTTTTGGGGGTTAGCGTTCTATTGAGCTAAAATTGGAGGGCAAGCGGTCAAAATTAGAGATTTGGAAGCTTCAAGGTATAGGTAAATTTGGGGTTTGGCTTTGTTATTCGATTAATTTTAAAGTGGAAGGAGGTTTCAGGGCAAGAAATGCAGTCGAGAGAAGCAATCTTAAGCAGGGTGTGGCTTCCATCTTTAAGGAAGTTTTTAGGGGTGGTAAGGCAGACCTCCTGTTTATATAAAAAAAAACCCAACCCATCTCTGACCCAGATGGTGGTGATTTCTAACAGACCGGATAGTATTTGTGATGGGTGGAGTTCCCAGTATAGCATCAAACCTGCACTATATAAGCCATCCACAGTAAGGTAACATGGTACGGTACCTAGGAACCACAGGCTTTGTCCCTAAACACAAGTGTCCTCCTTTTGTGGCATTGTCTGTGGCTTATGTGATTTTCCTTTTGCTTATTGATGGATTATCATATTGACAAGGTATCAAATGACCCAATTACTGTAGAGATGTAATTACACCTTGTAGCTGCATCAACTGCTGTAACTGTAAATGCTGCTAGTTAGGTGTAATAGACGCACAGGCCTTACATGGCTATGGGCGGGGGGGAAGATCACTGTATGCATAACGCATTTAAAAGTGTATTAACTAACACACTTATTTAATTAAAAACATTTGGTTAGTTATTTTGCTGGCAGGAAGGCTCTATAGAAATTCTTCAGTGCAAGAAACCCAAATCAAATTGTACTTCCACTGGCAATTTCAAGTGTCCAGAAATCTGTCTGTATTCCCATAATAAAAAAAAAAAGATCTTTGCCTGATTGAGACAACTGCAGCAGTTCATACCTCTTGCATTTACAAAACTCTTCTTCCAAAGGCTGGTGTGTAGGGTGTTGTCTGGATGCTTCAGGAATGGAAAATAGTGCAAACTGCTAGTGTCAGAGAAAGGAAATCATGCTACTAGGGGACGTAGAGAAGATCTCAACTGAGTACAGATTTCATATAGGAAGAGGAGGAATGATGTATGAAGATGGAAATAGAGAGCTGCCATTTAAAACAGCAAAGAAAGTATTCGTCTACACCAGTCCCAGGTGTGAATGGAAGAATGAGGGACAGGGGAATGGATGTTGGAGTATCAGTTGCAGGTGGAAGTCTAAGGCAGCGTGGAGAAGGAATCCTGGATACAGCACAAATGAAAGAGCTCTGCTCTGGGAAGGGGAGCTGAGATGAGCAGAGTGAGCAGTCAGGGAAAGTGGAGAAAAAACTTCAGTTAAGATTAAACTTGAAAACTAGGAGGGAACTGTGAATAGGATTGGTAAATGGATATGCTGCTCGAAGGCAGGATGGAGAGAGGGTGCTAGCTAGACTTTCACTGCAGGAAGCATAAGCATATGGTATTTGTGATGCCCACAGGACTGGGCTGTAAAAGATTATAAAAGGGAATTGCCAAGAATTAAGATGGGTAGATGATGTGGATGTTTGGTCAAGATGTGGCTGAATGAAGACAATTTTGTGGTTGTAGTGGTGGGCAAACCAGGGAGATGTTCTGGAAGGGATCTGAATTGAGGACTCTTCAATCTATGGCCTTGGGAGCAAAGAAAAGGAGTTAGAGAAAGGAGAACTGTGAAACAAAACATTATTACTCCGGGTGCGAATGTCGTCCTTTGACTAATTTGGTGTTAATTTCGCTGGTGTGTTCAAGCCAGGAGCTGGCAGTCCACTTGGGAAGCTGAAGGCTCAAAGAATGAATTTAAGGAGCTAGAATAATGCTTGGAGGTAGCCACAAGATGGCCTGGATGGAGACTTATTGGATGTAGCGTTTCCACTAGAAACTAACACAGTGATTTGAAGGGAGGCTTTAAAATAGATGGCTTTGGGGCTGGTCAACCTCTTTGTTGTTGTGATCCCTGTGTTCAGCCGCATGCAACCGGTAAACCTCAGATGCCTCCTAGAATCCTTTTCCCTGGCTGCACAGCTCTGCAGAGAGGATGCCACAGGGACTGGCGCAGTGGCTCAGTGTGCTCCTGGGGCCTGAGACGTGGCTGCAAACAGCGAAGTCCGTTTCAGTGAAAGGCTAGCTAGAGATTGGCGTCTGCCTCACCTGTTGTAACTAGACCGCTGGCTTATACTGACACCATTACTAATGTGAGCTTGTTCAGCCTGTGCAATGAGATGTCACTCTGCATCTGTATAGCTCTGAACTGGGAGTGGTCCTCTTGGGATAAGATGGCAACAGGTCTGTTTGTCTAATTAACTTAGTTGCCATTTCGGGGGGGCGGGAGGAGTCTCAGGGGAGGACGACTGAGGAATGTGACCAGGCAGCTTATTGGAACTCGATGACTTTCTTCCAGTCTTGCATGTATTCGTATCATTCATACAGACGTGAATAGGGAAGGGAAATGACTCATCCATTCATAGAATTATTGCACAAGGTGTATAGCTGAATCTGCTTAATAGGCTCATAGTAGCAAGTTCAGATGCTCTTTGGAGACTGGGGGAGCTGGAACAGCAGAGTATATTTGACAGTGAAACTGCTTTGAATGCTTGAATTGGAAACCGTGTAAACGAGGCTTTTGCAGATGCAATTAATTTTTCTCTTCCATAGCTAGCAGTGATAAGTAATAAAGCACATCCTATGAGCTCGTATGCTTGTTCTGTAAGGACCCTTCAGATTAGGAGCTTGATATGTGGGATTAATGAACACTAGTAAATGAGTTTGTTGCCCTTAGTTTCATTCTTCAGCGGGTGACTAAGTATATTGTTCTGGTCAAGCTGAGGGCTGCAATTCTAGGTGTTTCCCCATGATCCCTCCTTATCTGTAGGTGGACTAAAGCGCTGTTTAAGTTAGAGGGGAGGAATCCCTAAAGCATTCTTCGGATGTTGTCTACAAGTCTTAGACGTGCTTTGCTTTGATTTACCGTGTTTGTGTTCCAGGCTGGGGGTCTGGTTATGTGAAGACAGGGATATGAGCTCTCGGCCAGCAGAGGCATTCCCTCAATCAGTCCGGCAGTGCGTGTGACTGGCCACTTGGTTCTGACGCTGCGGGCTGCTGTGTAGGATGCATTGTAGCAGTCCCTCACCGAGGAGATTTGCTCCCTACAGTGTAATTGTTGCTACCTTTCTTGCAAAGGCAGGGTCCCCGCTAAGACCTGACTGGTCTCTCCTGCATGTGCTCTTACATGCCAGGCCATTGGACAGGGAACGTTTATCCAACGTAGCCATTGTTTTGAGCTAAGTCAGCTCCCAAATGGACAAAGAGCCTGTCTGAGCATCCAGCTCTCTCAGTGCAGAGGATTCTTCTGCTAAACGCTTCGCAGTGTCTTGTCAAACACAAGAAGCTGGGAATAAACTGCTGCTTGTGTGCAATAAGAATGAACTCTTCGTTGGCTGCCCAGTCTCTCAGCTACAGAGGGGGATGCCTTCACCTGGAGCGAGGCCATGCAAGCTACCATCCCATTTAAATGAGGCGGTTAAGCGGCTTCTAGAACCACGATCACCAGGGGCATTCTCTCTGCTGACAACGAGGTGAACCAACCATACTTTGCTATAGCAGTGGTCTCCAAAGTGGGGTGCGCAAGAGGATCCTTGGGGGTGCGCGGCAGGAGGAGCGGGGTTTTTTGTTTGTTTGTTTTTGCTTCGGCAGTTTGGGCGGGAGTCCAAGTTTTTTTTGTTTGTTTGTTTCGGTGCGGCAGGGGGTGCGTGCTCAAAAAATTTTTACTGATAGGGGTGCGCGATCAAAAAAGTTTGGAGACCACTGTGCTATAGAACCCCATTAAAGCAACACTTCTCAGGCAAAAAATCCCTGCTTCCACTAGTCAGGGAAACTGTGTTTTCCAGCAGCCATATAGAAACATGGTTGTTGCTTAGGTGTAAGTTACGGGAAAACTATGTTGAAATGAGTCTCGTAATCAAGCTACCAAGTGAGATTAGTTCTGAGTGATCTTTAACTAAACCACCAATCAGCAGCCAGAAGGATTGCTAATGAGCAAGAGAAGGATTCCCCCCACCCTCTTTTGGTGTTACAGCTTCACAGTTCTTCAGTAAAAGACATTAGGGGCACATGAGAAGGAATTGGAACAGTGTCCCAATGAGTCTCACTGAAACAAGACACAACCGGCTATTTTTTTGGCTAGATATTTTCTCCCTCCGTGGGGGGGGGGGGGGGGGGAATGGATCATTTGCTATTGTTGAGAATTGTAGCAAAGTTCCTGTGCTTTGTGGGGCTTAGGATTTTCATACTGGGAAGAGGGGGGCAGAGAATCTTGATAATGCATCTCCGAGCTGTGTGAAATGTGCCATTTCTAGCTAATCAACGGTGACTTTCCTTGGGATAATTGGTGTGAGCCTTTGGGAAGACGGGCTGTTTTGCAGGTTGGCTTTGTATCTATAGAAGATGCTTTCTAGGGATCAGCTGGCATGAGATGCTTTCTCCTTTATGGCAAAGAAGCAGCTGCATTCTGCTGACAGTCGGTTAACTTTCCCCCTTTCATCCCTGTTCTATGCGTTGGGAATGGATCCCTCTCATCGGGGTGTTGGCTTGCTTTATCCGCTTGTGTTGTGCTGTAGCACAGGGGTTCTCAACCTTTTACTTTGAGCCCCTCCCCCCCTGCGCACATGCTATAAAAACTCCATGGCCCACCTGTGCCACAACTAGTTTTCTGCATATAAAAGCCAGGACTGGCATTAGGGGTAGCAAACAGGGCAATTGCCTGGGGCCCCATGCCACAGGGGCCCCCCGCAAAACTAAGTTGCTCAGGCTTCAGCTTCAGTCCTGGGTGGCAGGGCTCAGGACCCTGGGCATCAGCCCCATGCAGTAGGGATTCAGCTTTCTGCCCTGGGCCCCAGCAAGGCTAACACTGGCCCTGCTTGGTGGACCCCCCTGAAACCTGCTCGCAGCCCCCCGGACCCCTGGTTGAGAACCACTGCTGTAGCGTGCTTTAGAGATGTCCTCATGTCATGGCAAACCTGGTGGCTGAACTTTGTCCTCACCCATAACTATTTTACATTTGGGGACAATGTGTACCTTCAAATCAGCGGCACTGCTATGGGTACCCGCATGGCCCCACAGTATGCCAACATTTTTATGGCTGACTTAGAACAACGCTTCCTCAGCTCTCGTCCCCTAACACTCCTACTCTACTTGCGCTACATTGATGACATCTTCATCATCTGGACCCATGGTAAAGAAGCCCTTGAGGAATTCCATCATGATTTCAACAATTTCCACCCCACCATCAACCTCAGCCTGGACCAGTCCACACAAGAGATCCACTTCCTGGACACCACAGTACTAATAAATGATGGCCACATAAACACCACCCTATACCGGAAACCTACTGACCGCTATACTTACCTACATGCCTCCAGCTTTCATCCAGACCACACCACTCGATCCATTGTCTACAGCCAAGCTCTAAGATACAATCGCATTTGCTCCAACCCCTCAGACAGAGACAAACACCTGCAAGATCTCTATCAAGCGTTCTTACAACTACAATATCCACCCGCTGAAGTGAAGAAACAGATTGACAGAGCCAGAAGAGTACCCAGAAGTCACCTACTACAGGACAGGCCTAACAAAGAAAGTAACAGAACGCCACTAGCCATCACCTACAGCCCCCAACTAAAACCTCTCCAGCGCATCATCAAGGATCTACAACCTATCCTGAAGGACGATCCATCACTCTCACAGATCTTGGGAGACAGGCCAGTCCTTGCTTACAGACAGCCCCCAAACCTGAAGCAAATACTCACCAGCAACCACACACCACACAACAAAAACACTAACCCAGGAACCTATCCTTGCAACAAAGCCCGTTGCCAACTCTGTCCACATATCTATTCAGGGGATACCATCATAGGACCTAATCACATCAGCCACACTATCAGAGGCTCGTTCACCTGCACATCTACCAATGTGATATATGCCATCATGTGCCAGCAATGCCCCTCTGCCACGTACATTGGCCAAACCGGACAGTCTCTACGTAAAAGAATAAATGGACACAAATCAGACGTCAAGAATTATAACATTCAAAAACCAGTTGGAGAACACTTCAACCTCCCTGGCCACTCGATTACAGACCTAAAAGTCGCAATATTACAACAACAAAACTTCAAAAACAGACTCCAACGAGAGACTGCTGAATTGGAATTAATTTGCAAATTGGACACCATCAAATTAGGTTTGAATAAAGACTGGGAGTGGATGGGCCATTACACAAGGTAAAACTATTTCTCCATGCTTATCTTCCTCCCCCTTCCCCCCCTACAGTTCCTTATATCTCCTTGTCAAGTGCTGGAAATGGGCCATTTTCATTACCACCACAAAGACTTCTTTTTCTCTCCTGCTGACAACTGATCACTCTCCTTATAATGTGTATGGTAACATCCCATTGTTTCGTGTGTGTGTGTGTGTGTGTGTGTGTGTATATATATATATATATCTTCTGTATTTTCCACTACGTGCATCCGATGAAGTGAGCTGTAGCCCACGAAAGCTTATGCTACAATAAATTTGTTAGTCTATAAGGTGCCACAAGTACTCCTGTTCTTTTTGCGGATACAGACTAACACGGCTATTACTCTGAAACCTGTCATAAGTATCCTAGTTTACTGGTTTAACTGGACCTGATAAAGGGACTCATTCAAGCCCTAGGATGAGCGCGGGGGCCTGCTTTGTGCTCTGCAGATCTCCTCTGACTCTGATAACTGAAGTTTGACGTAGAGGGAAGGAAACTTCCTCTTGTAACAGGGTTTTTTCATAACTGATTAAAACTGCATTGCTGTTTGTTTCTTAAAATACCCCTCATGACCACATTTTCCATAGAAACATTGAGCAGCTTTTAGGTCACACATCTAACGCTGCAGTGATCTCTTCTAGTCAAGCTGTTGACTTTGAGTTTTGCAGGGTTTACAGTACGCCGATGCCCTACACAGTTGGGTAGTACAGGTCTGTCTCATCTTACGCTGGGGTTACGTTCCGCAGTCAGCGCCTAAAGCGAAAATCGCGTATAGTCAAAATTACATTGAGTGTAATGGCGGGCAGAATCACCCGCACTACAGAAACCGTATTTAAATTATTTTTCTCTTTTTTGTTTGTTTGTTTTTTTTTGTTTTTGCCGACCGCGTAAAGCTGAAATCGCGCATGTTAAATGCGCCTAAGATGCGACAGACCTGTATAGCAGTGGGTTATTGCTGACTGCAGTTGGCCATTGTAAAAGGCCTTGTAGCAAAGTGACCTCTGATTGGTTTGGGTCCCATGGGTTGACTATGGGGCTGGAGGTCAGTTTCCCTTTTTTTTTAAAAAAAAAAGAGAATGACCCTGAGCGGAGGGAGGATAGTCCTGCTTTGTGATCAGCACCCCACTTCTGAACAGAGAGTGCAGGAAATACTTGATGGTTTCCATCTCTCTACGCACTTCGTCTACATGGGGAAATTGACCAGCATAATTATTGTGGAAAAACTATTAGGCTACAGGTCTGTCGCATCTTAGGCGCATTTAACATGTGCGATTTCAGCTTTACGCGGTCGGCAAAAACAGGGAAAAAACAAAAAAAAAAAGAGAAAATAATTTAAATACTGTTTCTGTAGTGCGGGCGATTCTGCCCGCCATTACACTCGATGTAATTTTGACTATACGCGGTTTTCGCTTTACGCGCTGACCGCGGAACGTAACCCCAGCATAAGATGAGACAGACCTGTATAACTATTCTGGTATAACTTAGCTCCTCTGGAGTAAAACCCCCTACGTGAGCACTGTATTCTGCAATAATTAGTCTGCTTTGTGAGTGGAGTAACTATTCCAGAATCAAATTGCTCTTATTCTAGAATAGAGTCCACAGAGTGTGTGTGGGGTTGTGTGTCCTGAAGTAGCTATGTTGGAATAGTATCAGAGGGGTAGCCGTGTTAGTCTGGATCTGTAAAAAGCAAAGTGGGTATTCACCCACGAAAGCTTATGCTCCAATACTTCTGTTAGTCTATAAGGTGCCACCGGACTCTTTGTCGCTATGTTGGAATAGTTATTCTAACATAACTCTGCTGGTCTGGTTCCCTGTGTGGACAAGCCCTCATAACCCCAATAACCCACCTGCTGTTCATACCTGAAATGACCACGATTCTGAGATTAGGAGACGGGCAGTTCTGATGCTGTGTATTTGACAGCACAGTGTATATAATCTATTTCTCCTGGGGGGGTGCGCTTTGCACAGAAATGAGGGGCACAAAATAGGAAAATGTGACTGTAAAGTCCCAAAGTTGTTAGGGGACTCCAGGGCAGATGTGGTTACTAAAACCACCTTAAAAAGTCTAGACTGACTTTTTTTTTTTTTTAGCTTAGGTACATGAAGGTCTTTAAGATCTTTGGATGAGACGGGCAAAGCCCTGGTTGCATCCTCTCCTTTTTGCTACCATCAAACTAACTTAACTTGTGATCTAAACCATGAAGTGCAGAGATGCATTTTTAACGTGTGGGAAACATGCATAGCATGAGCATTTAAAGTACCTAACTTCCAGTGCCGTACCTGATGCAAACGGGCATCATATACTTTTTTCCCAGTAGGTTTTCTCTGTGTGATGGAAACGGCTTCTTGCTTGTCTCGCTAGTCCAAATCCAGCCCTGATCAAACAAGCTGCTACTCCCTGGCTGTTCTGTGACTTGCATCAAGTGAGCTGGCAGTCTGACCCGTACCTAGTTGGTAGGAATCTGTGTCACGGTTTTGGGTGGGGCTTGTTGGCCATCTCCTCTGAGAGGCCAAGCACTGAATGGGCTGGGAGACTTGCTCTTGGAGGTTTCCTGTCAGGCCTGTGAGGTACTGATGGCCGGCAGTGTCTGGGAACCTGTAACTCAGGCTTGCAAAATGATCATGAAAATGTTTTTTTTCCTCAGCACAGAAGCTACTAGACTGTGAGCACCGTGAGGCAGGGACTCTGCATAGTGCCCGGCCCAGTGGGGCCCCGATCCTGGCTGCAGCCTCTGGGCACTATGATAATAAAACTCATCTTGCTGTTACCAGGACAACTCGCCGTGAAAATAACTTGTATATTACTCACCTGCCCCAAAAAAGCCCAGCTTGGCTCAGGGAGTGGGCATGTGTGTATTATCTGTGTCACAGTCATGCCTAGAAGGGACAGTCCTGGACCAGGCCCCCAACGCGCCGTGCGAACACGCAACAAAAGATGGGCCTTGCCCCATAGAGGTGACAATCGAAGGTGCCATGGGGTCTTGGTTCTTCAGAGATGCCCGTGTGGCAGCGTCTCACAAACCTGGCAGTTACTTAAATAAGCTAAGGTCGGGCAGCATAAAGCTTGTTTATAGCTCCCCGCCTGCAGCTGATTGGATTTACGGCTGCAGTGGCGGAGCGGATAACGCTGAGCTGTAAAACAGAATGTAAGCGATGAGACTAGGAATACATCTCCTTTGAATAGTCGGAACTATTTGTAGTGGGGCTGAATCCAGGGAGGAGTGCCTGGTGCTTCAGATGTGCCAGCTACATGAGAGGAGACGGTCCTTGCCCCGGAGATCTTACAATCTAAGTGAGCTTTATACTCAGACCACTCAGGAGCCCAGTGCATATCTGAACTCTGGGCCAGAGCATTGTTGCTCCGTTTAATTTCCTCCGTGTTTACTTCAGGAAGGCATGTACCAGGTTTTATTTCTGTAACTGACTGCCTTTATGCAAACAGTTTCACCGGCAGGATTCACCTCTGTCAAATGCAGGCCGGCCCGTATTCATTTCTCTTTGCTTCTCCCTCTCTCCCACTCGGGACTCGGCTGTTTGTGGTCAAAAATCAATAACGCTCCGGGTCTTTGTTCCCCTCCCTCCAGCTTGCCAACAAAGCACGGACGGAGAAGGAAGAGAAGATGAGCCAGGCGTATGCAATTAGTGCTGGTGTCTCTCTGGAGGGACAGCAGCTTTTCCAGACTATACATAAGACGTAAGTTGGCTGCTGGGGGGTGGCTGGGAGGTCTTTGCTGTTCCTTCACCCTCGGGTACGTGCATGCGCCTTTGTTCTCTAGTGGGCGGGGTAACTCTTCCTGGGACGGATTCCAAGAGCCTCCCTCTCACTGGTGGTCTCAGTCTAGTCGTGTAACAGGACCTCCAGGCTCCTCTGGGCTGGCCCCACGTCCGCGGTTGCTGCCCTCTCTCATTGCCGTGTGCGCTGTCTGGCCTTCCGTGGACTCTGGTCCGCTGCCCCTCTAGGCCGCACGTCAGCTCCCTCTATAGTGTAGGTGGAAATGGCCCTGGTGGTTGTTTTGGTTGTCCTCCAGGTTTCAGCTCCTGAGTGAGTGAGTGGAAATGGCCCCATGGGACTGAGAGTCTCAGCCCTGCCTAGTCTCCTCAAATTACAGCTTGGAGCTGTTAACAGCTTGGAGCTGTGCCATTTCAACCCTCGCCCTGGCAGCCTGTGGCCTTGTGAGCGATCGGGCTGCAGTGCAAGGGGTTTGAATCGCCGATGTGCCAGCCCGAAGCCCAGTCTAGTGTCATAGGTACATGGGAGAGCTCCTGCGCTTCGGAACGCAATCAGATCTGCAGTTCCTCGGCGCGCGCTGAACGTGCTCCCTTCCTGGAGGGCTGGCACCTCTACCCGGCAGAGCGACTTGTAACTGAGAGGCGACGTTTCAACTCCAAACCCACAACAACGGCTCTGAGTGATGTGCGCCTCTTGCCGCTAGACAGATCTCTCATCAGGATGCCACTTCCCGTAATCCTTCCCTGGAGGTGCCGGCTGTGCCTTCAGTGATGTGCTGGCTGCTGGCCCAACCACGCCCCCAAGGCTGGTTCATCGGGGCAGGGCAGTGCCTCACTCCTGTCTGCAGTGATCTGGTTTCAGAGCTGCTACAGCCAGTGTTGGGAACTGACAGGGCCCTTTTGAAACCCACATGAGAGGGCAGGTAGGGGGGCAGGAGGGGGAGCCTTAAGGCTCTGGAGCTGCTGGGCAGTAGTGGATGGGGGTAAGTGCACGGCGGTATTAGTAAAATCCTGCCCTGTTTCTGCCTCTCCCAGCATTAAAGACTGTAAATGGCAAGAGAAGAACATAGTGGTGATGGAAGACGTCGTTATCGCTCCTCCGTACCAAGTGGAAAACTGTAAAGGCAAGGAGGGAAGTGCCCTGAGTCACGTACGCAAAATAGTGAGTAGAGGGAGGGTGAATCCCCCGACGTAGGTACCTGTGGGACCCCATTATGGTCCTGTGGAAGGACCCTTCCCCCCGCTGTCCGCTCCCAATGAGGAATGGTGCATTATGTCCGAACAGTAGTTGCAACTACTGTTCCCATCAGTGCCTGCAGTGGGGTTTTGAATCAAGCAGGAAATAGTTTAAAAGGTGTCTCCTAATGGTCCCCTAAAGGGGCCTGGTGTCTCCTGTACCCACTTCCTGTGGAACCCCTCACTATGGAGCCAAGCCAGTGGACTCTGCTGTCCGGTCCCGGTTTTACTGCCGGAGCAGTCAGGCTGTGGAAGGAGTTTATGGGTTGGCTATTAAAGCTTTATCCACTGGGGAGTTGTGATCTCCCTGGCACCCATCCCCAGGCCACATAGACTCTTCCCCAGAGAATGGTCTAAGCCTTGGCTTTGCCATCCCATACTGCCTGTGACTGAGTCTGCCTCCTTGCAGACCAATGTGTAGGACAAATGCAGCTATTGAGTTTGGCCGTCTCCATCTACCAGCCTGGAGGGAGATGGAGCATGTGCCCCATATCCCCATCCCAGCTGTTGCAAATCCCACGATGCTGGTCACAACGATTGCTTCTGGTCACCACGGACCACTTTCACGCATGTGCCCTGCACCCTCCCCGTCTGGTGGCACCCACGAGACCTGGTCACCCCTGTTTGCACGCCATGTGAAATTGTACAATTAAAACCCAGCAATGTTGATCCATCTTTTCCCTTTTTCTCTTCCCCTTGGCCAGGTTGAGAAACATTTTAGAGATGTGGAAAGCCAAAAGGTAATGCAAGGTTCACAAGCACAGCAAACACAGAAGGAAGCCACCCTGTCATCCTGAGTCCTGCCCCCTTCCGATCACCAGGGGCACTCTTCCAAGATCCAGCAGAAGCCGACATGATTTCTTCAAAGGAGACCGGGACGGGGGAGGGCCAGGGTTATATTTTATTTCCCGGGGGCTCTTTAACGGGGAGCTCACCACTTCCAAACTTTAGACTTTAAAACAAAAAAAGAGAATAATTTAAAAGATCATCCATTACTTGACTAACAACCTTTCTTTTTGTCCGCCATGTTTTCTCCTAGGACAGTCAGACTTTGTTAGTTTTATTTTTGACTTAACTTTCTTCTTCCGCCACCCCACACAACACCTCCCCCCCTTTTATTTTTGTAAAGGGGGGTCCACCATTCTCCCCTCCCTTCTTTGACGTAGGAGAATCTGCTCTTCCCCCAACACTCTGATAAAAATAAAAATAACAATCTGACTGTGTTAACTGAATCGGGGCCTTTCTGCCACCGGCATGGTCCCGTTTTAATTTTGTTTGCACAGGGCAAGGCTTGAATTAGTCTTATTTTTCTTATCTTTAAATATATATATGAATATATATATTAAAATGTTCTTTAAATATTTTCTGCTTCTAGCAGTTCTCTTCACCGGGATCATGGCAAAAAAAGAAAAAACAAACAACCCTCCCCACCCCTAATCAGCCCTGGCAGAGTTGGTGGCTTTGCGTGTGACACTCGGGAGAGTTCACACCCGTTAAGACTGGGGATTTGGGAGGGCAGGAGAGCCCAGGAGGTGGTGCTCCCTAAATCGTAAACCTCTTCTGACTGCTTTCTTACTGTCCTGTGCTGAAGGCCAGTTGGCCTGCTCTGGGAAGACACAGGCGCTAGGAACAACACAGGATGCTGCTGCTAATTTACTCCCTGCCTCCCACGGTACGGTACTGCAAAGCCGTCTCTCGTCCGCGGTGGGCTGGCAGATCCGGCGACACGGTGGCTTTCTCTTGCGTCGCGTTGGCTCACGCCACCGAATACCGTGCGTGTTAGATCGTGTGTAGGCTTCTCTTTTTCAAGGTTAAAATTATCCAAATGATCTTGGATAGCAGCCCGTTTGTGCTTGATCCCCTTTCCGCTCCAGACGTGCGTGCGTCTGAGCTCCTTACAAGCTGGGACACGGTTTGTATACGTCCGAGTGCCCGTGCAGAGAGCTCTGGGGTCTGGCCCAGCAGTGCTGCATTGTGCTCCGTTTGCTAAGAGAGCACGCGGGCTTCTGTCAAACCCAACCCTAAAAGTCTTTAGTCACTGGGCTGCCTTCCCCTGTCCTGTACCGGACCCAGCTGGCAGTCACGTTGATCCATTTGGCATCTCACGCTGCATGGGTGACTGCAGCCATCGGCTCTGCGGCAAGCCAGATTATGGAGCCTGCGAAACTGGCTTCCTCCCAAGCTAGGCAGGGGTGCGGCTAAGCTACAGGAGTGTCTCTATTATCATTTATTTTTTTTTGCCATGATCTTCCCCCTTCCCTTTTTTTTTAAATAAATGGATCAAAATTAAATAATTCAAGCCCTGCCTTTTAAAAAAAAAAAAAAATGGAAATTTTTTTAGTATTGTTTAGCAAAACAATAAAACCCAAAATTTTTTTAACCATCAAAAGTGTCTGCAGTGGTGGGTTTGTTTGCCTGCAGTGAGCCGGAGCAGGGGCGCGTGCAGGCTCGAGCATACAGGCCCCTCCTCTGTGGGTTGGACTGCCCTGGCCTTCGATTGACTGCCTGGCCTTGCTGTTCTGTTGGAAAGGCAAGCCCCCCCCCCCCCCCCCGCGGCAGCCTGTGGGGAGGGGGCTAGGCCTCCGGAGAATGGGGCGCAGGACTTGAACAATGTCCTCAAATGAGGGGGGGGGGCGCGTTGGCCCGTCCCCAGCGTAGGTACTGGCGCAGGGCCGGTGGGTGAAACAGAGCAGAGACTGCTTCCAGCCGGGCCTTTGGAGCTGCGGGGCATGGTGCCCCCTCTGCTGTGGGGAGGGGTGGGGGGGCGACGGCTTGGCACTGCTTTGAATGGACACATTTGTGCAGTCTCGGGCGGGTGACAGAGATGGGCGTTGCCTGCTGTGTGCCCAGCGGGTAGGAGGGGTCACACCTGTTTGACCTATAGGGGCCACGACTTTCTTAACGAATTAACTGTAGCGCAGATGAAAAAACCAGCCCTGGGGGAGAACGGCATCAGGCCGCAGACCACGTACAGCATGTGGGGCTCAATGCAAACCTCAGCCAGGCCCAAAGCTCGTCAGCACAGGGCTGCTGCTAATGGGAAGCAGGCGCCATGGGTTCTGAATGGAGACCTTCCCTGAGCTCACTCCAGGCCACTGGCCAGCCGTGGCTCGGTGGGAGTTTTGCCAGAACCGATCAGGTTTAACCTAGAGGTGACAGGCTCCAGGATCCTGTTACCGAACCAATTGATGGCGCTTGACCCCTTCTCCAGCAGGGAGAGGAGAGGGGAATTGTCTTGTGGAGACCTAGCAACATGTCCCCCTGGCTGGCTAACTGTGCCTTGAGCCCTCGGGCTCCCCTGCAGCCATGTGGATACTTCCCCAGCAGAAAGCCACTTCTCTGCCGGTCGCTCGAGAGCAGAGGCTGCTGGTGAGGGTGATGCTTGGACAGCCATGGTGCTGTTTGGCCCAGAAACTCGCTCAGATCCATCCCCTTTGGGTCTAGGGAGAGAACCGCATCCGTCCCCCACTTGGCCCAGCTGCTGCCCAGACTAGGCCTTGGCGGGTGGTTTTCCATTGTTCCGGCTCTCTCCGAACAACAGGGCCTGGGATTGTTCCTTGGTGTAGCCTGCAGGGAAGGGGGCTGTGACTCTCCGAAGTACTGTGCCTTCATGTGCCCGGGGGAGAGTAGTACAGGGACTGTGCTGAGCTCACACCCAGTGCTCTAGCCCAGGGCAACCTGTCAGAAGTGCTGGGCTGAGTCTTCATTTATTCACTCTAATGTAAGGTTTCGCGGGCCAGTCATACATTTTAATGTTTTTAGAAGATCTCTTTCTATAAGTCTATAATATAGAACTAAACTATTGTTGCATGTAAAGTAAATAAGGTTTTTTTAAATGTTTAAGAAACTTCATTTAAAATTGAATTAAAATGCAGAGCCCCCCGGACCGGTGGCCAGGACCCGGGCCGTGTGAGTGCCACTGAAAATCAGCTCGTGTGCCGCCTTTGGCACGCGTGCCATAGGTTGCCTACCCCTGCTCTAGCCCTTTCGCTGTTGGTTAATGTTCTCCATCTCCAGGTTACACACTATCAATAAGACACCCCCTTCCCCCCCCCCCCCCCCCCCCCCCCCCCCCCCCCCCCCCCCCCCCCACCCACACCCCGGTGGGG
>QXTE01000039.1:4838396-4865104 GCA_003942145.1 Platysternon megacephalum
ACCCCCCCCCCCCCCCCCCCCCCCCCGATAATGCTGCACACGGCAAGGGCACATTGGCTGAAGCATCGGTGGGGTCCCGGACTCTCTTCGTGGCCCTGCCCCATAACAAGGCTGTCTCCCTTCTCTGTAGGGTGACCAGACAGCAAGTGTGATAAATTGGGACAGAGGGTGGGGGGGTAATAGGTGCCTATTTAAGAAAAAGACCCAAAAATCGGGACTGTCCCTATAAAATCGGGACATCTGGTCACCCTACTTCTCTGGGCCCTCTCTGTAAGTAGGGCTGGTGGTGACCAGCCTCCCAGGGGGAAGCGGAGATCTGGAAAGCGCTGAGGGTCTTGGGCGCAGGCCGCCACATGAACATGTGCTAGGGGCCAACTTCCAGGTGTGAGAGAAGCTTTCGAGCAGCTCCTCAGGTGTGGGAGATGTGGGACCCCCTCCCATGTGTTCTCGGGGGTCCCACATCCAGCACTGGTTGCTTACGGAAGTCGCCCCTGGGCCTACGTGTCAGTGCTTACGTTAACGTGCCGTGGCGAGCAGGGCAGCACGTTCTCCCGTGGGCTTAAACGCAGCTTTGCTGTCTCGGTTTTCTGTCCAGCAGGGTCACATGCCTGTTCTGGCTGCTGTGAGCAGTAACGACTTGGATGGGGGGGGACAAACTCCCCTAAGGCCAAAGCACCTGACAAGCTTGTCTCTTGGCAAAGATCAGAACTGCTGAAAAGGCTCTGCCCGGGTGTCTTGAAGCTGCGGGCTGAGGGGGAGATTTCCCTCGTGCTCTGCGAGGCTCATGGCTGCCTTCTGCGGGGCTGGCACTGAAATCAAAATCATTCCTCACGGGGGGGGGATTTTGCTCCTCCGAGCTGCTTAGAGAAATGTTACTCTCCCTAGCTGTGCACGGCTGGCCTCTGCTGGAATACAGGAGAATTATGCTTCCCACGCCAGGCGGAAAGCTCCTGTAACTGCAAGAAGGGTGTCTGAGCTAAATGGTCTGTAGGAGTGATATGTACCGGTGGGCTCCCTTCGGGCCAGAGCATTAACCGGTGGAACTCACTGCCACAAGATATCCTTGAAGCCAAGAGCTTGGTAGGATTCGGAAAAGGATTTAGAGGGCTCAGGGCAGCCACAGTTGCATTAACGTGGGTTGTAAACTGATGCTTCCAGGCCTCAGCCAATCGCTGATTGAGGAGGGGGGGTTCGGTAGAAACTCCTCTGGGATAGGCTAGCCCAGAATTTCCTGACCTGGGGTTTCTTGCCCCGTCCTCGGACTGGCTGGAGCCCCACGTTCTTGCGATTCCTACAGCACGTGCCCGGTGGCCAAGCTTCGGAAAGAGACTGTTAAAGTGCAAGAGAAGTGTCTCTTCTGCTCCAGGGGCTCCAAGCGCTCTGCACGCAGCAGTGACTTCAGAGCCCTGTCCTAAGCTTGTCCGCCTCCTTCAATGCAAACCTGTATGGAGGCAGATGTCACTGGGGGGGGGGGGCTGGCACATCTCAAGGAGCACAGAGCAATGCCCCCTCCCCTTGCATGCAGCGTGACGGGGGTTCGGGTTCGTGGGGCCTCTGGCTCTGTGAATTGTTGGCTGCTTGGCAGGAAGATTCTAATTGTGCTGCACCAAGGATGTGACTTAGCAAATCGTGCCATCCACAAGGGCCTATATGAGAAGGACCAGACCAAGGTCCATCCGGCCCAGTATCCTGTCTTCCTGCAGTGGCCAATGCCAGGTGCCCCAGAGGGAATTTTTTTTTTTTTTTTTTTAATTTTATTATATGGAGATAGACCTATCTCATAGAGCTGGAAGGGACCCCGAAGGGTCATCGAGTCCAGCCCCCTGCCTTCACTAGCAGGACCAATTTTGCCCCAGATCCCTAAGTGGCCCCCTCAAGGATTGAACTCACAACCCTGGGTTTAGCAGGCCAATGCTCAAATCACAGAACAGGTCAGCAGCAAGTGATCCATCCCCCGTCGCCCATTCCCATCTATTTGGGCCTAGACACTCCCTTTGCTTGGTGGTCCAGGCAGTGTCCTGGATCTGTGTCCCAGCCCCTGCTCTGATCCGTTACCTGGGGCTCCGGTACGTCTCCTCTTGCGTCTTGCACGTTCTAGGCCAGCTCTGGAGCATTGGCCTCCCTGGGCCTCTCCGGGGGTGTCACGTTGGCTCGAGTGCTCTTCCCTGGCGGCCGCAGCCTCACCCGGCAGCATCTGTACCGGGCGGTGATCTCAGGCCCCCAGCCAGGCGGGCCAGCGCTTAGCACACGCAAGACACACGTGGCCTCGTTTGTGAAGGGCCTGGGAGCGGTAGGTTCGTGCCCAGCGAGTCCCCCTGTCTTGTGTCCCGCTCCTCTTGCCGAACCTCTGGGGCTACGGCTGCCCGGAGCGCTCTGGGGGGCCAGCTGCAGCGTTTGAGTGTAGATGCTCACCAGTGCGACGGGAGTTAATCCACCTTCCTGGGGTGCGGTGGGTGCCACTACCTGGCTCCCGGGGGGGGGATTTTGCACACACACCCCTCAGCGATGGAGCAGGGCCCACTTCCCTTTTTGGTGCAGACCTGCCCTAGAGCTCCTGGGCACAAAGCCTTCGGCATGGTGCACGGTCTGAGAGCGCCACCTGCTGGGGCTGTGTTGGCATCGCTGCTTGGCCAAAGCTGTGGGATGCGGGAAGTGGTTGGGGCGCGTCTGCTCCTTGTGGCAGAGTCGGCTGAGTGTGTGTCTGCCACAGGCCTTAGAGTGGGCGGGAGCACTGGCTGGGGGGGGAGCTCCCGGCTAGTCCAGTCCCAGCCTCTCCCAGCAGGGGGCGCTGTAAGGACCGGGGCAGGAGCACTGGCTGTGGGGGGGGAGCTCCCAGCTACTGCAGTCCTAGTCACTCCCAGCAGGGGGCGCTGTATGGAATGGGGCAGGAGCGCTGGCTGTGGGGGGTGCTCCCAGCAGGGGGCGCTGTAGCGAGCAGGGCAGGAGCGCTGGCTGTGGGGGGTGCTCCCAGCAGGGGGCGCTGTAGAGAGCAGGGCAGGAGCGCTGGGTGTGGGGGGTGCTCCCAGCAGGGGGCGGTGTAGGGAGCAGGGCAGGAGCGCTGGCTGTGGGGGGTGCTCCCAGCAGGGGGCGCTATAGAGAGCAAGGCAGGAGCATTGGGTGTGGCGGGAGCTCCCAGCTACTCCAGTCCCCGCCTCTCCCAGCAGGAGGCGCCGTAGGGGGAGTGCAGTCCTAGCTTCTCTCCAGGAGGAGTCGGGGGGGGGGGGGGGGGGGGGCCGAGGGGGGGGGGGTGGCGGCTGTGTGGAGGGAGCTGCTGCACACGTCCCGCCCCCCCCTCCCGCGAGGTGTGTGTGCAGCAGCTGGAACATACCCTCCCGTCCCACCGTGTCAGGTATCCGGCCAGGCCGGGAGCGCTGGGTTGATTAGCTGCTGGGGGTGGGGACGGCCGTTGAATTATGGATGAGGCGCGAGGGTGATGAATTTTGCATGGCTGGCTCAGGGGCTTGGGTGGTGAGGGAGTGAAATGGGAGACTCTGCGCTACCAGGCCTGTGGATTCGAAACCCCGGGGCTTTGCTAGGGACCTTGGCTGGAGAGCTGAAATCTCACTGCAGCGGGAGAAAGAGAAGTGTGTGTGTGGGGGGGGGGGGGCGGAAAGGCCTATGCTAAGCTAGGGAAAGAGTCCCAGGACCATGCGAAGGAGCAGCCTGATTGTCCCCGTGTGTCTTTGTGCAGACCTGGAGCGCTCTGCTTGCCACTGAAAGGCGGCCAGCTCTGGGGTGGAGCACAGCAGGTGTTTCACAGCACGCAGCAACGTACTGCAGGCATTTAGGACAAGGGGCAAAGAAGGATCCAACTGCCAGGACAAAGAGGGAGATTGAGGGATGTAAAGATAAACCCCGGGCACCTGGCAGGCCCTGTCACTTGTTCTGAGCGGGGCTGCTGGGTCCAGTGATGCTGTCTCCAGTCCTGCGCCTGCCTTTGGGCTGACCCCCAGGTGCTCGCCCGCTCTCGCGCCCCACGGGTCGGGTAGCTCAGTGGCGTTCTCCTCATTCGACAGCTGGCCACCATTGTCTAAAAGCGGCTCCTGCCTTTTGGTTGTCCGGGGTGGGGGATGCCCCGGGGTGGCCCCTGAACGTGCCAGGTGAAGCCAGCAGGACCCTGGGTGCCTGGTGCTTTGCACCCAACAAAGGAAGCTCCTAAAACCTGGGGCGGCTTTTGATAATGTCGGTGACTTGTCCCAGGGGTGGCAGGGCCCCAGGCCCCCTGACTCCCCGTCCTCTGCTCCACGGGCCAGCCCCATAGGCCCTTCCCAGAGCCAGGAACGGAATCCAGGCCCCCTGCGGCGTGCTTCTCTAACCACTAGCTCATGCTCCCTCTAGGGTAAGAAGGGCAGACCCTGGGGGCTCCTCTAGGCATGGAGACAGGGCCCCTCTTGGGGGTGGGGGTAGAGGGGGACTCTGGGGAGGAGCCGAGCCAGCCCCCCAACTGAAGAGGCCAGAGGAGAGTGGGAGGACGAAACCCCCATCTTTCCAGCCTGCCCCCTCCCTCTGGGCATAGGCCAGCGGTGCCCCCTCCACACACCCGGCTGGCTTCTGCTATCATGGGCTCTCCTGCGGTGGCGGCTCCTGCAGGGTATCACGAGGCGCTAGGGGCAGGGTGAGGATGCGGGCGGGGTGGCACCGAGCCAGGCAGTGTCAGTAATCCCGAGCCCAGATTAGATTCCGCTCGCTCCTGGGAAGGCAATCCCCTCCTGCCAGCCCCGGCAGCTGTCAGCCAGCGCTCTGCCTGCCCTGCCCAAGGGACCAGGACGCGGGGGGCTGGGCCCCAGGCTGCGGTCGAGTCCGGCCTGCCCAAGGGACCAGGACGCGGGGGGCTGGGCCCCAGGCTGCGGTCGAGTCTGGCCTGACTTCCGAGGTACGTTCAGGTCCCCCAGCCGTCGGGGCGTCTCTGGCCTTCGCTGCCTTTCGAGTCAGCCAGCTGCTCTCGCTCGGCCAGCTGCTCACCCCTTCGCTCTGGCCAGGCTGCAGCGATTGCCCAGCCCACCCGGGAAGGGTCAGCTTCCCTTGGCTTCTCCGGACGCGATCAGGAATGGGGGAGAGGGGTGTGTGTGTGTGTGTGTCCCCTTCCCCGCCTCCCCGGGGCTGCCTGGACAGACAGATCTTTGCTTCCTCTAGGGAGGGGCTGCCCCTCAGTGTGAACCCCCAAAGGCCATGCTGGGTTAGAGGTGTGGATCTCGCTGCCTCACCTTCTTGGGCTCATGCTGAGCGGGTGAACGCCATGGAGCAGGGATCCACATGACAGGATCAGCCGGGACTGTCCCTCACCCCACGGACTGTGCGGGGTGGGGGGCTGGGGTCCTTCCTGTGCACCTCTGAGCGACGCAGTGGGAGTGTGCTCCCAAGGGAGGCCGGGCTAGAACTGAGGTTGCTCTGGACTCTCGGGCAGGTGGGTTTTGAGTCGAGCTGGCAAATAAGGGATTTTTCAGTTGCTGGCAGTGCCGAAAAATTGGGGAGGGGGAACGGAAAACACTGATTTAAAAAAAAAAATTCCAGCCAATCAAAAAGAGTCAGAAAAATGTTGTTTAGTTCGACCCCCAGTGAGACGTCTCATGGGGGTGTTCGTAATCAAAGCCAAGGGAAGGAAACGCTAGATTCACACCCGCTGCTCTGCTGCCGCCACCTTCCTTAGGACCAGGCTGGGGAGGGTTTGATTTTTTTTTTAACCAGGAAAGGTGGATAAATGTCAGTTTCGCTGGGCGCACACAAGCCGGCGGAAATCTATTTCTATGGCTAAGAATCAAAACGCACAGCGAGGCCGAGTCAGAAAAATGCTGTTTGGGGCCTTCTCTTGCTTTTCCGGCTATTCCCCTGATTTATTGCCGTGTGCTGCTGCCAGTTTGTGTTTGAAGGGTTACGAAGCTTGACCTGCTGGAATCTCGAGGTCTGTTGTCATTGCATAACGACTGTCTGACCCCCCGCCCGCCCGCCCCTCCCTGCCTCCATTATTCCTGGCAACTGTAAATCAAAATAGCCATGGGGTGCGATTCTCTAGCCCAGGGCTTGTGGCCTCCCTCTCAGACGGGGGTGTCCTCTGAGTTCCAGCCCCAGCTCCACCTTGGGGATTCAAACCTGTGCTCTGGGTGAGTGCCCCAGCTGCTGGGCTAAGGATTGAAATGGGGGCGGTGTAGGGTGAGCAGATGTCCCAATTTTATAGGGACAGTCCCGATTTTGGGGTCTTTTTCTTATATAGGCTCCTATTACCCCCCCCCCCCCCCCCCCCGTCCCGATTTTTCACATTTGCTGTCTGGTCACCCTAGGGTGGTGGCACCGCCCCAGCTCCTGTCGGGCGAATCTAGGCTGACGAACGGAAACGTTTCGTTTTGATGATGTCGAAACGAACCCTTTGGACCTGTCTGGAAACATCTGTTTTCGTTTTGGCTGAAACCGTTCCACCTTGCCCCAAATTCGTGAAATGTTTCAGTCGACCTGAATCTGCCTTTTTCGGCAGAAATCTTGGCCCCAAAATTTCGCCCCGGCTCTAGGTACGATACAGGCTATCGCTACAGGACCGTGTGGTCACTTTTTCCCCGCCGGACCTCGGGCTCATTCAGTGCACAGGGGGGAAGGTTGCAAGGGGAACCTTAATGCTGCTTTTGCCAAACTGTCCGAGTGCTTGACTTTGCGACCTGAATGACATTCCCATAATGTAGGTTTTTTGGGGGGTATGTAATTTCCGATTTTTTTAAGAAGGAAAAACCAAAGTGTGGGTCTCTGTGATGCACATTCTCCAGCACTGGCTGCAGGATTTGAACCTATACCACTGACGCACAGAACTGTGCCGCTGGAGGTAAGGATTCATTACGCTAGCTGGCAGCAGGAGGAGAGGGAAGGTGCCATGGGAGGGCAGAGGAGGGTTATTCCATGTGGCTAGAGGGATGGGGGCAGGGCTAGTTTTTTTCCCCCTCCCCACAAGCCCCCAGGCAGGCTGTGTGGGTGCAGGGCTTTGGGCACCCTCCTTGCTGCCTCTGGGTGCCAGGGAAGAGCTAGCCACCTCCATCCCCATGAAACACGTCTGCTGCTCTGTCCGGAGCATGCCTCTCTAGCCTTGCAGACCTGGAACCCAGGGGTCTGGAACCCAGCCCGGAGTAGCCTGCACGGCACTCAGACTCCAGCCCTCTGCCTATGGGGGACCGGCCCGTCTTCCCCCAGTCTCTGGGATTAGTGTCCCAAACGGGGTAACGGTTTGAACCGGCAGCTCACTGGGTGTAATTGCTGCCGATCTCCTGCTGCTGCGGGTTGCCTAAAAGCAGGAGGGCTGGGGCTGCCCTAGGGCAACTGGCCTGGCTGTGAGACCTCCTGGTGGGCGGGGGGGCAGTGCTGAGCCGTGGGGAGAGGAGCCGCGGGGAGGGCACCTGTCAAGGGGAGGACACAGGCTGGATGGGAAGTTTTGTGTGAGTCAGAGCTGGGGTGGGAAGTGCCCCCCCACCAGTGCAGATCAGAGCCCTAAACTGCCCCCATTGCAATCCCAGTGTAGGGGGCACGGGGGGGGGGGCAGGAGGGAACGCTCCACAGCGTACGCTGCTACCGAGATTTCAGGCTGGGGCATGCTGGGGCGCAGTCTGATTTACACTGGGATCTGCTTCACCCCTGAATTCAGCCCGGGCACAGGCGGTCTTCAAGCTCCTGCCCCCTCCCTGAGGCTCAGCACAAAAACCTCGCCCCGCACCTGCCGCTGTCCCGAGACAGGAGCATCTCTCTCTCTCTCTCTCTCTGCTGGCTGCAATGGGCAGCCCTGGGGGCAGCTTGGGTAACCCCTTAACAGCTGCTCTCACCCCTCCTCTGCCCAGCAGATCTAGCGCAAGGCCGAAGCTGCGGTCTCGCTGGCAAAGCGAGGGGCTGGCCGGCAGGGCTGGAAAGAGGAGCCCGCGAGGTCCTCCCCCAGCCCGAGGACCTATCCGAGCCGTTCCCTCCCCGTTGGATCATTCAGGTTCTGTCTCCTGCTTTGTCCTGGAAGGAGAGAGACCAAGAAAGCTCTGGGCTCGTCACTCAACAAAGGACTCTTTGTTACAACCTCCTCCAAGGAAACCTGACCTCCCTCCCCGTCCGTGGGGCGGAAAGCGATCCGGACGGGGCCGCTGGCTCGGCTGGGCCCTCTCTACTTCCGTCGGCGCCGGGACTCTGCTCTATGTGGGCCAGTCTGCTCCGCAGCCTGCCTCCGTGATGCCGCCCTTCTTCCTGCCTCTCCTGCTTTGGGTGCCGGCGGCAGGAGCCGCCAAGGCCTGTCCCCACCTGTGCGTCTGCTACGGATCCTCGGATTTCGTGGACTGCCGTGGCCGGCGCCTGGCCCACGTCCCCCGCAGCATCCCGCACAGCACGTGGCTCCTGGATCTGAGGCACAACAACCTGACCAGCCTGGAGGCGGGCTCCTTCGACGCCCTGTGGTCGATGAAGATCTTGCTCCTGGCCCACAACTCCGTCGGCCACCTCTGGCCCAAGGCCTTCACGTGCCTGGGCTTCCTGGAGAAGCTGGACCTCAGCCACAACCTCCTGGCCCAGCTGCCTCCTGACTTCTCCGATGAACTGGCCTCCCTGAAGGAGCTCAAGGTGGCCTACAACCGGCTGTCGGCCGTGGGCTATGAGAGCCTGCAGCACCTGGAGAGCCTGGAGAACCTGGACCTGAGCTACAATCAAGTGGCTTCCATTGAGAAGGGGGCCTTTCGGGGCCTGTCCAGGCTCCGCTACCTCTACCTCCAGTCCAACCGTCTGGGGGTTGTCCACAACGGCTTCTTCTCCATGCTCCAGAACCTGGAAGTTCTCTTCCTTGGCACCAACAACATCAGCGCCATCGAGCTGGAGGCCTTCACCTCCCTGCACAACGTGAACCTCCTGGCCTTGACCGGCAACCAGCTCATCCACCTCAAGTTCAAGACCTTCCTGAACATCCAGACGCCTAGCACCCACCTCCAGCTCGCCGGCAACCCCTGGGCCTGCGACTGTGACCTCCAGCGGCTCTTCAGCAAGATCCTGAGCGTCCGCCACCTCCACGTGGAAGACTACGCCAATATCACCTGTGCCAGTCCCTGGCAGCTGGCCGGCTTGCCTCTGGTTTCTGTGGACGCCCAGCTGTGCGTGGCCGAGACGGCCACCGTCCTGGTGATCACGGTCACCGTCCTGGTGACGGTCATCGCCGCCATCGTCATGGCGGAGAGGAACAGGAAGAAGAGCCAGGAGAAGAACTGGAACGAGTCGGACGGCCCCTTCGACCCGCAGGAGAAGTGAGATGAGGGGTGGGAAAGCCGGCACCTGGTGTGTGAGAAGCAGCCGCTTCCTTTGCCTCTGCTTTTGAGCTCTCCTGGAGCTGCGCTGACGGGCCCCGTTCCCAGCTCCTCGGGACCCAAGCCCGGATGCCTGGTGTGGGGACGGATTATCCAGAGCCGCCGTGCCCAGAGACGTGGCTGCTGCACTGACCCCAGGGGGCTCCCGCTCGGCCCCATCAGAGTTGGGCCGGGTCCCTTCCTTTCACCTGCTCATCGCCACCAGGTTCTGTGAGCCAATGGCTGCCCTGCCACGCCCCTGCACCCACCTCCCCGGCCTTCAAACCCTCCCTCGGGCACCCCCCCCACACACGCTGGCCTTTAACAGCTGCCCTCAGTGATGCCGCTCCTGCCCCCTGCTGGCCTGTGGGGGGATTGCACAGATGTAGCCAACTGGAATGTGGTGAAGAGGGGGAGGGAGGGAATCTCACACACACACACACACACCCCCGACTGCGCTGGCTCCGCAGGGCTGACAGGAGGGAAAAGGGAACAGTGCTCTGGTTTTGCCCCTCAACTCAGCAGTTCTGGCTCCGTGAGCCCTCGCAGCCCTCCCCTACGAGGCGGGGATTACCCCTGCCTTACAGCTGGGGAAACGGCGCTTCAGTCAAGGTCAGTGCAGCGAGCTGGGAATAGAACTCGGGGGTCCTGACGCTCGATATCACCGTTCTCAGCCCCTCCTCTGCTCTGAGCTGGCTCGTTGGAGTTTGGGGGCAGTGTTAAAGCGCTGCCTTGTGGGAAGAGCTGGTTTAGGGGGCAGCTGGGGCTTCCCTTGGCTGCTCCCTCTGGAGGCCAGTGCAGTGGGTGGGGAGCTGGTGTCTGCTCCGTGAGTGAAACCTCTTGGGCGGGTGGGGGGGCCCTTGACTCAGTGGCCGGAAAGGAACCATAAGATTCCACCCACCTGCTCCACATCAATCCTGAGGCCAGGGCTGCCTGGGGGAAGCTCTGGCCTGGTTCTGACCCTCCCTTTGCACCTAAATTAACGCCCTTAAGAGCACAGAGGCCTCAGCAGCAGGGTACTGGCTGTGATCGCAGGCTGTTGTCCGGAGCCTCTGCCTAGCCCTCAGCCCTCCTCCCACCTGGCCCAGCAGTGCTGTGAGCCATGCTCCAAAACACGAGGCGTTGGCTGTGCATTCACCCCCTTGGCCCAGTCCCGGACCCAGCCGCGCAGCTCCGAAAAAGGCAACAGCTCTGGATTAACCAGCGGATTACAAATCCTCCCGCCGGAGGGCGAGCGGCTGGAGAGTGGGGCTGCGTCCAGACCCACCAGGAGGCCCGAGCGCCTCTTGGAGGGAGGAGGAGAGTGGGGATTAGGTCAGGTCGTGTGTTTGGTGTCACAGATGGGCCAGGCAGCTCTCCTGGGAGAGCAGGTCCTTTGGCCACGGGATTTTACAATTTGTGGGGCATGAATGATTTGGCAGGGAATGTGGGAGCAGCAGGACAGCATAGGGGGCCAGGCTGGAGGTGGAGGAGGGATTGTGAGACCTGAGAACGTTCAGTGGTTTATCCCAGCTAAGGGTTCGATCCTGCGAGGTGCTGCCTGCCTGGGGCTTCCCCCAATGAGGGGGCCTCTGCGGCTTACAGGATCAGGCCCTGAATCGCCTTCCCGTCCAGCCCTTACTAAACACAGCCAGAGAGCAGTGCTGTGTTTTGAGCTGGTCCCAAAGCTCATGTCTGCCAGCAGCTCTTCGGGCTGGGGCAGGGGCAAATCCCCTGTGGAGTCATCTGCTGGGAAACCTTTGTGTCAAGGGTTTCCTGGCTGCTAAGATAATTAACGCTGCTCTTCCCAATGACAGCCTTGTACGGCCGCCAGGCTGCAGAATCCTGTCGTGGAAAAGAAATAAAATCTGGTTTTCCTGGGTGCGTGTGTGTTATTTACTGCGTGTATCGCACTAGGCCAAGGCGCCCCTAACGCTGGAGCAGGGCCCCCTCGTTCTGTGTGTACAGCACCGAGCACAGAGAGACAGCCCCTGCTCCAGGGAGCTTCCAGGCTCAGTGACGTTGGTTGACAGTGTTTTCCACTGGTCTTTCCAAACGCTCTCCCCTCTTCTAATGTCTCCGTGCTGATTAAAGGGCCAGGCAGGTCTTGTTTCCTGAATCCAGCGCCAGGAGGGGATAGTGAGACACAGTGAAATGATCACTGGGCCAAATGTGCCTCTTGGTCCCCCACCAGGGTAGTAACAGAAAGGCAGCACAGCTCAGCCTGCAGGGTGGTGAACTGAGACCTGCGTTCTGTTCCCTGCTCTGCTACTGGCCTCTTGGGCCACTTTCCCTCTCTTGCTCAGTTTCCCCATCTGTAAAATGGGGGTAATGGCCCTGGCTTCCTTTCTAAAAGGCTGTGAGACCTATTAATGGAAAGGTCTCGGTATTGTTATCTGAGCACCTCTGAAGTGGTTTGGGATTTATCTCCACCGTGGCCAGGGGAAATCTTATCCCCATTTTACAGACAGGAAACTGAAGGCAAGGGCCACATGTTCCAACGCGCTCAACAGGCTGGGTGTTGGACACACACGTCCCCATGGCTCTGTGACCCCAGTTATGGGTGGCGACCTCTTGAAAGCCTGACCAAGGTCATGCAGGAAATTTGTGACCCAGCTGGGCTGTGAACCCAGATTTTCCAGCCCAGTGCCGTCTCCACAAGCCCAGCCTTCCTCTAGCACAGACGTGGGCAAACTGCGGCCCGCGGGCCACATGCGGCCCGTGGGACTGTCCTGCCTGGCCCCTGAGCTCCCGGCCGGGGAGCCCTCCCCTGCTGCCCCCCCATCCCCCGCAGCCACGCCACTGCATGGGCCGTGCTGGCTGGGGCTCGCGGCTGCGAGCTCCTGCTGCTGGTAAGGGGGCAGGGAGCAGGTGGGTTGGGTAAAGGGGGGATTCTGGGGGGCAATCAGGGAGGAGGGGGCGGTTGGATGGGGTGGAGGTTCTGGGGGGGTGGTCAGGGGATGGGGAACAGGGAAGGTTGGGAGTGGGAGTCTCAGGGGGCCTGTCAGGGGGTGGGGATGTGGATAGGGGTCAGGAGGGCAGTCAGGGGACAGGGAGCAGGGGGGGTTGGATAAGGGGGTGGGATCCCGGGGGGCAGTTAGGGGCAGGGGGTCTCAGGAGGGGGTGGCCAGGGGACGAGGAGCAGAGGGTGATTGGATAGGGGGTGGGAGTCCCAGGGGGGCTGTCAGGGGTTGGGGGTGTGGATAGGGGTCAGGGCAGTCAGGGGACAGGGAGCAGGGGGGTTGAATGGGGGCGGTCAGGGGACAAGGAACGGGGGGGTTGGGGGCTCTGAGGGGGGCAGTCAGGGGGTGGGAAGTGGGAGGGGGCAGATAGGGGGCAGGGGCTAGGCTGTTTGGGGAGGCACAGCCTTCCCTACCCGGCCCTCCATACAGTTGTGTAACCCTGATGTGGCCCTCGGGCCAAAAAGTTTGCCCACCCCTGCTCTAGCCAGTCCCTCTCTGGTTCGCTCCTTGTTGGGACACCCTTGTCTTTGTGGAGTACAGTCTGAATGCCCTGCGCAGGGCACACAACCGCCCTAATGCCAACGGGAACTGAGAACTGGTAAGACACACCCAGAATGAGTTCAAAGCTAGGTAACCCTCATTCTCTAAACCTACCTGCCCTTTGAAAATGCCCTGGCCGGAGCTTGGGCCGCAAGAACAGGCTGCATATGGAGCCCATGGGGGACTCCACTTGTTAGCAGGGAGAGTATTGAACTCAGCGGAACTACTCCTGCGTGTAAAGTTACACGCCTGTGTACGCGCGCTTGCGGCTCAGGCTAAGAGGAGAATTTTGCTCGTTGGCTGGAACCCTGTCAACTTGTTTAAGGCACAGAAGGGGTTGGGACACATTTCACAAGTGCTCACCCGCCCATTTAAGCAGCAAGGTAAGTAGCTGGGTTTTTCCAAAGAGCCGTACGGGTTACGTGCTGGGCTGCTTGGAAAACCCAGCTGTAAGCATCACTTCTGCAAATCTAATGCTTATTTCGGTGCCCATGGGAGGGCTGTTATGTGGACCAGCACCAGTTGGACTGAACCAGGACCTCCGGAGCTAAAAGTAGGAGCTGGTACAGCTGGAGTTAGATTTAATAACTGGTGCCTGTAACAGGCTTGTTCTCTGTGGGTCAGCACAGAGGGGGATCTGTAATATACATACATGGGTGCTGAGCCCTTGGAAATCTGGCTGTTAGTCAAACAGCTGTGACACTGCTGAAGCCAGTGGGGGAAATTTGGCTCATCACAAATCCAGGGCCCAGACTGAAATATCCTTGAACAGAAGATCATTGGTCCCCCATCCCTCTACCCCCTCATCCCCAATCTAAGCGAGCTCAGATATTGTCTGCTAGCATCGCAGCAAACTCTGTGTCCTAAAGCTGGATTTACTGTGTTTGCAGAAACCACACACTAAGGGCAGGAAGCCAGCATCCCATAATCCCACATTTTTAATTAATCCCCCCATCACTCTGGAATTCACCAGCTGTAGGAGCAAAATGTAACATGTTCTTGGCAGGCCTCAGCTCTCTTTAGGTCCATCTGGGGTCCCCCAGACTGCGAAGGGAGAAAGAGAGGTGAATTCTCCCACGGAACCATCTAAAATGATGGTCAAAGCTGCAGGCACCAGGCTGACACGTGAGCGCCCAGGGCCAGGTTTTATTAACCAATTGTCAGATAGAAATACGGGGAGCGCTCCCAGGGCAGCACTGAAGGATGGGGAGAGGAGCGTTACACCTGGGTGGGGACTGACAGCCGTGACTCCTGGAGTCTGATCCCAGCTCTTGGAAGGGGCTGGGGTCTAGGGGCTGAGGACGAGGGGGTGGGGATTGGGAGTCAGGACCCCTGGGTTCTGTTCCCTCTTGCGGGAGGGGAGTGGTGGCGGGTGGTTGGGGGAGGGATTAAATCAGGACTCCTGGATTTGATCCCAGCCCTTGGAAGGGAAGGGGGGGGGGGTTTGCCAGCCCTTGGCAGGGAATAGGGGAGGAGGTTAGAACGGGGGGGTGCATGCATTGGGGGGGTGTGCATGCATGGGGGGGGGGGGGGGGGGGGGGGGGGGCGGGTGGGGGGGGGGGGGGGGGAAGCGGGATTGGAAGTCAGGGCTCCTGGATTCTGTTGGCAGCGAATAGGGGAGGAGGTTAGAACGGGGGGGTGCATGCATTGGGGGGGGGTGCATGCATGGGGGGGGGGGGAGGCGGGATTGGAAGTCAGGGCTCCTGGATTCTGTTGGCAGCGAAGAGGGGAGGAGGGTAGAACGGGGGGGGGGGGGGGGGGGGGGGGGGGATTGGGAGTCAGGACTCCTGGGTTCTGTTGGCAGCCCTTGGCAGGGAATAGGGAAGGAGGTTAGAACAGGGGGGTGCATGCATTGGGGAGGGGGTTGGGGAGTCAGGACTCCTGGGTTCTGTTCCCAGCGGGGGGAGGAGGGGAGCAGAACTCCTGGGTTCTCTCCCCCCGTCCTGAGGCGGCTGGCTGGTGCAGAGAAGGGGGAGGGCTGCCCTTCCCCTGGCCGGGCCCTGTACCGAGGACACCCCGCCCGTCCGCCCGCAGGGCAGTGCTGGGCGAGGGGAGGCCCATCGACTCCAGCGGGGCTGGAAGGAGCCTGCGCCCGCCCCCGCATCTCCAAGAGGAACCTCCTGTGGCCGGAACCCCCCTGTTGGCGGGGCGCGTTTCCGGCCGGGCAGGTGTGGGGACGGACGCGAGCGGAAGCGCGCTGCCGGACCGGGCGGGCTGCCCCGCACTAAGATGGCGGCGGCCGGGGCTCGGCGGCGGCGGTTGCTGCGGCTGCTGATGCAGCTCGGCTCGGTGCTGCTCACGCGCTTCCCCTTCTGGAACTGCCTCAGCGCCCTCATGCTCTTCGCGGAGCGGGCCGACGCCCGCAGGTGGGCGGGGCCAGGGGAGGGGGGCAGCATAGATGGGGGAGGGGCAGTCAGAGGAGGAGCCAGGAGGGATGGGGGAGGGGCCACGAGAGATGGGGAGGAGTCGGGGGGTGGAGTCAGGAGGGATGGGGGGGCAGGGGAGGAGTCGGGGGTGGGGAGGAGCCAGGAGAGATGGGGGAGGGGCCACGAGAGATGGGGAGGAGTCAGGGAGGTGGAGTCAGGAGGGATGGGGGGGCAGGGGAGGAGTCGGGGGTGGGGAGAAGCCAGGAGAGATGGGGAGGAGTCGGGGGTGGAGCCAGGAGAGATGGGGAGGAGTCGGGGGTGGAGTCGGGTGGGGAGGGGCAGTGGGTAGGAGAAGGGGTTAGATGGGGAGGAGAGGAATGGGGGAGGAGGGAGTAGACATTAGGATCGATGGAGTCAGGGTCATGGGTGGTGGGGGAGGAGGAGAGGGTTGGGGGTGGGAGTGAGGATGGTTGGGGTCCTGGGGAAGGGCAGAGTTAAGGGCAGGATGAGAATTGGTCCCCTGAGGCCAGCAGCTGCCTGTGCTACACACTGTTCCTAGGCATGGGCTGGTTAACAGCCTTGCATCTGCTGGTGTTAAAGTAACATCAAGGCTCTGCCTTAAGCCCAGGGACCCTAGCTCGGGCTCTAAATCCTTCCTTACCATATCTCGTGGTGCTTAGCTATTGCTTACGTGAGGTGCTAGACTGTTGGTGGTTAGGGTTGCCAGGTGCCCGGTTTTCTAAAGTTCAGTTACTGTGAGGTGGGGGGAGGTGCCTGGGCATTAATCCAGCCCCTGCTTAGCTGGGGGCTGCCTCCTACCTGCCCACAGGCTCCTTGTTAGCCTGCAGAGGCTCCTGTCCCAGCCCTGGAACAGCAGAGGGAACCCAGCTGGGGGCGGGGAAGGTGGAGTGGATCCCGCCAGCAAGGAAGGGAGAGGCGTGTGTGACGGGGTGGACCCTTGGGGGAAGAGGTGGAAAAGGGAGTGGAGCCTAGGGAAGAGGTGGAGAAGGGGGCGGGAACTCAAGGGAAGAGGTGGAGCAGGGGTGGGGCCTTAGGGGAAAAAGGTGGGGCAGGGCCCATTACCAACATTAGAAAGGTGGCAACCCTACTTGGATTGCAATCCCCAGATGCAGCTAATGCTGGAGTGGAAACCCTGTAGCCCTGTATGTGCCTTTGGGGAGTTAGAGGTGGAGCTTTTCTGATGGTGCTGGGTCACCCAGAGAGGCACTGTGAACGGCCTTTAGCATATTTTCATAACACGTGGAACGGCAAGCTTGGATAATTTGAGTGGCTTCCTCCTCCATTCATGGTAGGCATTGGGGAGGCAGTGTTGCCTAGTGGATAGATCACTGGACTAGGGCTCAGGAGATGTGAGTTCTATTCCTGGCTTTGCCACTGGCCTGCTGGGTGACCTTGGGTATTTTGCTTATTATTATTACTCATGTTTATTATGGTAGTGCCTACGGGCCAATCAAGATGGGCCTCTGTTGTGCTAGACGCTGTACAAATACAGTAATAGACGGTCCTTGCCCTGGGGAACTGACTATTTTATTTTTTGAGTGGATTTGCTTCCCCTCTTTGTGCCTCAGTTTCCCCCTCTGTAATATGGGGATAATGATACTGACCTTCTTTGGAAAGTGCTTTGAGATCTCTGGAAGAAAAGAGCTGTATACAAGCTAGGGATTATTGCTAGAGAAGGCTGCGGTTGAGGCATGCTGATGGGATGACGTTTGCCTTGCCACTATTTGGCCCTTACATACTCCAGGATGAATACAGGACCTCCGTGTCCAGGGCTGTCCCTTGGACACTCATTCACAGGCTGTGAGAGAGAGAGAGAGAGAGCGAGCTCAGGTTTCTAATATCTCCAGCCTGAAAGCAGTTCTTCCTAAGGCAGTGCCCGAACACAGTTGGGCACCCTGGGCTCACATGCGGACGCAGGGTTGTGGCTGCTTTCTCCTGCTTATGTGGTATGACTTGAGTCCTCAAACGTCCAACTGGATTGAAGCTCCTTCCTTGTCTCCCCCAGGAAACCTGACATCCCCGTCCCGTATCTGTACTTGGACATGGGGGCAGCGGTGTTGTGTGCCAGCTTCATGTCCTTCGGGGTGAAGCGCAGGTGGTTTGCACTGGGAGCTGCTCTTCAGCTGGCAGTCAGCACGTACGCGGCGTATATCGGGGGCTACGTGCACTACGGTGACTGGTTGAAGGTGAGGTGTTCATCGGAATTCCCTGGGTGGCTGATCGGCTAGGGGGGCAGCTGCCTCATCTGTTCCCATGCCAGCCTCGCTTAGTAACCCTGGACTGTTTGGCCTATCTGAAATGAGTAGATCTCAGTCCAGGCCCCCAGGCACTAACATGCAAGTGAAGCTAGTATCCTCATTCGGTTTCCTTGTTGGCTCTTTCAGCAGGGAGGGCAAGGAATTAAGAGGCCATAGAGACTGAATCGCTTGAGATCAGGACGATGTAAGGGGAAACTTGCAGTCTCCATGTTAGTATTTCAGTGAGAGCAAGAATTATCCCCATCGCCCTTTCCTTCCCCCTCCATTTTGATCCTGCTAGTCCGCTATCTCATGGCCAAAGCAGCTGCTTCCGCGAGATTGCATAGCACACCTAGCTACAAGCCTACACACTTTCTTCCTGACCTCAGCTGATGATCAGCTTGTGCCCTGAAATGTGAAGATGAGAGGTCTGTATTCAGTGTAATGCCCCTGCAGATGTTGTTTTCATGTATCTAAATGCTTCGTTCTTTTATTTCTTTTAAGTTTATGGGGCTCCTTTTTATTTCCCAGTCACTAACTGATATACACACTGTGTGATTCCCCCTGCAGGTGAGGATGTACTCACGAACCATAGCTATCATTGGTGGGTTCCTGATCTTGGCGAGTGGGGCTGGTGAGATCTATCGTCAGAAGCCACGGAGCAGGTCTCTGCAGTCCACCGGGCAGGTCTTCCTCGGCATCTACCTCATCTGCGTGGTACGTACCCACCGGGGCAGGAGCTGGCTGGTGCCATGGTGCCTGGCCACCGGTCTGGGGGACTTTCATGGACAGCTCTGCCGTTGCTAGCCAGCGTGCGTTGGCTTGCAGTGAAATCACCAGAGCACGGGGACTAAGCGGGGTGATCAGAAAGAAACTGGGATTCAGCATTTTGGCCATGTGGCTGTGGCCGCAATTGGGAAAGTGTGGGTGTTGGAGCAGCTTGTATCACAGCTGGGGGGAGATCAGACAAGGCCTCCGCCCTCTTTGCTTGTTAGCAGAGGCAGTATGGATATTTACAATTTGCACATCTGTTGCTGTTCTTTCTTGTTGGCAGGCCCTTCAGAGCTGGGGGGATTCTCTGTGGGGCACAGGTGGCCACTTAGGGGGTCCCTTTTACTAAAAGGGGCTGTTGCCAGAGGAACACCCCAGCTACCATGGTTACTGGCCAGCCCTGACCTGCTTACTCTGCCTGTGGACTTTTTGCTGCTCCCTATTTTTGTTCATTCAGGTGCAGCATGGTGCCTTTGGGTGTCACATTGGTTCTAGAATTCTTTGCACCTCCTTTGGACACCCCTGCAGCCTAGTGCAAAGGATTCTGGGATGTTTAGAAAGCCATATCACTATTTGCATATGACTGGACAGAAACAGAGGCAGTGGATTGGATCGGTGGGAGGAGCATCAGCTTCCATGATCCCCTAAGAACAGCCCTGCAGGGTGGACGAGGCAGAGAAATGGAGATAGTATTTTGGCACCAGTTATGCCCTTAGTCTTTGTGGTTATTGTTTGATTGAGTAGCAGGCACTATTCCTTCCTGCTCAGAACCCCCAGCATGACAGCAGGGGGCACTGTGCCACTGCCTTTCAGAGGGGATGTAAAACTGGCATCCTGATCCCATGGTGCTTTGTGCAAAAGTCAGCTATTAACCTTAGTCTCCTGGCCAAATTCCAACCTGATGATTAAACTATAATGAGATCCAACGGCTAGAAGTTGACACTAGATACATTCAGACTAGTAATAAACTGGCAAATCTCGAGTAGGAGTTGGGAGGTTATTTTACCTCGGTATTTGGCACTGGTGTGACCGCTGCTGGAATATTGTGTCCAGTTCTGGTGCCCACAATTCCAGAAGGATGTTGATAAATTGGAGAGGGGTCAGAGAAGAGCCATGAGAATGATTAAAGGGTTAGAAAACCTGCCTTATGGTGAGAGACGCGAGAAGCTCAGTCTATTTAGCTTAACAAAGAGAAGGTTAAGGAGGTACCTGACCACAGTCTGGAAGTACCTACAAGGGGAACAAATACTTGATAATGGGCTCTTCAATCTAGCAGACAAAGATCTGAAAGATCCAGTTGAAGCTGGACAAATTCAGACTGGAAATAAGCCATGAATTTTTAACAGCGAGGGTAATTAACCACTGGAACAATTTGCTGAAGGTTGTGGCGGATTCTCCATCGCTAGAAAATTTTTAAATCAAGGTTGGCTGTTTTTCTAAAAGATCCACTCTAGTTCAACCACAAGCAGACTTGAAGCAGGAATTAATTCCGGGAAGTCCCGATAGGCTATGCCGGAGGTCGGACTAGATCAGGGGTAGGCAACCTATGACACGCATGCCAAAGGCGGCACGCGAGCTGATTTTCAGTGGCACTCACACTGCCCGGGTCCTGGCCACCGGTCTGGGGGGCTCTGCATTTTAATTTAATTTTAAATGAAGCTTCTTAAACATTTTAAAGACCTTATTTACTTTGTATACAACAGTAGTTTAGTTATATATTATAGACCAGGGGTCGGCAACCTACGGCACGCGTGCCAAACATGGCACGCGAGCCGATTTTCGGTGGCACACCGCTGCCTTCCAGTCCCAGCCCCACTCGGCCCCCCAGCCCACCGCTCTCCCCTGTGGGGGCAGGAGGCAGAAGCTTGGTCCTGCGGCAGCCAAGCTCCCCCTCCCCCGCTTCTTCCCCCAACGTGGTGCGTTCCTGCCCCTCCTCCTCCCCCTCCCTCCAGGGAAGGGGGCGGAGCCGAGCCGCAGCTCTGTAGAGGAGACAGAGAAGAGGTAGGGACGGGGCCTTGGGGAAGCGGGTGGAACAGGGCATATCCCTTCCAGCCCCCTGCCCTGAGCCGCTCAGGGCAGGGGGCTGGGAGCACCCCCACAAGCCGAGCACCCCAGCCCTCACCCCTGAACCCCCACCCCCAGCCTTCTGCCCTGCACCTCCACCCCCAGCCCTCATCCCTGCCCCCCTCCTCCCCCCCAGGTCTGGGGTCCCAGCTGCCAGCCCCATGCCTTTTAAAAGATCAGCATTTTAATTTAATTTTAAATGAAGCTTCTTAAACATTTTGAAAACCTTGTTTACTTTACATACAACAATAGTTTAGTTATATAATATAGACTTATAGCGAGAGACCGTCTAAAAAAACGTTAAAATGTATTACCGGCACGCGAAACCTTAAATTAAAGTGAATAAATGAAGACTCGGCACACCACTTCTGAAAGGTTGCCGACCCCTGTTATAGACTTATAGAAAGAGACCTTCTAAAAACGTTAAAATGTATTACTGGCCCGCGAAACCTTAAATTAGAGTGAATAAATGAAGACTCGGCACAGCACTTCTGACAGGTTGCCGACCCCTGGACTAGATGATCATAATGGTCCCTTTTGGCCTATCCTCTATGAATTGCATTGGGTCTCCTGCAGTTTCAGTTGGTCTCCTGCACCCCTAAGCTGCTGTGTAGTGATTGGGTGCATGCAGTGAAGCAGCTGCCATAGCGCACACAGTCCCCAAAGGCTGTGGATACATCTACACTGCATTTGGGGGATGTGATTGCACTATATGTCGACATACCTGAGCTAGCTTCAGCAATGAGAGCAGTGAAGCTGCAGCAACATAGAATCATAGAACTGGAAGGGACCTCGAGAGGTCATCTAGTCCAGTCCCCTGCCCTCAAGGCAGCACTAAGTATTATCTAGACCATCCCTGACAGGTGTTTGTCCAACCTGCTCTTAAAAATCTCCAATGATGGAGATTCCACAGCCTCCCTAGGCAATTTATTCCAGTGCTTAACCACCCTGACAGTTAGGAAGTTTTTCCTAGTGTCCAACCTAAACCTCCCTTGCTGCAATTTAAGCCCATTGCTTCTTGTCCTGTCCTCAGAGGTTAAGAAGAACAATTCTTCTCCCTCCTCATTGTAACAACCTTTTATGTACTTGAAAACTGTTATCATGTCCCCTCTCCGTCTTCTCTTCTCCAGACTAAACAAATCACATTTTTTCAATCTTCCCTCATAGGTCATGTTTTCTAGACCTTTAATCATTTTTGTTGCTCTTCTCTGGACTTTCTCCAATTTGTCCACATCTTTCCTGGAATGTGGCACCCAGAACTGGACACAATACTCCAGTTGAAGCCTGAGTAGAGCGGAAGAATTACTTCTCGTGTCTTGCTTACAATACTCCTGCTAATATATCCCAGAATGATGTTTGCTTTTTTTGCAACAGTGCTACACCGTTGACTCATATTTAGTTTGTGATCCACTAGGACCCCCCAGATCCCTTTTCACAGTACTCCTTTCTAGGCAGTCATTTCCCATTTTGTATGTATGCAGCTGGGCGGGGGGCCGCTGGTGTATGTACCCAGGTCCTGGCCGGGCGGGGCTAGATCAAAGCTAGCGTGGATATGTCTAGCCGTGCTGTAGTCACACATCCTGATTGCAGTACAGACATATTCAGTGTGTATGAATTTGCTCCTTGGTTTACTGTTCCACTGCGCCCTACAGGCCTATTCCCTCCAGCACAGCAAAGAGGATCGTCTGGCTTACCTCAACCACATCCTAGGTGGCGAGATCACCCTGCAGCTACTCTTCATCCTCTATGGGGTGCTGGCCCTGTCATTCCTGTCCGGTTATTACATCAGCACGGCCGCCCAGATCCTCTCGGTGATCCTGCCCCTGGTCATCCTGTTCATTGATGGGAACCTCGGCTACTGGCATGACTCCCGGCGCGTCGAGTTCTGGAACCAGATGAAACTCATCGGGCAGAACGTTGGTATCTTCGGGGCTGTCATCATCTTGGCCACGGATGGTTGAGATGGGACAAGTGGGGGGGATAGGACAGGCCTGGGGGAGGACTCTGCAGTTTGGGGGAGGGGATTAGGTTTTTTTTAAATCACCATTATTTATTCTTTTTGTACTACTTTTAAAAAATTCCTAGTTGATTTTTCCCATTGACGGGCCAGGGGACTCAGCGGCTGCCTCCTTCTCGAGCACGTTAGTCCTTCATCGCACTTTGACAGGTGGTTTAAGCACAGCCCTATAGAACCTCACTCTTCTGGCTCTGTGTAGCAGCAAAGGGGGGGGTGTCTTCCTGGACATTGTAGAACAGCTGCCCACAGGATCAGACTAGCTCAGTGGGGGTGTGAGCAGCATAATTCCTCTGCTGAAAGGAGGAGTGGATCCTGGGGAGCCAGATGATTGGTTACTGGAAAGACGCCAACAATGAACTGAATGGGGGACTTCAAAGCCGACCCTTCGTCATCTGTGGTGAACTCTGCACATTGGTTGCAATGTGTGGGGTGTGTGTGGTGGGTGGGGACGACGGTAATAATAAGCTAGCTCTTATTTAGCGCTTTGCATCAGTAGATCTCAAAGCGCTTTACAAAGGTCAGTGTCGTCATCCCCATTGTACAGATGGGGAAACCGAGGCACAGAGCGGGGACGTGACTTGCCCAAGATCACCCAGCAGGCCAACGGCCAAGCCAGAGTAACCGTCCTCCATTCGTTACTTAAGCTGGTTCTCACTGTGCGTCTGACTACTGCCTGTGGAATTTCATGGGGTTACAAAGAAACCCTGCTCCCCGAAAGGATGCAGTGCTGTGGAGAGGAGCGATTTCAAAGGGGAACAGCCCTCAATGCTCTTGAGAGGGAGAAGGAAGCTGCTCTGGAGGTGAGAAGGGAATAATTTTGCCTCTTGCCCTGCTCCCGCTCTGTGTGCATCCGTCCATGCTGCCTCCAGTCTATCCTTGGAGCATGCGTGTGAATCAGTTGTGTATTGGCTTGTCTCCTAGCACAGCCCGATGGAGGAAGCAGATGGACACTGCTTTACAACCGGACAATCCTGCCTGCCAAAGCCTGGGGGAATGAACAGCTTCATAGAGAGGGGAGCTGCTACCCGTCCCCCTAAGAGAGGTGGAATTTCCAGAGTGCTGGGGTGGAGTGACTGAGTGAGGAAGGGAAGCTTGAAACGGGGGAAAAGTCCAGTTCCCAGCCCCCCATTTCTACCCTCTGAGGATCCCATGTCTTACAACCCTGGCCAGTGATTGTCAGAGTCAGGGACAGGGTGGGAGACTGCGCTCCATGTTATAAGGTGACACGCTGCCCAGAGACAACTCGCCTTTGCCCCATGAGGGCCTCCTGCAACCAGGTTTGGTTTGTCCTTTGCTGCGGGGCCAGCTGGCCTGCAGGATCGCTCTAGTGCCCTGCCTGCCTAAGGAGAGCTCTCAAACACCGTCATTGTCTCAACTGCCTCCATCAAGCCGTCCACTTTGACCTGCTGTTGCGTCTTCCCTGTTTTCTAAACCACTTTTCCCCATCATGTATTTCTGATGATTAAATGAGAAAAGGCTTTTAACTCCACCCCTTGAGTGTTATTTAATCAAGCCAAGCCAAACCTCACCCATGGTACTTCTCCGTCCCCCTTACTGTTATCTGAGCACCTCACAAGCTTTACTATGTTCATCCCACACANCCCCCCCCCCCCCCCCCCCCCCCCCCCCCCCCCCGCCAATTAACCCCATGTTACAGAGGGGGAACTGAGACTCAGAGGCCCAAAGTAACCCAGGGTGTCCGTGGCTGTGCAGGGAACAGACCCTGTGTCTTCCGAATCCAGGCTTGTGCCCTAGCCACTGGGCCATCCTTCCTGTCTTCCCCCTAATCACAGGCACATGAACAGAGGAAACTTCAGCTGCTTTTCCGCTCTAGAGCCAGAAGGTCAGATCTTACTTGAGCCACCAACAGAGATGCTGGCAGGAGAGACGTATAAGCCAGAATTTTTTAACGTAAAGTTAGGCACCTAAATAAGCAGGCCGACTTTGAGAGGTGTCGGGTGCCATTGGAGTACCTAGTACCTCCCAGATACTTATGGATTTGTCCTCCACCACCCCTCTGAGGCACAGCAGTGTTGTTATCCCCATTGTACAGATGGGGAACTGAGGATGAACTGCCTTGCCCAAGGTCATGCAAGAAAGCGGTGGCAGAGCTGGGAACAGAGCCCAGGTCTTGAGTCCTGCTGCCCAGTTCCTCCTACCTGAACAATGTCTCCCATCTTCTGCTTCATCTGCACATCGCTTTTAGCTTGTGCCTAACCAGTTGAAGCTATGGTACTGGTGCTCAGCTTGGGTAGTGCTGGCATTTTATAAGAGTTCATTGCAGGTTCATGGCACTTAACCAGACAGGCTCTCCTTTAACCCTGCCACGGGGGATGCTAGTGCTTAAACAGATCATCTCAGACCTACTGCTGCTTTACTGGCTGACTAGCAAGAGTTCACAGTAGATTCATGGCAAATTTCTAGCAATTTGACATTTAAATGTTTCACTGCCAGGGATGCTGGTGATGGGCGACGAGTAGGTTTGTGATCAGGGTAAAATGTTCAAAAGTGCCCAGGGGACTTAGGAGCCCGTCTTGTTTTCAAAAGTTGCTCAGGCGCCTAAGTCCCACTGACAATAAGACTTAGATTTCTAAGTCACTTTTGAAAATGGGCCATAGGCTGCGAAGTCACTTAGGCCCAGATTTGGAAAAGTATTTAGGCATTGCCGTGCTCAGTGAAACCTCATTGATTTAGGAACCTACATCTCATTTTCAAAAGGGATTTACGTGCCAAAATCCCATTGAGAGTCAGTAGGATTTAGGCTCTTAAAATGAGGTTTAGGTTCCTAAATCAGTTAGGTGTCAAGTGCATCAACGCGTAAAGACTTTTACAAATGTGGGACTTTGTCCCTTCTGACAATTTTACCCCGTTTACGTGTGGGGTTTTCAAAGGCACGAGCTGGAATTTCACTGGCGGTTTGGTGTCTGCGTCCCTTTGGCCGCTCTGAAGTTCCCAGCTGACATTTGTCGATCAGTTCTGGTGCACAATAGCCTTATGCACTGGTTAAGGAGAAAGCAGTAAGACCCTAACATCGCACTGTTGGGATAGCTAAAGAAAGGCGAAGACACCTTGAAAAAGAAGCCAAAATCACATTAAAAGTTGACGCTTTCCAGCTACTCTTGTTGTCTGTTTTCTGCTGTACACATTGTATGTAGAACTCCACAGCCAGGCTGCCGGCTCCTATAAATACAGGCTTGTGTGTGTGACTCCTACTTGCCGTTCCACAGGATTGTAAGGAAAGATGTCGCTGCTCTTTTTACACGGTCGGTAATGGAGGTCCCATTTTATAGGTCGGGAAAGTGAGGCACAGAGAGGGGAAGTGACTTTGCCGAGGTCCCACGGTGAGTCAGTGGCAGAGATGAGACTTGAACCCAAGAGTCCCAACCCCCTCGCTCTAACTTCTCTTGGCAACAGTCCGCACAACACAGGCTTCACTAGCACTTTATTAGGGAAAATCTGGGTGCTGACTTGGCGAAGAGGGTTCTTTGTGCCAATCATTCCTCTGGGTGCAGGAAACACCCCTGGGGCTCCGTGCACGGCTGGCCGTTCTGAGCTCTTCTTATCCGGTCTTGATGGACGAAGGCCTGACTCCTCCCAAGCCCAACCTGCTCCGCTCTCGCTCTGACCTAGTAAGATCGCCCTATGGTTTGCAGAACGAGTCTGGAATGGATTTTGCGTGGTTCACCAGCTCGTAGGAATCCCGGATGTCGGACAGTCCAAACCAGAAGAAGATCCATTGGTGGTTGGTGAAGCTTCCATCGCTGTGCTTGAAATACCTGACGGGAACAAACCGAACGCTTAGTCCCAGAGCAGTATTTGTATCCCATAGAGCAACAAGAGCGTCCGTTGATACAATTACAGGGATAATACTGGGTCAGACTTGCCGCCCACTGTATCTAAGAGTATCTGAGTCCCTCCTAGACATCAGTGATTGTAGCCTTGCAGCACCTCTGTAAGTAGCACAGTAGTGGGAATTCTGTTTTACTGATGGGGAGGTCCAGAGTGAGTGGGAGGGGTTAAGGGGCATTGGCAGGGTGGCGTGGGAAACCTAGGCCTGGTATAGTAAGGGGTGCTGTGCATCAGAGTACAGATGCACCGGCAGAGCGGTGGAGGGGCCCAGCCCTGGTGTAGCGGGGGTGTTGCAGTCAGGATTGAGATGCACGGCCAGAGCTGGGTGTGTATGGGGAGCAGCGCCGCAGGTAAGGGTAAGAGGCATTGGCAGAGCTGTATGTGGGGAGTCCAGGGCTGGGATAGCCGGGGGCTGTAGGGCAGGGTTGTGGGGCATTGGCAGAGCTGTATGTGGGGAGTCCAGGGCTGGGATAGCCGGGGGGCCGCAGGGCTGGGTTGTGGGGCATTGGCAGAGCTGTATGTGGGGAGCCCAGGGCTGGGATAGCCGGGGGGCTGCAGGGCAGGGTTGTGGGGCACTGGCAGAGCTGTATGTGGGGAGCCCAGGGCTGGGATAGCCGGGGGGCCGCAGG